>OX422209.1:682838056-683443056 GCA_949130495.1 Sambucus nigra
AAAATTAATAAAATTAATCACATGAAAATTAAATTATAATAAAAGTACCGGATGTCACATTCGGCGCCTAATAACGGAATTTCATCCCTGAAATTTGAACGTATGTAACAACCCCCATTTTCTCACGTAAAGGATGGCTAGGCACGATACGCCGAAGATGGGGCATGTCTATCAATTAATACCATTCTCATCACAACGTAATATAAATATTGTTATTTTAAAGGCCGGTACTTTAACTTTATGAATATTTCCATAACAACAATTAAACTCAAACCAACACCAACTAAATAATAAATCCAATGGCAAGTAAAAATCACAACTCCAACATAATGTAAAGAAATCTCAGTCTTATGCCCTTACTAATGTTTCCAAATAAAATAACTAATTCTGGCAGAAAACCACCTAGGCTAGAATCGATAAATCTGAAAATTGATGAGTAAGAGAGACTGCAAAACTCTCACAACACAATTCAGCTATCCCTATCTAGGAGCACCTCGGGGGGTATTTAAATTTGGGTCAGAGACCTAGGTGTGCAAGAATTAACTTATTCAATTTAAGATGCAATAATACAGTTGGTACAAAAATGAATAATCCCCTTCATCACTCGCATGCGTTTAACACCCCACCCCTCATTTAAGTGTGATATTATCTGTATCCCAATAAGTCCCCAAATGACCATTATAACAACATGTAAAATTAATAATAACGAATTTGTTGATAATTAAATGCTTAAGTGTACTGACTACATTTAACTGCCAATGCTCGTAATACCTCAGTCTCATAAATTTCACATAAATGGCATAAACATCTATTATGCATTATAGTATCAAAGTTGTAGTTTACGTCCACATTCTTAGACATTTCCAATTTATCTCATATAAAGTTCGAGTAAATTATTAATATCTATCCTTCATATATTTGACACACAAAGGCATCTACCGTTGATATCTAGTTCATACTCTATCGACAAGTCCAGAGGAATATCTTATCCTAAGAGGACATCACAAAACACATATAAGTTGGGGGCGGCCCCTACGTAGGATACCTGCTCATGGCCCATATCCAATAGTGACACAACCTGGGTCAACGTCAACACATACTTCCTCGTAGATGGTGCCTCCACATAGTACTTATATGACCTACACAATCACCAAGCCCACCTGTGGTACCCGATCTGATCGCAAGAACCCCCGACCTGATAGAACAGTCCATGAACATTGGTATGTCTGCACAAATACGTATAAGTACATATTATTATCTCATTTAATATATATAGGTAACTACTCAATAATTACCATTAGGAAGTCCCACATAAGATTCAAAATTTTTCTATTTATTAATAATTTACCATCTAGTGAATTATTACTTTCGCTCCATTGAATAATTACTTAACTAACTAGTTAATTGTAATTTTTCCTATTTAATGTTTGTAAATTTGTATTTTTAATAAATTCTTTATTGTCCCAAACCCGATTCCACTCACTCACTTGGGCTCATAAAAATACTCATAACCAAACCCCATGCCCAATACCCTCATTAATGTTAATATTCCTTAATACCCTATCTCCTAATACCCTAGGTATTAAACTTCCATCTAGTTTTTTCTCTAATTAAATCCCCAAAAAATAGTCCCAATAGAAATTCAGAAAATGGAACGAAGGTGTCAGATTTTGGCCCTGTCATTCGAATGACTTGCAATGTCGTTTGAAGGACACACAAGGTCATTCGAATGACCTCCAACGTTATTTGACGCCGCGCTACGACTTCCAAGTCATTAATAACACCCTCACCGACTCAGGCATTACCCACGCAATCCCGCTTAAAGATAAGAAGACATACCACAGACCTATCGTCACCTAATAATGCAACGACAAATGATTAGTCATCTCTTCTACCTCTTTACACAACCATCAACGACTAGCCATTAGCTGTATTCTCTTTTATAGGCTGTCTGATGTCAAAATAACCTGTCTCCTCGCGGTCATCCAAACAAAGAAAATAACTTTTGATGGTGCCTTTGGATTCCATATTTGTTTCCATGGGAAGTGATATCTTTAGTTCCCACTTCCTCTCAATATGAAATAATACTATCTTACCGTGAAGACCACTTTGCTGCCTGCCTGCTATCTTAGATCATCATCCTCATTCATCAGTCACAGGGCCAATCCTAACCAATAAAAAAAATCCAGAGCCTCCTCAAAATTCCAATCCCATAACCGTCTTATGAGCTTAGGGTTCCACTCCACTTGATCCCAAAAAATCATCATACGATCTAAAACTGGACCATCTTTATCACCATCAAAGCTGAACATACTGGGAAACTAATCCTGAAGAGAGCCATTCTAACCCCATTCGTACTTCCAGAACCTAATCCTATTAATCTCCCCAAGTGAAACCTTGTGTGTTTAAAAAAGTCCTCCCCCTCCTTTAAATGTTCTTCTAGAGCCCCACTCCATGGGAAAAATGATCCACTCCTGACCCCCACCCCAGATGCGTACACCCCCTGTAGCTCCCATTACTCTCCTACATACTCCATGGTACTCATAAGGAAATCTTGACATACACTTACCTTAAAGCGCTTTGTTAAATAAATCTATTTCTTGCACACTTCCTCCCCCCTACTTGATTGATTTGTAAACATCCCGCCATCCCGCTAGACAGTACTTGAATTTGTACTAATTTCCTATCCACAAAAAGTATCTTATCAACTTCTTCATATTCTAATATACAATATACGGTGATGGAAGGATTGATAAGAAGTAAGTGGGCAGACTCGATAATATACTTTTTTGCAAAGTCAACCTCTGAAGCACCTTATACCTTTGACTTGCTTAAGTCTATACTGTATAAGTGTTCAACTAGTTTGGAAATAGTGACAAAATTGGTTGTCCAACCTAGAATCCAAAGAACCTCAGATTTTATCTCTCTAATCCTCTTCAATGATCCAAGAAGGTATAAATTGAATCACACTACACACATTAGAAGTGTATACATGTGTACATATTGCTTAAAATTGTGTGTGTGATTAATTCCCCTTTAATTGGTGCTTTAATAACCTTTTTGGGAATTTTTAAACTTTTTTAAACTTTTTTAAATTTTTTTTTAAATAAATGTTTTCATTAATAAAATGTGTTTATATAATTTGTGGGGTAAAATTTCTATTTTAAAAAACTTCATTTTTCACTGGAATGTTGGTTTGGGTAGAATATAAATGCGCTAGAGAATTCAGGGGGCTACTTGTAAATACTTTAGACGCGCGTTTGTGAGCCACTCACAATTCAACACTTGTCATCCTCCTGGTTCATCTATTTGTGTTTGTTATGTGAGAGGATTTCCTGGTGGATTGCTGATCGTTGGATCATTCCTTATCAATGGACTGCATGTGTCTTTAGTCAATCCTGGTGCTATTTCTATGAACCAATCACAATCATCTTAACCACCACTATTTCATAACCCTTGGATCAAGTCAAAGTTAGAAAGACTTTATCTCAGCCATTGATTCCCTTCGTCATTCCAGAACCTTCCCTCACTCCTATATAAACCCTCCTCTTCTCAGCCTTTCAAGACTTTTGGGCATTCGTCATTTCTGAGAGAAAAAAATAGAGAGAAGAGAGAAGTGAGCGAGAAGAGAGAAAAGAAAAGAGAGAAGAGAGAGAAAAGAAACTGTGTTAGCCAAACCCTAACCCTAACCCTAACCCTAACCCTAACCCTAACCCTAAACACTTCAAACTCTGAATCAAACCTTCGTTTTTATAACACCCCAAACACAACCTTGAGTGTTTGAGAGAGAGAGTGGTTTGTTCATATTGAAGCTGTAACCTCTTTGTCTATGATCTTGTTTACAACTTAAACATTCGTGTGAAGATCTGCATTTCTCTTTCATAGAAACTATAGATCTACACTCTGCATGTTACATTTTCACTAGATCTGCATATTTCTTACTTGATTTAAGAAAATCTTTACTGATTTAGTTTTGAAAATGTTTTATGGTTTCTATTCTTACGAAACTTAACCTTGACCTAGTTGGATTCACACTTGGAGATTTTCAATCTCAAAAATATTTTTAAAAACCGAGATTGATTAAGATCTTGACCGATTTAGAAGCGAGATATCCATGGAATCTGGGTTATATTAAAGGTCAAAAAGGTTTTTAGTTCTGTAAGAAAGAAAGAAAACAAAATCACAGTGTTGTGAATAAGATCAAAGATCATTGAGTCGACATAAGGAAGCTAAAGCAAAGGAAGTTATCAAACTGGAAAAACATCATCAACAATCATATCTATGAGAAGTTAGAAGGACACCAAGTGGGGTATATTCCTAAACTTAGAATAGGTTGATTTGTGTGCATGTATGTTGTATTGTTTGTAACTATTATTTGTTATTAGTGGATTTTTTGCTTTCGTGACTTAGAAGTCACCGTGGATGTTTCCTCTGTTGGGAGAGGTTTTACCACGTTAAAAACTGTGTGTTGATTATCTTCATCTACTCATCTCATTCTATAGTGTGCTGAATTTTTGAAACTGTCTTGTTTTAAAAACTGATTACAAAGTCTTGATTACTCTCATACGTAAGTTTTTGTAAACACATCTTGTTATTTATAATTTTTATTTTCAAAAGAAAAGGGTTTCTTCAACAAACATCTCGAAGTTGCTTATACAGTTTAATCTTGTATTAAACGGCATTAGCATCATTTTTTTCAATTGGTATCAGAGCCCTGTTAACTTTTATTTAAAAAAGATCTTGTGTTTCTGAAATCGTTTTCTGAAAAAACTAACTATGGACGAGAAGAATGAAAGGTTTGGTAATCTGTCCAGACCTCCACTCTTTGATGGAAACAACTTTGCTTACTGGAAAGTAAGAATGGTTGCCTTCATCCAAGGGACTTTAGGAGATGATGTCTGGGACATTATTGAAAACGGATACACTTATCCTACTAAACCAGCCACTGAAGGAAGTGATGAGAGGGTAAAGAAAATCTTAACTGAGTTTACCCAAGAAGATAAAACTATTTCTCGAAATAACAATAAAGGCAAGAATGCCATTTTTATGTCTATTAATGAGTATGAGTTCAAGAGAATCTCATCTTGTGCCACTTCTAAGGAAGCTTGGGACACATTAATCACTGCCCATGAAGGAGACTCAAGAGTTAAAGCTGCTAAAACTCAAATGCTTACCCAGCAGTACAACTCTTTGATTATGTCTGACTCTGAGTCTTTTGATGACTTTTACATGAACTTAACTGATATAGTTACTAAGTTGCATGCTAATGGTATAACTTATGATAGGAATGAAATTGTCTCTAAAATTCTAAGATCATTACCACAAAAGTTTGACAGCAAGAGGTATGCTATTGAGGAAATGAGTGATCAAAACCTTACCCCTGAGTTACTCAGTAGCAAACTTAGGACTGTGGAAATGGAATTAGACTTTAAGGAACAATTAAATCATTTACAAAGAAAACAGCCCAATTCTAACTTGAGTTTTGCCTCTAAGATATCTAAACTTGAGACTAATTTGATCAACTCTGACTCTGATGAGGAGTGTGATATAGACAAACTAGATAATCAGATTGCCTTAATGTCTAAACAATTTAAGAAAATTGTCAAATTTCGAAACAAACAGGCATCTAAACAAGGCAAGCCTAATTATCATACTCTGTCTAATCCCAAACCTCATGATAGAGGTCTTGAAAAACATCCTAAGGATAACAATTCCAGACCCACTAGAGACCTTAAAAAGATTGAATGTTTTAGATGTGGGAAACTAGGTCACATTGCTCACGATTGCAGAGTTAATCTGAATAAAGCCAACACACACAATAGAGCCAATGTCTGTAAAACTTGGAATGATTCAAGTGAATCTGATGAAGAGGAACTTGAGTCATCAAATGTACTTGACCCTTGCATGTCCTTTTATGCTAAGATCATTTACAATGATGATATGCCTGTGTGTGATAATGATACTCCTACTCCTGCTTGTGTGAATACTGCTTTGACTGGCCTAGATGCTTTATTTTCTGAAAATGTTGCTAGTTCTAGTTCCGTGTGTTTGAGTCAAAGTGATCTCGATAACGACAATGTAAATGGGTGCGTGAGTACTAAAACTGAATCGTTAGGGGTCACTACACACACTTCACTTAGCGACTCCGACACAGATGACCTCCCTGATATCCATACTTTTATGCTAAAACTCTTAAAAAAGGTACTAGACTGGAGAAGACTGTTAGAGACCTGACTAAGAAATTAGATGATCTAAGTCTTATTGTGAAGCTGAATGCCGAAGAGTACACTAAGCAGTGTCTGTCTCATCAATATGAAATTGAAACTTTTGATCAAAAATTAAAAGAGTTGACTTAAACTAATGAAACCCTGGAAATGAAATATAAGGGAACATTATTAGAACTGGAGGAAGCAAAAACAAAGACAGCTACTGTTTTCAAAAAAATTTCTAAGTTTGAAAACAATTCAAATTGTTTTACTGACTTTGTTGTTGACTCCAAGACCAATTCTGATGATAGAACCGGTATTGGATTTTGCCCTAAGAACAAACCACAAACTACAAATCTTGAACCTATTAAGTTTGTGTCTGGGGGCAAAAGACCAATTGAAACATGTCCAGATTTTCATTTTATTAAAAAGGAATTTGATCAAAAGCAACAACAGAAAGACATTGGAGAGTCTAGTAATTCTAAGGCTGACACTACACTTAAGACTAAATACGTCTGTCCTTTGATCAGAAAGGCTGAATCTACCTTTAAAACCATCCCTCCTAGGAATAGGACTTCTGAACAGAATGCTGTTAAACCCATCTTTAGAAGTTTTCCTAAGGAAATTCATCCCTCAAGCAATCAATATTGCTCGTACTGTGACATTTATGGTCATTCCTTTGAAGGTTGTTATGCTAGGCGTCTAAACACCCCTGTGTACAACACTTCTGTCTACAAGAACTTTAATTATTCTAGGCAAAATCGTAACCATTATGTCCTTCCAAGACAACCTGACAAGAACTCTAACTACAGGAATAGAAAGACCAAAACTAAGAGTTCATTTAAGAGAAAGGCTCCCAGAAACTTTCCTAAACCAAAAGCTCAAATTTTCCACAATAATCAGTTTAGTGCTCCAATTGTTTTTTGACAAAAAGTTGTTTCTCGAAAATTTTATCAAATGAGGGCAAACTTGCGCAAAATTAAAACTAGAGCTATTTGGGTTAGAAAAGATGATCTTTTACCCCAAATGAAGTGTAATATTGTTATCACTGCCTTAAAAGCTGAACACACTTCATCTGGTTGGTATTTAGATTCAGGATGTTCCAAACATATGACAGGAGATGAAACCAAACTTTTAAACAAAACCAGATTTGCTGGTGGGAAAGTAGTTTTTGGTGACGGAGTTTCATCCCAGATCATAGGTAAAGGAACCCTAAAAGAAGAAGGAATGCCTGTTCTGGAAAATCTACTTTTAATTAAAGGCCTTAAAGCCAACCTCCTAAGTATATCACAATTTTGTGACTCTGACCATACAGTTACATTTTCAAAGAACAATTGTAAAATTCTAAATGATAAAGGTAAATGCATTATTACCGGATTTAGAACACCTGACAATTGTTATACTGTCAAAACTGGTTCTGAAACCTGTAACATTGTCAGAATGGATGACAATGAAATCTGGCATAATCGTATGGGTCACCTAAGTTATGATATCCTTGGTAGATTGTCTAGTCAAGAGATTGTTAGAGGAATTCCTAAAATTAAACCTATTTCCAGTGTTGTCTGTGGTCATTGCGAGGAAGGAAAAATAGTTAAGACTTCACATAAAAAGGTTAAAGACATTCTCACCTCTAGACCTCTAGATCTCATCCATATGGACCTTATTGGTCCCTCTAGAACTGTTAGTCTTTGTGGACACAGTTATATCCTTGTCATGGTTGATGATTTCACACGATTCACTTGGGTTGCCTTCTTGAAACAAAAATCTGACACGTTTCAGAATTTTTTGAAAATTTTACTAAGAATTGAAAATGAGAAGGACACACAAGTCAATCGTATTCGTAGTGATAGAGGGGGAGAGTTCATAGACACAGGAATAGTTGAATATTGTGACTACAATGGTTACAAACATGAATTCAGTGCCCCTAAGACTCCTCAGCAGAATGGTATTGCTGAAAGGAAAAATCGAACTCTTCAAGAGATGGCACGTGTCATGTTGCATGCCAAATCTCTACCTAAATACTTCTGGGTAGAATCAATTAGAACTGCGTGTCATATCATTAATAGGGTTTACCTTGGGAAAAACTCTAAACAAACCCCTTATGAGTTGTGGTACGGTAAGAAGCCTAATCTGAAATATCTAAGAACTTTCGGAAGTCAGTGTTATGTCTGTAAAGACAGAGAACATCTGTCTAAATTCGAGACACGTGGTGATAAAGCCATCTTCTTAGGATACTCCCCAAATAGTCGTGCGTATCGTATATACAATCTGCGAACTAAGGCCCTTATGGAATCGATAAATGTAATTGTAAGCGATACTATTGTCGAAAATAAGATATCTGAATCACCTATTGTGGTTGAATCTGAAAATGATTTCAAAACTGATTCACCAGAAATAGATGACTCATTACCTATTGAGAGTCCAGAAGTACCTGGCTGGGTCTCTAAAGATCATCCCATTGACAACGTGGTCGGTAATCCTAATGAGCCAGTTCGTACTAGATCCCAGTTAAGAAATTATGCTAATTATGCATGTTTCGTCTCCCTAGTGGAACCGAAAAATGTTAATGAAGCATTGAATGACACACACTGGATTTCTGCAATGCAGGAAGAACTTTTACAATTTGTCATTCACGATGTCTGGTATCTTGTACCGCGGCCTCAAAACAAAAATGTTATTGGGACACGTTGGATTTTTAAGAACAAATCTGATGAAAATGGGGTAATCCTTAGAAACAAAGCTAGACTAGTTGCTCAAGGTTACTCACAAATAGAAGGAATAGATTTTAGCGAGACTTTTGCCCCTGTCACTCGTCTTGAATCTGTTCGACTTCTTTTCGCCATAGCGTGTCACTTAAAATTTACACTTTATCAAATGGATGTCAAGTCTGCCTTCCTCAATGGAATTCTGTCCGAAGAAACATATGTAGAACAACCCAAAGGGTTCATTGATCCTAAATACCCTGACCATGTCTTTCGTCTAAAAAAGGCTTTGTATGGCTTAAAACAATATCCTCGAGCTTGGTATGAACGCCTTTCTAACTTTTTGTTGGATAAGGGTTTTAAGAGAGGAGGAAATGACCAGACTCTCTTTGTCAAACATTTTGACAAAAACATTATTATAGCCCAAGTCTACGTAGACGACATCATTTTTGGGTCTACTTCAACATCTGAAGTTAAATCCTTTTCTGCTAGTATGCATAAGGAATTTCACATGTCCCTTATGGGGGAGCTACAACTTTTCTTAGGATTTCAAGTGAAATAGAATTCTGATGGTCTATTTGTCTCTCAAACTAAGTATGCCTTAGATCTTGTTAAGAAATTTGGTTTAG
This sequence comes from Sambucus nigra, assembly GCA_949130495.1. NCBI lineage: Eukaryota > Viridiplantae > Streptophyta > Magnoliopsida > Dipsacales > Adoxaceae > Sambucus > Sambucus nigra. The sequence continues at coordinate 682,847,594 of OX422209.1, forward strand.
ATAATGCTAAAGTTGCCAAAACGCCTATGAGCACTACTGTTAAATTATGTAAAGATGAAACTGGAAAGTCAGTTGATTCCACACTGTATCGTAGTATGATTGGTAGCCTACTCTATCTAACTGCCTCGCGACCAGATATAATGTATGCTGTATGTCTGTGTGCTCGTTACCATAATAACCCTAAAGAGAGCCATTTATCGTCTGTAAAACGTATAATAAAGTACATAAAAGGCACTCTTAATCTTGGACTTAGGTATACTAAGGATACCTATAGCACCATTATAGGGTATACTGATGCTGATTGGGCCGGATGTACTGATGACAGTAAAAGTACATCAGGTGCCTGTTATTATGTCAGCAATAATTTAGTTGGTTGGAGTAGCAAAAAACAGAATTGCACATCTTTATCTACGGCTGAATCGGAATATATAGCACCAGGAAGTTGTTGTGCTCAATTGTTATGGATAAAACAAATGTTAAGTGATTATGGGATTAAAGAAGATCAATTACAATTGTATTGTGACAATCAAATCGCCATTAACATATCTAAGAACCCGGTTCAACACTCGCGAACTAAGCATATTAAAATAAGACATCATTTTATACGCGAACTTGTTGAAACTAAGGAATTAGAAATCCATTACCTGCCTACTGATCTGCAACTTGCAGACATGTTCACTAAACCTTTAGACTGTAACAGATTTCTATATTTGCGTAATTCTATAGGTATGGTATACGCTGATTAAAACTCTTAAGACCTTAATTTTTACCCTTTGTCCATTTGAGACAAAATGGGGGAGAAATTTGAGTTTTACGAGTTCAATGTTTTGTTCACATTTCATCTAAACTGCTTGATCTTAGTGTGCATATTTGCAGGAATCTCTTCTACTGATTGTCTACCATTTCTAGTGTACAAATTTGTAAATAGTTGAGTTATGTAATTTTTGACTTTCTAGGAAATGGGTAGATAGTATCTTTGTATAGGTCTAGGTTTTATTTTTTTTGGTTCCCTACGAGTTTTAAGCTAACTCAAAGGAGATTTTGTCTCATATTTCCAAAGGGGGAGATTGAAGCACCTTATACCTTTGACTTGCTTAAGTCTATACTGTATAAGTGTTCAACTAGTTTGGAAATAGTGACAAAATTGGTTGTCCAACCTAGAATCCAAAGAACCTCAGATTTTATCTCTCTAATCCTCTTCAATGATCCAAGAAGGTATAAATTGAATCACACTACACACATTAGAAGTGCATACATGTGTACATATTGCTTAAAATTGTGTGTGTGATTAATTCCCCTTTAATTGGTGCATTAATAACTATTTTGGGAATTTTTAAACTTTTTAAAACTTTTTTTAAACATTTTTTAAATAAATGTTTTCATTAATAAAATGTGTTTATATAATTTGTGGGGTAAAATTTCTATTTTAAAAAACTTCATTTTTCACTGGAATGTTGGTTTGGGTAGAATATAAATGCTCTAGAGAATTCAGGGGGCTGCTTGTAAATACTTTGGACGCGCGTTTGTGAGCCACTCACAATTCAACACTTGTCATCCTCCTGGTTCATCTATTTGTGTTTGTTATGTGAGAGGATTGCCTGGTGGATTGCTGATCGTTGGATCATTCCTTATCAATGGACTGCATGTGTTTTTAGTCAATCCTGGTGCTATTTCTATGAACCAATCACAATCATCTTAACCACCGCTATTTCATAACCCTTGGATCAAGTCAAAGTTAGAAAGACTTTATCTCAGCCATTGATTCCCTTCGTCGTTCCAGAACCTTCCCTCACTCCTATATAAACCCTCCTCTTCTCAGCCTTTCAAGACTTTTGGGCATTCGTCATTTCTGAGAGAAAAAAATAGAGAGAAGAGAGAAGTGAGAGAGAAGAGAGAAAAGAAAAGAGAGAAGAGAGAGAAAAGAAACTGTGTTAGCCAAACCCTAAACCTAACCCTAAACACTTCAAACTCTGAATCAAACCTTCATTTTTATAACACCCCAAACACAACCTTGAGTGTTTGAGAGAAAGAGTGGTTTGTTCATATTGAAGCTGTAACCTCTTTGTCTATGATCTTGTTTACAACTTAAACATTCATGTGAAGATCTGCATTTCTCTTTCATAGAAACTATAGATCTACACTCTGCATGTTACATTTTCACTAGATCTGCATATTTCTTACTTGATTTAAGAAAATCTTTACTGATTTAGTTTTGAAAATGTTTTATGGTTTCTATTCTTACGAAACTGAACCTTGACCTAGTTGGATTCACACTTGGAGATTTTCAATCTCAAAAATATTTTTAAAAACCGAGATTGATCAAGATCTTGACCGATTTAGAAGCGAGATATCCGTGGAATCTGGGTTATATTAAAGGTAAAAAAGGTTTTTAGTTCTGTAAGAAAGAAAGAAAACAAAATCACAGCATATAGTCTTTATATGTAATTTTTCTAGGACTGTCTGTAAATTTAAGTGTGTGTGAGTTCATGCATGTTGATAGGAATCACTTCACAAACACTTAACACACTACTACACTGGAAGTGTTGTGAATAAGATCAAAGATCATTGAGTCGACATAAGGAAGCTAAAGCAAAGGAAGTTATCAAACTGGAAAAACATCATCAATAATCAGATCTATGAGAAGTTAGAAGGACACCAAGTGGGGTATATTCCTAAACTTAGAATAGGTTGATTTGTGTGCATGTATGTTGTATTGTTTGTAACTATTATTTGTTATTAGTGGATTTTTTTCTTTCATGACTTAGAAGTCACCGTGGATGTTTCCTCTGTTTGGAGAGGTTTTACCACGTTAAAAACTGTGTGTTGATTATCTTCATCTACTCATCTCATTCTATAGTGTGCTGAATTTTTGAAACTGTCTTGTTTTAAAAACTGATTACAAAGTCTTGATTACTCTCGTACGTAAGTTTTTGTAAACACATCTTGTTGTTTATAATTTTTATTTTCAAAAGAAAAGGGTTTCTTCAACAAACATCTCGGAGTTGCTTATACAGTTTAATCTTGTATTAAACGGCATTAGCATCGTTTTTCAACCTCCTCCCTTTCAATAGATAAAAATTCTTCCAACCTGCCAACATCATTCTCATTCTCTTCAGAACTGGATCCCAGATATCCTTTATCTTAAACTTATCCCCTAATGGTAATCCGAGATAAGAAAAGGGAAGCGTGCCTATCCTATATCCAAGAGTCTCGGCCAGAACCTCCATGTTCCTATCTCTCCCTATCTGAATCATCTCACATTTCCCCACATTAATACGAAGACTCGACACCTCCTTAAAGAAAATAAGGAGTAACAGTCGTGCTTGCACCTGGGCCTCTTTTGCATTACAGAAGATAATAGTGACATCGACAAATATAAGGTTTGATATCATGATTGAGTTCACATTCAAGTGCCCAATCACAAAACCAATGATATATCCTGCCTCCACCACGCGTCCTAACATCCGAATGAATGCCTCCATCATCAATATGAACATAAAATGAGACAACGGATCTCCCTGCCAAAGCCTTCGACAGCTGGAGAAAAATCCCTCAAAACCCCCATTAATCAGAATAGAGAACCTAACAATAGAAATGCACCTCTTGATCAAACGTCACCAACTATCTCGAAACCCCATCCTCCTCATCATGTATAAAATAAAACTCCGGTTGACATGATCATAAGCTTTCTGAATATCTAATTTGCACATATTACTTGGGTCCCCACTCCTTAGCTTAGATTCCACACATTCCTTAGCCTCAAGAACAACATCGAGGATTTTCCTTCCACCGACGAAGGCATTTTGGGATTCAAAGATTAAGGTCTTAATGACCTTCCTGTGCCTGACCGATAACACCTTAACAAAAAGCTTATATGCACTCTTAATCAGACGAATTGGCCTGAAATCTCGAACATCCCCTTTCTTGGCAATCAAAATTATGAACGTTGCATTCAGACTCCTTAGAAAGTAACCTCTATCATGGAAATCGCTAAAGAAATCCATCACATCCTCCCAAAAGTAGCCATTGTGAATTCGGCTGGGCTAGGTGCCTTATCACCAATCATCGAACTCAACACTTTTACGATCTCCTCCTTTGTGAACTGCCACTCCAGCATCTCATCATCTTCCCCCAAAATGCTTCCCAACTCGGCTCCATCAAGCGAAGGCAAAAAATTTTCCTCCTCACTGAACAAATCCTCATAGAGCCCTCACAAATCTGTTCACTGAACAAATCCTCATAGGCAAAAAATTTTCCTCCTAACCTTACATTTTTCATCTTTTCACCGCGATCAGAGCCCTCACAAATCTGTTCTCTGTCACTCTCGTATTTTCTCCCCTCTGTTGTTCATATCTTTACTGCTGGCCGCCACTCGAGTCATGCTGTGAGTTTCACTAAATTTTAGATCTGAAATGGTTAGTTTAGATTTTCCTTGGATTGTATATCAACTAGTTTACAAATTAGTTTACATTTTTTAGAATGTACACATTTTTTGGAATGTATACATTTCTTATAACACATTTTTTTTGGAATGTATACAAATTAGTTTACATTTTTTGGAATGTATACAAATATTTTTGAATGTATACATTTCTTATAGCACATTTTTAGAATGTATACAAATTAGTTTACATTCTTTTGGAATGTATACACATATTTTGGAATTTGTACATTTCTTATAGCACATTTTACATATTTATTTATTGTTTTATTATTTTTATTGATGAAATGTATATTTACAAATTAGTTTATTTACAAAATACATATATAAAATAAATTCAAAATTTCACATAAAATGTTGGGGGCGAGTTCAGGGCCCCTGCGGGCTTTATAAATGGGGAGGGCACCATACGAATCAAGCCCGCCCCTTTAAAATTCCTAATTACGACATTATCTCAGGAGAAACAGTGAAAATATCCTTATCTTTATTGAGTGATTATGGAATAAAATGTTTCTCCAATGGTAACCAAACTAACGAAAAAGATGCAGCGTTTTATAAAAACAAACTTTTTAAGCGAGAGAAAGAGATTACAATTTTACATAGAGAAATATATTATAATTTTAGGGATATATACATATTTATTTATTTAATTGGAGGGAGTTTTTTTTAGAGCGAGTATTTTGTGTTAGAATTATATGGAAAGCCATATTAGAAAATTAGTGGGGGCACATTTTTATTAAGAGAACGAGGTCCATAGATGTTTTTTTTATAGAGTAAGACACTATTAATATAAAAAGAGAATTCTATAGAGAAAAATATTTACCTTCAAGAGATCATTTTTTAATAGAGAAGCCGTTAGTGTTAGAATTTTAGAGATAAACTTATTTCGCGCGAGAGATAGGCCCATTTAATTAATGGGTGAGTTATCCTCAACATCTTGGGAATCCAAACCCATCTTAACCCTATCCATTTAAACCCATTTAGTTAATAGGAAATTTGGATCTAATGCATAAGTGAACAACTCATTAGTGACCCAACTAAAACACACCCAACCAACCCATTTACCTTTCTTTCAGGGTTCCTAACTCTCTCTCTCTGACAACAACGAGAGGTCGTGGAGTTATATTTATTTTTTTAATAATAATCTTTTTATTTTCATGTCTATTTGCATGTATATTTCTCTTTTCGGGAGCATTTTTTCAGGTCCAACTTTAATGTCAGGGAGATTTGTTACTCAATACGTTCCTCAAGAACACAACTCCGGAGTGGACACACTCATCAGTTGGCATCCTATAAAGAAGAAAGACCTTTAACTAGAATTTGTGTGCTTAAGGTATGAGTGTGAGGGTTGAAGAATCCCCGTTCGAAGGTATCTAAATGAAGTATAGGTGCCTAAGGAAAAAGACAGAAGATTGTATGGTCAAGATCCGAGCGGTGAGAATCTTTCCAAAGATAGTAGTTTTTGGTATCCATCTTCGCTCAGTAACTCCACACCCTCATATGTAGAATAATATTGTTTTCATATACACTCCTACACTTTTTGAACTTGATGGGCTTAGTGTTTAATGATCCCTCGTCACTCTCGCTTTTTCTCGGGGTCTCGTAGTCTGATGAAGTCATATTTTGCAAAAAATAGGCTTTAGTAGCATAATATATAACATAAATAAAATGGAAATACTCAAGTTTAGGATACAAGAATTTAAATAACACAAAACTATTCCACCCACTTATTTTCATTAGTGAATCAAACGGAAATACTTAATCGGGATGTAAGAAATAAATGGAAATACTCACACGTCTATTGTAATATTACAACCAACATTAGAGTTAACGACCAATAAATTAATGTTTGAGATTGTTTCAATCTACATTTTACAAATTTGATATTACAAATTGGAATCCTCAATGTAGTTTACAACCCAAATAACTCTACTCATTTAAAGTATCTTGAAATTTATTTCAAGTTTGGGTTGTCATCCAAAATGGATTGATATTCGGTAGGGGAAGCTAGGTCATCCACGCATCTAGTTAGATACTTTGGCATGTGAAATACGACTAACCACGACTCGTTATTGATATAGTCCGAGTAAAACACTGGCTTGAAATTTTCATGTGCATAAACAAACTACACATCATTCATATGATCCTTGCGCTTTATATTGGACAAGTCTACCATTTTCAAAAAATACCCGAATCGACTTTACGAGAATTTTTTTCCCCGACTCTTACCCAATCATAGTAAAACAAAACCTCTTTAATATATATATATATATAGTCCAATTCAAAAATGTTTTTAATTAAATAATAATAATTCATTGATGCTTCAACGATGTTTTTATCTTTGGCACTCGCTCTGAAATGCGTAAGAGTCTTGTATAAAATGTCATTATTTTGTAACAATGTATTTTTCTCGTACAACCTTGACGAGAATATATAACAATTCAGTCAATAATTATTATACTCGTATGCCATGAAATTGGGTCTTGTGGCGAGACGAGCAAGCCTTGGCATTGCATCACCAATCTTAATAACTGAATTAATGGATTACATAAGTTAATTAAATACGTTTTAAAGCTTGCAATTATTTATCAATTAATAAGGGAATTTTTATGTAATAATTACCTCATGTGACAACTAAAGTCTATTCGTTTTTTGTTGTTCCCAAACGCATTATATCTTTTACATTAAATGAAAAAATTTATCAATAGGGTGATCAAGTATATATGATAACAACATGAAGTAAAATTACATCACGAATTTACTCCCTCCATTCGTCGACATCTTCATGGCTTTCAAACATATAACGAGCCACTTGCTCATATTGTAAACTTGTCCATTTAACTAGTTTTCCCCTGACTTAACCACCCCATCAATGAACTTATCTCCATCATCTAAAATGTTAGGGTCGGGCATATATTCCCTAGCGAACATGGATGACTCCACAGTAATGTATTCCTCCACGATAGATCCTTTAATGTATCTTGTATTCTTAACATACTCTTTGAAAACATTCATCAACCTTTCAAATGGGTAAAACCATAGATATCATAGTGGGCCACTGACGTGAATGCTTATATAGGATCAAGTGCAAGCCTGTCGCGTAAGTAATAAACCCGATAAGACAGGATCGTATCCACAGGGAACTACGATGAATGCTCGTAATGACGAAGGAATAGAAGACCAACCCTAAATTGATTCAAAAAAAGAAACTAAAAGATAATTAATTGTGGAAATAAACTCTACTGTCTAAATGCAATTGAAATTCAAATTATAGACTACGCTACGTGCATAGGAACAAAACTACTGCAATTAATTAAATATAAATGAAGAAAAAGCAGGTTAGGATACAATGCCCCAAACCTTTGTAAATTTACCAGATATAATACTAGCTTTTTAATTAGAGAGTTGACCAAACCCAGTCCTTAGTAATCCTAAGCATTACATACATGAAGGTACTAGCCCGCATCATACGTAATCAAAGGCAAAAATAAAGTGGTACTACATAGCCAACACGCACATTGCATCCTTAAACACCTCGGCTACCTAGGGCAAAACGAGGTTAAAAGACCTACGATGATTGTTCGATCAAAATTTGATTCAAAACCTATTTTCTATTCATGTAAACTACATCGGGTTGGGTTCATGCATCCCAACCCTTGGAAATTTACTTGGACATAATTAAACTAAGCATGAACACAAAATCAATTTTGCATTAATTCATAACTACGTGAAAAATTGGGAAGAAACTTGTAAATAAGAATTGCAATCTAATTCTATGAATAGTCAGACAATAATGTAAAAGAGATTGAAATCAGAAAGGAAACAATACTTGGAATGAAGAAAATTCTAGATTTAATGCTTAAAACTGAATAATTGTTGAAGAAATTAAATCCTAAGGTTCTTAGTTGTAAAGGTCCTCTAAAACTATTAAAAAGAGAACTTCCTAAAGTCTAGGAATTGTTTGGAATAAATACTCTACGAAATTACAAGAGTTTGATATAGTTACAACTCTACATTTGAAAAACATAAATCAGAAATTCTCCACCCAGATCGGTCCAGCCTGGTCCATCGGTTCGGTCCGATGTATACCGGATCGGCTCATTTTTGCTTGAAGCTGCATCGGACTGGTAGTTTACTTTATTCATGAACTTTAATGAATCCAAACCGGTTCATTTTTAGGAATAACCGGATTGGTCCACCCTTGACAGAAATATTGCCTTCATTGGACCAGTTCGCTCTTGGCTCAAACCGGATCGGTCCGGATATCCTTTTCTTTCTGCTCTTTGTTGCGATTTTCTCTCATCTTTGAAACTTCATAACTTTTGATCCGAGCCTCAAATTTGGATGTTGTTTCTTCCTATATGCTTGTAGACTCGAGGTCTTAAACTTTTATTTGGTTACTCGTCCGAACTCCAGATATAAAGTTACTATTTTTCCCTATGACTTTTCTTCCTTGGTTTCTTGGTGTTGAGTTTCCTATTCTCTTCACTTGTATAAAATACCTGTAAAAAGCACAAAGAATAAACAAAGCTTGATGCACTATATAGGAAATGTCAGTAGCACAGTTATGAGATAAATCAATGCATTTTACATGTTATGAGGTGATAAAGCCTCTAAATTAAGGGGATAAATCGGAAGAGTTTATGCCTATTCCAACCCCCAACTTAAAACTTTGATCGTCCCGAGCAATGTAAAAGAATCGAAACTAGGCTCAACTCTTGAAAATCAATTTATTAGGATAGAATACCTCTTTCGCGGGCAAGCGATTGCATTTAGCGTATGCAACAAGCCTTTAGTAGGACGAGTTTTATCTCGTGAGGGTTTGCAGTGAATATACCCACAAAATTCGGTTTTGATTCAAATAAAATTCAAAATACCTAAAAATTATATAATTTAAACCTTTCTAAAAATAATCACCATAAATTTATATTCTCAAGTCACAATTTGTCATGTATGTGCGAAGATAAAAATTTAATTGCAAATTTCCACCGATTGATCATTATGTTACTTTCCAAAATTTGTTTTGATTTCAAAATCTCACGGGATGCTATCATAAACGAATCACACGGATTGTGACTATTTTTCTCGGCATGCGTGATCTAAAGAGTAAATATAATGGACACAAATTCACGCGTACAAATTGAAAGATGGAATTTTTATGCTGAAGAGATCTCTTCATCGGAATAAGTTTATTGGGAAAATGGGAAACATCATCTTTTATTCACACCAATTGATCTCTCTTATTATATTTTCATGTTTTAGCTCTCCACGCGGTAATTAATTTCGAAATTCGGACTCAGTTAGGACTTTTTTGGGTTTATAAGGTATATTGGGTAAAAGTGGGATTGATTGGGAAATTCAGAATTGGAAAATGTTCTTATGATGTCTGTTAGTGCTTTTTCGGGCTATTACTCAAAATTCTTTTTTCTTTTTCTATTTTTCATAATTTTCTTTTCTTGCTATTTTTGTTGAGTATTACTCTATTTTTGTCTTCCTTTCCCCTTTTTATTGCACTTTTTGGACTTTTCAATCTTTCATAATTTCGGGCTAAATGGTTTTTCGGGTTATCGAATGAAAAAGGAAAAACTTTATTAGGCTCAAATTGGGTTGCAAAGGGAAAAAATTTCACAAATTTTTATGGCTAATATTTTTGGGTAACAAACGATGGCCTAACTTCATTTATCTGAATTGCTAATCACATTACCATATGCATTTCGAGATCAATTTAGTTTAGAGATATGTTACCGCGCTTTTTAAGACAACATCTCACACGTTTCCCATAATCGTTCAAAACAAGGGTATTGAGATCCTCAACGACTTATTTAAAATGCTGAAAAGAACTTTGACTTAACCACTAACTCAGATTGATTTAAAAACTTAGAAAACTCGATAGGCTCGAAATCTCGCTGGGTTGGTTAATCTCCACACTTATTCGTTAAGTCATCAATTTTCGCTCAATTTCCATCTTTGGTCAATTTTGACTTTGTGCAATTGGATTTTACAAATTTGAGACTTCAAACAAAATTTCGGTGATATTTTTGAAAAATTTAAATCCTAATTTTATTTATTTTGAAGAAAAAATGTTTTTGGTTTTTTCAAACTTTTTTGGAATTTTTTGATTTTTTTTGGGCATTTTGAACTTTGTGAAAAATTTGAAGCGAAAGCGTACCCCCCTAACTTAGACTTTTGCAAAGTCCCGATGCATAAGGACTAAAAGCTAAACTAAAGAAAGAAGTCATAGAAATTGAACAAAGTAAAAATGCAATAATAAACACGCAGGTATAAGACAATATAAGATAAGCAAGCAAATCTTCCATTATATATTCAAAGTGCAGGAATGTATAAACAACAAAATGGAAGAAAATACACAAAACAACCACTCAAACATTCTAGTGGGCTGGTCTCGGGACCCCTTTTTCCGCTAACTTCTGAATAATAATGTCCAAAGATAATGGGACGAGAGCGGCGTCGACATATGCTTGGGAAGTGAATTTAGCGGTGCGAACGAGAGAGCTGTAAAAGGCACGCAACACGATCTCCCACACCGCCTCGTGGGGCTTATTAAGAAAACACCACAACCCCCCTTGGAAGGAAGAGGCTAGTGATGGATTGGGGAAGCTCATTCCAGCACTCCATATGTATATTTCGAGAATGGCTGAAGAAACCTTCTTGCCATAGTTTCTCTTGGTGTGATCAGAACGCCTCGTTTTCGTCTTCAAGAACCTCGACGGAGGCGTATTTTTCTGGGAGCGCCCTGTTTGCCATGTGGGAAAGAAGTGGGTTTGAGTTAGAATTTGGAAGAGAGTAGAAGAGAGTTGGTAGAGTGGAGTGGTAGTGAAATGGGGAGAAAGGAGGTGTATTTATATGTGGGGGGTGAAGGGAGGGGTGTCTTTTGGAGGGAAAGGGGGTTGGATTTGAGGGGGAAAATGTATGGGGAGGAGGGGGAGGACAGATATGGAGGGAATATAATGGATTGGGTGAATGGGGGATGCATATTGGGAAGGGGAAAAAATGCAGACACTGGATCGATTCAGGTCCCAGGACTAGACTGGTCCGATCCTTATATATTTTTTTTTATTTTGATTTTTTGCATATCCGAATCGATCTGGGTGCCAGGGACGGACCGGTCTGGTTCCTTGGAACTTTCTGCTTCCCTTACTCTTTGAATGAACTATTCTCTCTCAATTTCCCGGGTGTTCCCACGATTATTCCTACTCAAGAGTGACTTAGGACCTCCCAACACTACATCGAAACTCGATATGCTCTTTTGACGTGTGCGCTCCCGCTCATAGCCTATCGTGACTTATACCTACAGACTCCTAACTACCGTATCCTATTCACAACTACTATACACAAGAATCACCCTATACACGTCGGGGGTGTGATGACCTTCTCGTACTTCTCAATCAATCCCCATAGATGGGGTCCGATAACCAAATGGTGTCGGCTTCTTCGACGCAAGCCTCAAAGTAAGGATTAAGGCGTTGGTCATTAAACTTGAAAGTATTTCCCCCTTTTGAATCCTCCAACTCTATAGCTCCATGGGAGAAACTTCTCTTACCACAAAGGGGGCCGTCCACCTTGAACGCAACTTTCCAGGAAACAAGTGAAATCGAGAGTTGTAGAGAAGAATTTTTTATCCTGGATGAAACTTTTTGCGTCGAATTATCTTATCATGCGCAAGTTTCATTCGTTCCTTTGAAATTTTATCACTCACATATGCGTCATTGCGCATCTCTTGTAACTCGTTCAATTGAAATTTTAGCACTCTCATCGACGAGTTTTTCAAGGATAGTCTTGATCTCATGATTTGCTAACTCGGCTTTCCCACTTGTTTGGGGGTGATAAGTTGTTCCAACCTTGTGAACGAATCCATACTTTCTCATTAATTTTTCACACAACCTATTGCAAAAATGCGTGCCATTATCACTTATGATTGCCTTCGGAGCACCGAATCGAGAGAGTATGTGTTCTTGTAAGAACTTTATCACCACTTTGTTTTCATTCATCTTGGTAGCTATTTCCTCCACCCATTTGGAAACGTAGTCTATCGCAACGAGGATGCATAAGAAGCCAAAGGAGGGAGGGAATGGTCCCATGAAGTCAATGCCCCAACAATCAAATAACTCAATGACGAGTATAGAGGTTAGTGGCATCATGTCACGGTGGGTAATAGCTCCCATCCTTTGACATCTATCGCAAGATTTTCAATAGGCGGTTACATCCCAGAACATTGTGGGCCAATAGAGACCGCTTTGAAGGATTTTAGCCATCGTCTTATTCTTGGAGAAGTGGCCTCCACATGCTTTCGTATGACAAAATCGTATTACACTTTGAATTTCTTCATCCGGAACACATCTTCGGATGAGTTGGTCCACACAATATTTGAATAAGAATGGATCGTCATAGAAAAACATGCGTGACCAAGTGATGAATTTTTTCTTCTCTTGCGGTGTCCACCTGAGAGGAACGACTCCCGTGACAAGATAGTTATAATGTATGCAAACCAAGGTAGGGAAGAAGTAGCAAAGAGCTGCTCATCTGGAAAGTACTCGATATATGTATTGGATCACTAGGCACATCGGACGAGAGCCGTGACAAATGGTTGGCGACGACGTTTTCAACAGCTTTCTTATCTTTTATAGAGAGATTGAACTCTTGTAGGAGTAGGATACACCTTATGAGGCACAACTTTGCATCTTTCTTTGCCGCGTGGTCGGTAAAGCATGTAATGGGCGACCCAACAAGGTATGAGCAAAATTTGTCCAAAGCAAAACAATCGTTAGTAACTCTTTCTCCATGGTGGAATAGTTGAGTTGTGGCACGGTCAACATCTGGCTAGCGTAATAGATGACATGAGATTTTTTATCCTTTCTTTTCCCCAAAACAACCCCAATCCCGTAATCACTAGCATCACACATGAGCTCGAATGGAACGGACCAATCCGGAGCTTGCATCATGGGGGAAAAAATTAGCATGCTTTTCAATTTATTGAAAGCCTCTTGGCATGTGTCATTCCACTCAAATGGGGCATCTTTCATAAGGAGGTTACTCAAGGGTCTAGTGATGGCACTAAATTCCTTGATAAACCTTCTATAAAACCCTGCGTGGCCCAAGAAGGAGCGCACATACTTTAGTGATTTAGGTGTGGGAAGCTTGACTATGACATCTATTTTTTCTTGGCCAATTTCTATGCCTTTATATGAGGCTATTTGGCTAAGAACTATGCCCTCGGTAACCATGAAGTGGCATTTTTCCCAATTGAGAACTAAGTTCTTTTCCACACATCAGGATAATACTTTCTCAAGATTCGTTAAATATTGGTCAAAAGAGGGGCCAAAAATGCTATTATCATCCATGAAAACTTCAAGTCCTCTCTCTACCATGTCTCTAAAGAGACTCAGTGTGCACCGTTAAAAGGAAGCGATTGCATTGCATAATCTAAAAGGCATACGTTTATAGGCAAATGTGCCAAATGGATATGTAAAAATCGTCTACTCTTGATCAAGTATGTCTACCTCAATTTGGTTATATCCGGAATAACCATCAAGGAAGCAATAATATGGGTGACTCGCTACGCGTTCAAGCATTTGGTCGATAAACGGTAAGGGAAAATGGTCTTTTCTTATTCTGGCATTGAGTTTTTGGTAATTAATGCAAACACACCACCCGGTGGTGGTGCATTGAGGAATTAATTCTCCCTTAGCATTTTCAACCACAGTCATGCACAACTTCTTCGGGACAACTTGAATTGGGCTTACCCATTTATTATTCGAGATAGGGTAGATAATCTTGACATCTAATAACTTGATAATTTCTCTCTAACAACTTCTTTCATGGTTGGGTTTAGTCTCCTTTGCATTTCCCTCGAGGGCTTCACGTCCTCCTCGAGGTGGATTTTATGGGTACAAAGCAGGGGACTGGTACCCTTCAAACCCGCTATAGACCAACCAAAACACCTCTGTGCTTCCTCAAAATTTCCAACGTCTTACCCTCTTTCTCTTGATCTATGCTAGAGGAGACACCAATAGTAAATATCTCATCCTCTCCTAGTAAAGCATATTTCACATTAGAGGGTAGTTTCTTCAACTCGAGGGTAGGAAATTTCTCTTCGGAGGGGATCAAGCATGATTCCCTCAGGGGTAGCTCCTCGAATCTAGAAACCCAATGAACATCTCTCAACTCCTCTATCGACGCTCCATCATCTAATACCGCTTTTAACTCCTCAACCTCTCGCTCAAGCTCGGTGTATGGGATCTCACTCTCGTTACCTCTCACTTTGCATGATTCCAAAGCATCCCCACCCATACTTCTCTCGATGTTTTCCTCTAATAAATCCTCTATGAGGTCGACCATATGGATTTTATCTTCGTCATCCACTTGGTTAGCAACATTGAAGATGTTTGTCTCGAGGGTCAGGTTCCCAAAAGTGAGCAGCATTTGCCCATTTCGTGTACTAATTAATGCATTCTCGTGGCTAAGAATGGGAGGCCTAAAATGGTGGGAATATGGTTGCTAGAATGGATCGAGGGCTCCGTGTCCCAAATGAAAAATTCTACCAGGAAGTAGAAAGTGTCCACTTAGACTATCACGTCCTCAACAAATCCTCGAGGCACCTTCACTGTGCGGTCCGCTAATTAGAGAGTGATTCGTGTGGGCTTAAGTTCACCCAACTTAAGATTCTTATAAATGGAATATGTAAGGATATTAACACTCATGCCTAAGTCCAATAAGGCTTTCTCAATTCGATGCTCTCCAATAACACATGAAATTATAGGTTCCCACGGATCTTTAAATTCTGGTGGGAGGCCGTGAAGTAGAACGGATCTGACATTCTGTGCTAGGAAGACATTATTATTCACCTTTACCCATCTTTTCAAAGTCAAAATATCTTTAATGACCTTGGCATAGGCGAGAATTATTTGGATGTCATCAAGAAATGGAAAATTCAGCTTAACTTCCTCAAGAACATCTAGCACATCTGCACGGGGGGCTCCCTTTTGAGGTGGTGCCAATCGTTGAAGGAATAGAGAAGTGGTGGACGGTTTCATAATAACTTCAGGCTTGATAGTTTTATCTTTGTCACTCTCATTCAAGGGGGCATCTTCAACCTCTTTCGTGCCGGGCAAAACCTCCTTGTCTTTTGGCTTCTCGTGTTGGGGAGGTGATAAATCAAGGACTTGCCCACTACGTAGAGTGTTGATAGCTTGGCATTTCTCTTGATGATCGAAAGATGTAGAGATAACATTGGCTTGACCTTGAGTAGGTCTTTGGCCTTGAGCCAAAAAGTTTCCCTTCTCTTGGACACTTAACGAGGATTGTAACTTAAATATGCTCGTATGCATTTCAGTGAACATGTGCTCAAACTTGGCATTGGTTGCATTTTGAGATTAGATGAAATGGTTTAAGTTGTCATCAAGAGTCCTCCGCGATGAGAGAATGTATGGGACTGGAGGTGGTGTTTGATGTGTGGCTGCATAGATGGCGCTTGTTGAAATTGAGGAGGGGTGGAGGTAGGGAAACATGTGAATTTGGATTCAACGCAGCTTGTTGTTGCCCATAGCTAAAACCAGGATGGTTCCTCCATGAAGGGTTGTATGCATTCCCATGAGGGGCGTTAAAATTTCCCTTACACCCTCCTATTGCTTCCACTTGCTCAATAAGCATGGCTTTGTAAGCGGGTATCGTCGAACATTCCTTTGTAAGCGGGTATCGTCTAACATTCCTTTGTCGAACATTCCTTTGTCGAACATTCCTTTGGATATCGAACTGATAATCCTTCACAAACTCAAGCCACCTTCTTTACCGCATATTCAACTCCTTCTGCGTGAATAGGTACTGTAGGGACTTGTGGTCCGTGAACAATCGAAACTTCTCCCCCAAAAGGTAGTGTAATATCTGATTTAACCTTTACCCACTAAACCCACTAACTACACTTAATGACTTAATGGGCTACTGGGGTTATTGGAATTAGTTTCAAGAGCTTCCTAGGGCAACCTTAACCACCATTGTCACCTTGGAGAAAAAGAACTTGTAGAGAGAGCGAGAGAGGAGAATTCTGCAGAGAGAGAGAACAATTCATTAATTCGACATCAAAATCAGAGAAAGACATAAGGCAAGTGGTCTAATTTCGTTAATTGCAAAGAATGCTTCTTCCATGCATAGGAAATTTATGAAATTGTATTGTTCTTGGAGAATGATAAAAACCCATTGAATTGGATTTAGAGATTTATAATTTTATGAGGAGATTACATGTAGAATAATGTTAGGGTGATTATTCAGATAAAAATACATCTTTTATATCATAAAAACGGATTTGGTTATGTCTATGGATGAATTTAATTTTCTAGGGTTCATATTCATGGGATTTGGGGAAAACTGAGGGGATTTGATGATTTGATGATGTTTAGAAAGATTTGGCCCTATATATATGTTTAATTATGACCTACGAATGTTTAGTGTGTATTAGAAACCTTCAAATGATGTTGGGATGAATTGTACATGGGATTAGAGGTGAAGGAATTTGGGAAAAACGAAAAAGGGAGATTCTGGGCTCGAAACTGTCACCTCGTTAGAAGGCCTGCCCAGGTCGTTCGAACGAGCTCGTTCGAACGAGCTTCTAACGAGTTGACAGTTTGACTTCTAACGAGGGGGATGCTCGTTCGAAGCCTTTCATTCGAACGAGATCTCGTTAGAATGCCCACTTCGTTCGAACGAACTCTCGTTCGAACAACCTCGTTCGAACGAGACTTCTAACGAGATGACAGTTTGGCCTTTTTGGCCTGATTTGATTTCTAGTGTTCCGTAACCTTATTTAATTGTAGAGATGACACTTCCTTGAGGACTAATTGACATAGTCAGGACATTTGGGATATATTGGGGAGTAAAACATAGATGTACGTTTTGAACCAAATGATATTTATGGGTTAGAACGTGAGTAACTAATTACGACGTAAGGATAATGGGTGACATGTATACATAAACTGGGGACAAGCGTGTGGGTATAAGAACGAGAAGTATACCACTAAAATAAATATAGTAATAGCTAAGATGTGTGCATGCTTAGTATATATGATTTGATGTGTACGACATACCTACCATACTTGCTATCACGGGAGGTTTACGTTCGCTTAGGGCCATCTAATCCTTGTGTTGCCCGGATTCAGATTGGTACCTCGAGAACATAGGTCAGAGAAGGACTTATTGCGAAGTTAATAAGTCTGCTGATCGTGGGAGCGTAGGTATGTGCTTGACCCATGTGATGTGATTGTGTTCGCCTTTATTGTTTTGTGATTTGCTATTATTTGAGTACGATTCCTGAGAGATTCGGAATGCGTGATCCTTATGTACGTGATGTACCGGGATGGATAGCAGAGTATGTGTGCACCGCAACTTAGTCTCGGGGTGCTTGTATTGTATATTTATGACGTGAATAATATACACTTAAATAATGAGAACTTTCATGTTAATAATTATGGTAATGTTTTGAGAAATATAACGGGATAACCGGTAGTGAATTGTATTGCTAATAATTGAAAATCCGAGTTTAAGTAAAGCCCTCTATTTAATCGATAACGCTAGAATGTATAATGGGAATCGAGTAGTAAGGTGTAGAACTTATTACGGTTTGGTTAGGTATGTATGTCATTTAGATGGGTACGGTACGTTAGGAGTGCACATTTAGTCGAGAGGTGAGAATTTCATGTGAGTGCACGTCCTAACGTGTATTTTGCATTCATTATTTTAATGTATTAAAGCACTTGCTATTTTTAAAATACTCTCCACTTTCGGGCTCTGACCTGTTTGCTTTCAAATCTATTTTTGTAAAAACCATTTTAGGTGCCCATCCACAAGGACACCATGCTTAGGATCCTCATTCAGGTGACGAGCTATAGCTGTTTGTGGAAGTTACAGGACTTTGCTAGTAGACGCTTCATCTATCTTGACTCTATATTCAGCTTTCATCAGTTGTAGGGCATGTCACCCATTTCTATTAGAAACATTTCCTATTTCAGATTTTCAGACTTTTGGCATGTAATAAATTCAGGATACATTGTTCTACTTATTTCAGTTGTGGGATTGTTGTGAGGAGTTTTCCTCCGGACTTATTATTATTTTATTGGTTATTCTATTGCTTCATTATGGTGAATGGTTGTTATTATTTCATTATCCTTTTACTGTATGTTAACCAGACTTAATTTAAAATTTGACATATTACTTTTTAAATACTAGGTGGTTAGTAATTTTTAAAATGTTTTCGACAGTGATGCTATTAACTGAACCAACTTGGCATTTTGTATTGATTTAATAAAGGAGTAGCTACCCGGTATTTAATTAGTCGGGGTGTCACAATAACATGGTTATTCAACTACATGCATACCTATACTCCCAATTAACGATTTATATCCAATTTCAATCCCAAATTCATAATATCATGGTTATTCCATCAACTAAATTAACATGAATCGTATATGCTCTAAAAATTCAGCAAGATAAACACTTGCCTTTTTGTGAACTTCTGATTCGCTGGATGAAATTGGTATATGGGTGATCCTCTCTTCATGATCTACGCGTTGGTGTAATTTTTGGTGTGAGAGCTTGAGTCTTTATCCCAGGGCTCCTATGGAGTTCTTCTTTTCCTTCTTTGGTTCTCTATGTCTCTCACTTAGGTTTGGAAACTGACAGATAGTCTATTACCCATGTACTCTTCCTTTTTAATTTTCTATTTTCGTCAATTTTAATTCCCAAAAGTCTCAAAATACCAAAATACCACTTTGGGGTGTCAGTTTGGCCTAAATCGCCCCGAAATCCAAATAAAACACTCGGGTAGAGTTTTCTGACTATCTCGACCCTTCCAAAGTCATTGGAACACTCGAAATGGTCATACGAGTTACTTAAAAATAAATTATGTATGTAACTCAATAAATTAATACCGACACAACTCACATGCGCGTCCCAACTAAGTGTATTGCAACAACCCTATTTTTCCACTCCCGACCATAATAATATTTTCATAATAATATATTACCTTACTCACTAAGTAATATTCAAAATAATTATCACGAACAAGAACTAACTCTCATCACCCTAGTAATTATTAACTTTAAATTCGGATTAATTATAAATAAATTTTCTCCATTTAAATTAATTAATCCTAATTCCATAATTGAAATAAAATTCCTCAAAAATACGGGGTATTACATTTATCTATGGTCTGCATGCTATCTTTCATAATCCCTGTAGCAACTGAGTTAACCAATCAAGATGCTTTTAATAGCGGTTACATCTTAGCCGTAAGATTTACATCGATATTTTATAATTAATCTGGACCGTTGCTTTGCCGAGGCCTTCCAGAGTCTTCCATGCTCTAGTATAAATAGAAGCCATATATGAGACATTTACAATCTTTGGATCACTTCATCTTTGACGGAAAAAAAAAGGAGAGAATAGAGAGAGATAGAGAGAGAAGATAGAGAGAATACGAAACCCTAAACCAAACTCTTGATTTGTTTTTCTTCAGAAAAATAACCTGTGAGTTTGAGTGTGTTCGTTAGTTGAGAAGATCCATCCTATACTGTCTTTAATCTCTTGTCCAACATTCACGAAGTTTTGATTTCATTTTCTTTTCATAGAAAGTGAAGATCTAAACTGTTTGTGACACAAACATGTTTAATATTCTTATGTTGATTTCTTTTTCCAAGAAATACATATTTGTTGGTTTTTTTACTTTTATTTAATTGTTATTCAAAACCAGAACCAACAAATTTACTTCTGTTTTCAGTTTACTAGAAAAATTAGACTTAGGTTTAGTTAAGATCTTGAATGGGGTTTTACACTTTCGTGAAATATTTCACGCTTTGTGAAATATCTTTGTAAATAAAATAAAGAAAGTGTTTAGGACCTTGGTTGCTTTATATACCAAGGTTCCCTCAACATCTGTGGATAGAAATAAAGATCAGTAGTCTGATACTATCAAACAAACTGTGATTCAGAAACTGTTACTGCATCTTAGAACGATATTTGTAATTTGTTAGGAATATTGTCTTTATAATTGTGTGTGAGTTGCATTCATGTGTTAGGCACATCACATCACAACACTTTCACACTACAACACTAAAAGAAGTGTTGGTAGAGATATCACTGACTTTTGGAGTCGACTGAAAGCTAAAAGGAGTGGAGTTACAAATCTGAGAGAACATCTACAACATCAGAAGCCTTGGGAGAAGTCATTATAGTCTTGAGGAGCTGGTATAATTTCTAAACTTAGATTAGGTCTTGTGTGTTTAGATTGTTAAATAGTTTGTATCCCGTTACTCTATTTTATGGATTTTTGTTTTGAGGTGCAAAGACCTCTGTGGATGTTTCCCAAATTGGGTTAGGTTTTAGCACGTTAAAATTCTTGTGCACTTGCGTACTTACTCTTCCTCTCATCTCCTTCTATTGGTGTGCTGATTTAAAAACTGTTTTAGTTTTCATTTTCAAAACTTGGATATGTAATATCTGAAATATCTCGTTCGTAATTCTTTTTATACACATCTTGTGTTAGCTGTTTGTTTTAGGAAAAGAGTTTATTCAAAAAACTGTTTGGAGACATTTAGACTGTTTAATCTTGAATTAAACAACTTAAGTGGTATTTTTTCAATTGGAAACAGAGCAAAGTTTTACAAATTCGTTTAGATCTTGAGTTTCTAAATTGTTTTTCTCAAAACAAACTATGGACGGGAAATTTGAGAGATTAAGTAACCTGTACAGTCCCCCTTTCTTTGATGGAACCAACTTCCCTTACTGGAAAGTGAGGATGGTTGCTTTCATCCAAGGCACACTGGGAGATGATGTCTGAGATGCTATTGAAAATGGCTACACTTTTCCTACTAAACTAGCCGCTGAAGAAAGTACTGTGAGGATTAGGAAGTTGCTAAGTTAATTCACTAAAGAACAAAAACAGACTTCCCTTAACAATAACAAAGGCAAAAATGACATATTCATGTCTATCAATGAAGACGAATTCAAGAGGATATCTTTATGTACTACCTCTAAAGAAGCATGGGACACCCTAGTGACTGCACATAAAGGAGACACACGTGTTAAATCTGCTAAAACCCAAATGTTAATCCAGCAGTAAAAAAACTTTAGTCATGTCTGAGACTGAGTCATTTCATGACTTATACATTAGTTTGACAAACATAGTGTCTAAGCTGCATGCTAATAGGATAATTTATGATAGGAAAGAAATTGTCTCTAAAATTCAAAGGTCACTTCCACAAAAAATTGACAATAAGCGCTATGAAATTGACCAGATGGACGATCAAAACCTTACCCCTGAACTCCTCAATAGCAAGTTAAGAACCATGGAAAGGGAATTAGAGTTTAAGAAGCAATTAATATAGACCCATAAGAAACAGCCTGCCTCCAATCTTTTCTTTACATCTAAGTTAACTAACCATGAATGTCATTTACCTGAAATTTACTTAGATTCTGATGAGGACTGTAATTTAGAGAGCTTGGATAGTCAGATTGCCTTAATGTCTAAACATTTCAAGAAAATTATGAAATCCAGAAATAAAATTGCAAATAGCAAGGGAAACCTACCTATTCGAACAACTCTAATAATAGGCCTCATGAGAAAATACTTGACAATAAATCGAGCAAAGACTTTAAGAACACTGAATGCTACAGATGTGTCAAGTTAGGACACATAGCCACTGACTGTAGAGTTAATTTGAATAAGAACAAGAACACTGGTGCTAACTTGTGCAAGACTTGGGATGACTCAAGTGAATCAGAAATTCATGAACCTGTCATCTAATACTTATGACCCTTGTATGTCCTTCTTTGCTAAAATCATATACACTGAAGATAAGGAATCTGATCATGCCATGTTAAATGATGCTATCCTTACTGATTTATCTGCTTTGTTACTTGAGAATCATGATAATGCTTCAAATGCGGTGTGTGTGAGTTAAAGGGAACGATCTATTATTGATGCCAATGGGTGTGTGAGTCCTAAAAATGAATTGCTAGGGGACACTCCACACTCCACACGTAGTGAATCTGACAATGAGGACATTCCTAACATTCACACACTGTACTAAAAAACTCTCAAGAAAAGTAATAGACTTGAAAAGATAGTCAAAGATCTTACACATAAGATAGAAACCCTAAGTCACATGATGAAAGAAAATGATGAAGAGTACACTTCTGAATGTCTAATTCATGAGGATGAAATTAAAACTTTTGAACTAAACTGAAAGAGTTGTCTGACTCAAATGAATTATGGAAAAGGAATACAAAAGGACGTTGTTAGAATTGGAACAAACAAAAGAAAAGGCATCAATAGTCTTTAAAAAGTTTGCTAAATTTGAAAATAACTCAAAATGTTTTGGAGATTGTGTTGCTGAAAGTAAGAACAGTTCTGATGACAGAACTGGAATAGGTTTTTTCCCCAACAATTCCAAGTAAACTAAAGCTTTTGAACCTATCAAGTTTGTGTCTGGTGGCAAAAGATCTGTTGAAACTTGTCCATATTTTCAAACTTTGGAAAATGATTTTGACTCGAAACAATAAAAGTTAGACATTGGTGAATCAAGTGACTCTAAGCGTAATGTTGAACATAAGGCTAAATATGTCTGCCATCCTATTAGATAAGCTGCTTCGTCATTTCATCCTGTACCACCTAGGAACAAGACTAGAGCTCAAAACTTAGACAAACCTTTGAATAATAATTTTCCTAAGGTTAAGATTTCTACGAGCCATATTTACTTCTCCTATTGTGATGTCTATGGACATTCCTTTGATGGTTGCTATTCCAAATGTTTATATAAACCAATCTATCACTCACCCGTTTACTATAACTTTAACTATTCTAGGAGAAGCCGAAATAATTATGTCCTACCAAGACAGCCAGACAAGAATTATAACTATAGAAATAGGAAGAGAAGAACAAATACTAATATATCATCAACAAGAAGATATCCTAGATTCTGTTCTAAACCAAACGCTCAAACTATTTATAATCCTAAAAAACATGCGCAAAAATCTTTTAAAGAAAAGACTGAAGCTCGCAAGTTTTATCAAATACGAGCTAATAAAGCCAAATTGAAAACTAGAGAAATTTGGGTTAGAAAAGATGATCTATTACCCCAGATGAAATGCAACATTGTGATCAGTGCTTTTAAAGGTGAACATACAACATCTGGATGGTAGTTAGACTTTGGATGTTCTAAACATATGACTGGGAATGATACCAAACTTTCAAACAAAGCTAACTTCTTCGGAGGAAAAGCCTTGTTTGGAGATGGTGTATCGGCTCAGATTATTGGTAAAGGAACACTCTATGAAGAAGGATTAGCTATTCTCGAGGACGTTATTTTGGTAAAAGGTCTTAAAACTAATTTACTAAGTATATCGTAATTTTGGGACTCCAACCATAGTGTCACCTTTTAAAAGAACAATTGCAAAATTTTAAATGAAAAAGGTGATTGCATTATTACAGGACTTCGTACTCCAGATAACAGTTATACAGTCAATCCAAGTACAGAGGTTTGTAACCTTGCCAAAATGGATGACAATGAGATTTGACATAATAGGATGAGTCACATTAATTACGATAGTCTTAGTAAATTGTGCTCCCAAGAGATAGTTAGAGGTCTTCCTAAGAACAAACCAATTTCAAACATCATATGTGGTCCCTGTCAAGAAGGAAAAATTAGTAAGGCTCACCACAAGAAAGTTAAAGAAGTTTTAACCACTAAACATCTAGAACTCATCCATATGGATCTAATGGGTCCTTCTCGTACTGTTAGTCTTTGTGGCAACAGTTATATCTTAGTTATGGTTGATGACTTCACTCGATTTACCTGGGTTCCATTTTTAAAACACAAACCAGAAACATTTCGTAAGTTTTTGAAAATTTTAGTTCGTATAGAAAATGAAAAGGATTCCCAAGTAGATAGAATTCGTAGTGATAGAGGAGGTGAATTTATAGATTCAGATGTCATCGAATACTGTGACTATAATGGTTACAAAAATAAATTTAGTGCCCTAAAACACCTCGACAAAATGGAATTGTTGAGCGCAAAAATCGCACTCTTCAAGAAATGGCCCATGTGATGATTCATGCGAAGAACTTACCTAAATATTTCTGGGTAGAATCCATTCGTACAGCTTGTCACATAATCAATCGAGTTTACCTAAGGAAAAACACCAAACAAATATACTATGAACTTTGGTATGGGAAAAAACCTAACCTAAAATACTTTAAAACCTTTGGTAGCACTTGTTATGTCTGAAAGGATAGAGAACATCTGTACAAATTCAAAACCAGAGGACATAAAGATATTTTCCTAAGATATTCTCCAAATAGTAGAGACTATTGTGTCTATAATCTTCTTACCAAAACCTTAATGGAATCCATTAATGTGGTTGTAAGTGACACTAATGTATAAAGTAAGATCAAAGGACCAACTATAGTGGATGAATTCAAAAACATTTTAACTTATGATTATCCAGAGATATATGAGTCCTTACCAACTGAGACCCCGAAGTGACTAACTGGTTTTCCAAAGATCATCCTTTAGATAGTGTAGTTGGTAACCCTACTGAGCCAGTTTGCACAAAATCCCAACTACGTACTCTTACTCATTGTGTATGCTTTGTTTATCTTATACAACCAAAGAATGTTAATGAAGCACTGAATGACCCGTTATAGATAAGTTCTATGCAGGAGGAACTTCTTCAATTTTTCATTGATGATGTATGGTATCTTGTACCCCGACCTGAAAATAAAAGGGTTATTGGCACACGTTGGATTTTTAAAAATAAAACAGATGAATATGGGATGATTATTTAGAATAAAGCTAGATTAGTTGCCTAGGGCTACTCTTAGATTGAAGGAATAAATTTCGAGGAAAATTTTGCACCTGTCACCCACCTTTAATTTGTTCGCTTACTCTTTACCATAGCTTGTTATTTGCATTTCACACTTTAGCAAATGAATGCTAAATCTGCTTTCCTTAATGGCATCTTGATTGAATAGACCTACGTAGAACAACGCAAAGGGTCATTGACCCGAATCATCCAAATCACATATATCGGCTTAAGCAAGCTCTTTATAGGTTAAAACAAGCTCCTAGAGCTTGGTATGACCGTCTATCTACGTTCCCTCTAAACAACGATTTTAAACGAGGAGGGAATGATCAAACTCTTTTTGTCAAACACTTTGAAAAAAACATTACCATAGCCCAAGTATACGTAGACGATATCATTTTTGGATCTACCTCCCCAATAGATGTCAAAACATTTTTTGACATTATGCAAAAAGAATTCCATATGTCGTTTATGGGGGAGTTACAATTCTTGTTAGGTCTTCAAGTTAGGCAAAATTCAGATGGTTTGTTTGTATCGCAATCCAAATATGCTTTGGATATTGTTAAAAAATTCAGTTTAGAAACAACCAAAGATGCTAGGATTCCTATGAGTACTTCAGTTAAACTTTCAAAAGATGAAAATGGGAAATCCATCGACTCAATCTTATTGCCTCCCATCCTAATATTATATATGCTATTTGTGTATGCGCCCGTTATTAAATAATCCTAAAGAGAGACATTTACTTTGCGTTAAAAGAGTTATAAAATATGTTAAAGGAACTCTCAACTTAGGACTTTGGTACACAAATGACACATCTAGCACGATAATTGGCTATACCGATGCTGATGGGTTGGGTGTTCCGATGATAGTAAAAGTTCATTAGGATCCTGTTATTACACAGGTAATAAGTTTGTAGGGTGGAATAGTAAGAAACGAAATTTCACTTCTTTATCCACAACTGAATCTGAATATATCACCACAAGCAGTTGATGTGCTCAATTACTTTGGTTAAAACAAATTTTAAGAGATTATGATATTATTGAAGAACAATTACATCTCTATTGTGACAACCAAAGCGCGATTAATATTTCCAAAAATCCTGTTCAACACTCTCGTACTAAAATTCGACAACATATTATATGCTAGTTAGTCGAATCAAAGGAATTGGAGATTAATTACCTGCTTACTGAATTGCAATTAGCTGATCTATTCACTAAACCCTTGGACAATATGCGGTTTGGATCCTTACGTAAATCAATTGGTATGGTTATGGCAGATGTGTAATGTATCTTTGATATTTCTACTTTGATATTTCTCTCTCTTATCTATGTGTAGACCCTTTGTCCATATGAGATAAAATGGGGGAGAAGCTTTAAGTCCACCTGGACATTATTTTGATTACTTCAACTAAAAAGCTTGATCTTAGTTATCTTATTTTCAGGAGATCAGTACCTCATGTTATCAGAATGTTGTTAGGGTATTGGTTTGTATTTAGTTGAGCAATGTAATTTTCTTTTTTAGGATATGGGGTAGTTAGAATTTTTAATAGGAATTGGATTTTCTTATACTTTTGTATCCCTACGAGTCCTTGATGACTCAAAGGAGATTTACTCACTTGAGTCTACATTATATAGGCACTTGTCTAGTTTGGAAATAGTGACAAAATTGAGTCGTATCATTGTCTACCAAAGAGCCTCAGACTCTACATATCAAATGCCTCTAAAAGTCTCAAAGGTAGAATACCAACACTGCACCTATGATTGCATTCTTTCGTTGCACTCTTCATAATTTAATTGTGTGTGTTAAATCCCATAAAATGTTTTTTAAATAATTTTTGCTATATGGTAAATATTTTTAGGAATTTTTACAACAATTTTTATCACTTAAAAGTTGGTTTTAATAATTTTGTGGGTTGATTTATAATTACCCTTTTCTCTTAAAATCTTGCTTGGGTTGGATTCAAAAGCGATAGAGAATTATGGGGTGGAAAATGGGATTCTTTAGAAATCTAAAACACACATTTTTCACTTGATCATGGCCTTACACGTGTTGCTGAGATATCGGTTGAATTTGTGTTTCTTTACTCTCATATATTTTAGATTGATTGATAACCCTTGGATCTATTTTAGCAACGGTCTGCATGTTATCTTTCACAATCCTTGTGGCAACTGAGTTAACCAATCAAAATGCTTTTAACAGCGATTACATCTCAGTCGTAAGATTTACATCGATATTTTATAATTAATCTTGACCGTTGCTTTTCCTCCAGAGTCTTCCATGTTCTAGCATAAGTAGAAGCCATATGTGAGCCTTTACAATCTTTTGATCATTTCACCTCTGAGAAAAAAAAAAAGAGAATATATATATATATAGAGAGAGAGAGAACCCGAAACCCTAAACCAAACTCTTGATTTTTTTTCTTCAGAAAAATAACATGTGAGTTTGAGTGTGTTAGTTACTTGAAAAAATCCATCCTCTACTGTTTTTAATCTCTTGTCCAACATTCACGAAGTTTTGATTTCATTTTCTTTTCATAGAAAGTGCATATCTAAAATGTTTGCGACACAAACACGTTTAATATTCTTAGGTTGATTTCTTTTTTCAAGAAATCCATATTTGTTGGTTGTTTTAGTTTTATTTGATTGTTTTTCAAAACAAGAACCGACAAATTTATTTCTTTTTTCAGTTGACGAGGAAAATCAGACTTAGATCTAGTTAAGATCTTGAATATGGTTTTACACTTTCGTGAAATATTTCACACTTTGTGAAATAGATTTCTAAATCAAATAAAGAAAGTGTTTATGACCTTGGTTGCTTTATATATCAAGGTTCCCTCCAGATCTTTAGATATAAATAAAGATCAGTAGTTTGACACTATCAAATAAACTATGATTCAGAAAACCCTACTGCATCTTAGAACGATATTTGTAATTTGTTAGGAATATTATCTGTATAAGTGTGTGTGAGTTGCATGCATGTGTTAGGCACATAACATCACAACACTTTCACACTACAACACTAAAAGAAGTGTTGGTAGAGAGATCATTGACTTTTGGAGTCGACTGAAAGCTAAAAGGACTTACAAATCTGAGAGAACATCTACAACATCAGAAGCCTTGGGAGAAGTAAGAATAATCGAGAGGAGATGGTATAATTTATGAACTTATATTAGGTATGATTGTGTGTTTAGATTGTTAAATAGTTTGTAACCTGTTACTCAATTTTAGTGGATTTTTGTTTTGAGGTGTAGATACCTCCGTGGATGTTTCCCTAATTGGGTGGGGTTTTACCACGTTAAATTCTTGTGCACTTGCGTACTTACTCTTCCTATCATCTCTTTCTATTAGTGTACTGATTTACTAACTATTTTGGTTTTGGTTTTCAAAACTTAGATATGTAATATCTGAAATATCTCGTTCGTAATTCTTTTTATACACATCTTGTGTTAGCTAATTGCTTTGAGAAAAGAGTTTCTTTAAAAAAATGTTTGGAGCCATTTAGACTGTTTAAGCATGAATTAAACATCTTAAGTTGTATTTTTTCACCTATTTCCCGTGACACCCCGCTCAAAGAAATATCGGGTGATCAGTCCTATATAAAATTAAAATAAGAATCTCATCTGGTTCGTTCTTAACATCACTGTCGAAAACTTTTTGAAACTTACTAACCACCTAGTATTCAAAAGCTGATGTCAAAATTTTAATCTTTTTATTTAACAACAACAACCATATAAATATCAATACGAACCATTCACACAAACCATGAATCTAAAGCAATATTGAATAAATCAATAAATGACCGGCTGAATAAACCATCGGCAGAAAACCAACATCCACTAATATAATCCAACAAAGAATAGTAACCAGTACAAAGTCCGCTGAAATGAAAATAGCTGGGGCAACATGCCCGAAAGAAATACCAAGCTGCATCTTACTCTAGGAATGAAATGACTAAAGCGTCTATGTCCCAATCCTGCAACATCCACACCTGTTGCAGATATGCATCTCTAGAACAGATCTTTAAGTTTGTCATCCCTGTGGCTGGATACCTAAAAGGTTTTGAAAATATTTTGCAAGTATGGGTAAGAGCCCAAAGTCCTTTTGAAAATATTTTGCAAGTGAATTAAATTGCAAGAATTAAAATGTATGAATACTCTTCATATTTAAGTAAGTGTCGCACTCCCTTGAGATACATCTCACCCCTCCTCTAAAGTGCACACCTAACGCTTTCTTCCTGAGCCTCCTAGTTACACTACCCCGTCTAACTAGCCTTGTCATGAAACTCCTTGAACTCTACTCTAACCCGAATAATTTGTATCTTTACTTCGTAAGTTATTTATCGCATTAACTTAATTAATCATTTCTTAAAAGTCATATAACATTCACTAGTTATATAAGTAATTCAAATTCTATTCATATAGTTAATTACCCATACATAATTATCTACTCCATTATATACGAAGAACTATATTCCATAATTATTCATATGTTGAATATAAATAAAACCACTCTTAAAAGCCATATAACATTAACTGGTTATATAACTAATATAAATTCTTTTCATGTATTTAATTACCCGTATATAATTATCTACTCCATTATATACGTAGAACCATATTCCTGAATCACACATTTGTTGAATATAATTAAAACCATCCTTCCAAGTAATACCTCATCGGTTGCATTCTCTAAAGTGCTATCTTCCCAGGTCTACTCAGTTCCACCTGGATTTATGAGATAACTAGCCACCGCCGAATCAGAACATAGAAATACAAACGTATTGGAGGCGGTCATATTCCCCCGAGTGTGGAGACAATAATCTCAATGCCCACCTCTATTTGGACACTATGACCCGGGAATATACTCGTCCTACTCCTCAAGCTAGGGGATTCACCCACATCGCGCAACCTCCCCCTATAGCACTAGAGCATATAATTCTAAATAAATAACTAGCCACCGGTATTTATGACCACACAATATATATATATATATATATATATATATATATATATATATATATATGTGTGTGTGTGTGTGTGTGTGTGTGTGTGTGTGTAATTTAATCCCGACTTTACCGTGTACAAAGTCCATAACACTAGCCAACATATTCCCGAATCTATGGTCCGACTCTAATTTAATTAATTTACCCATTAATTAAATTAATATCTCCCCGAGTCTATGGTCCGACTCTAATTTAATTAATATGGCTATTAATTAACTTAATATCTCCTCGAGTCTATGGTCCGACTCTAATTTAATTAATATGTGCATTAATTAACTTATTATCTCCTCGAGTCAATGGTCCGACTCTAATTTAATTAATATACCCATTAATTAACTTATTATCTCCTCGGGTCTATGGCCCGACTCTAATTTAATTAATATACTCATTAATTAATTTTATATCTCCCGGGTGTCACACAACCAATGTACCCGGACTTGCTCACCTGACCCGAATTTCCATCTCTTAGAACGTACTCCTCAAAATTCCATTATAAAGAGAACGCTCCTAATTAAATAATATTTAACAATTTATTATATCATCCTATAATAAATTATTCCAGCTATAAGCTTTAATTAATTAATCCCCCATTAATTAATCTATTATCATGGCATCACTCAACCAAAATATCCGGGTACCCCCTTGGTCCATAATACAATATCCAAAAATCTCAGGTTTTCAATTTACTCAATCTGCCCAGATTTTGAAAATGCCGTTTTGGGGCATTTTCGGGTCGTTTTGGAAAAAGTGTATTAGAGAACGAAGGTTAGAAAATTCCATTTTCTAGAGGGCAGCGTGGACAGAATCACCATTAACAGCTTCTGTGAAGACTTTTTTCCCAAAAGTTTCCACTGAAATCCTTACGAATCAAAACCAGTTCCAATAACTTGATTCGTAACTTCCCCAAATTAAAACCCAAGTTGTATTAACCAAATCCAAAAATCGTTTGTATAACACCTACGATAATATGAATTGAATATAACCAATTTACATTGAAGCAATTAAATCACTTGCCTTATAAAATCATAGTTTATGATTATCCTTTGGTGTAGAGATCGTTGTGTGATGAAGAGCACCTTCCTTGTTCTTCCTCTTCTGCTCTCAAGAGTCCTCCCTCTTTGTCCCTTATGTTCTCAAACTTCTCCCAAATGAGTTATGTTCGCCCACAACTCCAAAACTTAGTTTTTTATCTCCAAATCCCGTTTTTAATTATATGGGCCTAATTAAAATGGCCCAAATACCCTCAAGTGGGCTCGGTTATGCCCAGAAATATTCCGTGACCCATTTACCACCCCCGGGTACACTTTTTTAACTATCTCGGCCCATTTAGACTCAACCGTGCACTCAGAATTGACATCTGAATTAATTTATAAAAATTCCCTTCTCACACCCAAATTAGTCTATATCTGACTTCCGACTGAGTTAAATAAATGCCACATCACTTATACACGTTATGACGTAAATAAATTATTACTATTCACTTAGTAATTTAATTTCCATAAATATTAACCATTTTCTCTCCGATTAATATTTAAATAAACATTAACATATCTAATTAAATTAAATTACGACACACAAGTAATTTTAAATTTTATGAATTAATTAAATATTAAATGCACAGAAATACGGGCTGTTACTGATGATGCTGGAAACAGCACCACCCTTCAAGGTGTTTGCAAGCTTAAGTTAATGTTAACAATGGCCGCATAAGAGTATCTGCATATATAGTAGAAGAAGGTGAGGAGAAGAGGATGAACACTTGAATATAAGTGGTTCAACCAATATGGCCTACGTCCACTGTGAGTGTGCATGAGTAATACCACTGAACGAAGACACTAATGGCCATGGATACAATCTCTTAAGCTTTCTCTCTCTATTGTATAATTTGACAGAGTTTAGCTAGGGTTGTAATTTTGGGATCCCTTTACAAGGTAGAGGATGACCTCTATATATAGTGCTTAGGGGGTGTAATGTACCCCCCAAGCATACAATGAGCATGTGCATGAGCATCGAACCAGTATGAGAGTGACACCTGACTGATCTTAACTAAGAAATGATGACCTCAATATTCCCTGACATGGAGGGGATAATTTGGTTATAACGGATTTTTCCACGTGCTCCAAGTTATACAAGATCGTGTAGAAGCTCGACTGTCTTCGATTGGTGCAAACCTCAGCCTGGAAGAGGACGAGGTTGGTATGGTCAGGCAATTGCTTGTTCTTAGGTTATCAGCGATAATCCTGGCTCAGTAGGAGAGTCGAGGTTAGACAAGTGGAGTTGTAATGTCGGCCTGGGCCGAGGTGATGGTGAATTATCAGGATGTCGGCTGGTTCCCAACCGAGGATAATAATGATGATTTGAGTTGCCTCTGCTTCCTCGGCTTACACCCAGTCGAGGTTGATGTATGGTACAGTCGTGTGGTCGGCTCCAGTCAACCTGATGGATTATTATGTGCACGGACCATGAGGATCTTAACTGTCGCTTGGCTGTGAGGCAACTAGTAACGTCGGCCATGGCTGACCTTGCTTAGGACGAGGCCGCTGGTCACCAACCTAGGATCCTTCTAACCTCGGCCATCTCCCAGGCCGAGGTTGGTGTCTCTGAGCTGTTGGGTACATATAGGGCATATCAATCACCCCCTAGCCCTTAGTTACCTGTGTGATCAAGTGACTAAGGGGTATGTATGTCCGAGGTTGGATTTCTGTGAGTGCCAATACTTTCTTGACAAGTGTCAGCTCATGAAGTGGATTGCATGCTTGGAAAGTGTAATGATTGTAGTCTTTTGGGCTCCTAAGGCAATGATGGGCCTTGGGATGCATGCAAGATAATTTCGAGGGTTTTAACCCCTTTTTCCCTTTTCTTCTTCATTTCCTCATTCTCTCGCCTGAACTTTCCTTTGCTTTCTCTCTCTTCCAAAGCCTGATTAAGAGCGTTTTAGTGGATTTTTCTTGCTGTCCTTCTTATTCTTCTCCTCGTACTTCATCAGGTATTGCTTGCTACCCCTGCTTTGCCCTTTTTTTCTGCCTTGCTCTTCCATTTGTTGCATTTTCTGGTGAGTTTATGCATTTTTCGATTAATTTGTGAGTTTCCGGCGAGCCTAAGAGTTTTTTAGTGAACTGTTCTTAGTAGTTCTTATTTGAAAACCCAGTTTGATCCTTCATTAGGTTGAGTCAAGTTGTTTGCTTTTAGCTTGAGTCCACAAGTGTAGGGTCGTCCCCATATGCTCAGACCCCTTTATCAACTCCTAGAGGAATTCCCCTCTCTTAGGGAGAAAACCTTAGATAAAATTAGGCAAATAGAACAAGCCCAAGAGTAAGCTCGTAGGGCAGAGGCATTCCCCCTCAGACCTATCTTTCCACCCCCTCTGAAGGTCATATACCCTGAGCCCTTTGTGCCTGCAGAGGTCCCAGTAGAACCCATTCCTATGTCTGAGTCATGAACCTCAGACCCATGTCTATTGATTCTTTTGAAGAAGCCATGGATTATTCCATCCGAATGGACCAAGCCCCTGACCAAGCCGAGGTTTCTAGCCATGCCTCGTCTCATAAGAGTTCTAGAACATCGCACTCTTCCTCCGACGTTAAAATTCTAGGGCCTAGCATGGCTGTTCCTCCAATCCTTGAAGCTATTCCCCTGTCGACCGTCACAGGGGTTGAGTTTGCTCAGAGGTTCCCTAGTGGTGCTCCATCGTCTGCTCAAGCCGACGTTGAACCGGATGAGGATGAAGGTAGCGAAAGCGATGTTGACACCTCTGAGGCGGCCGAGATGGAGAGCACTGTCAGCGAGGTCGACCTTCTAGCCTTCAGACATCTGTATTCTATAAGTCCCTCCATAAAGCTTATGAGGCATTTGAAGTACGAGAGGTCCTTCGGCGGCCGAGACGGTTAGATCTTCTTATATGAGCAGATGTTTAAGTTAGGGTTTCATCTTCCCATTCATACCATAATCAGGGCTATATTGTCCTACATCAACTTGCCTCCTTCCCAATTGTCACCCAATGCCTGGAGGGTGATAACTGGAGCTATAGTCTTATAGAGGGCAGTCCATCATTTAGACCTTCCCGTCCAAGTCTTCACAGGGTGCTACGTCCCCTCATTTACTAGGAATCATCCGAGCTACTACCATTTTTTATCTCGAAAGTCAAATAAAAAGATGTTGCAAGTTACCCAAACCTCGAACCATAATTGGAAACCACGCTACTTCTTTGCGTTAGGGCTATGGGAGTTTGGTCCCTGTGCCCCCTCTTCCTCCCTAGAGACGAGAATACCCCTGAGATGGGGAAAGGTGACAATGGTTGCTAGGGCCGACCCTGGGCTAAGCCAAAATAATCTTCAGAAGGTCAAAGACCTTCAGGATCAGGGAGAGCATGGTCTGCTAGTCAAGTACGAGCATTTGATGACTCCTTACTATCTCTTTGAAACTGGCCTTGGGGGGAGTCCTCTGATCGAGCTCCGTAAGTTTCTTTATTATTTCAACAAGTTATACCTCTAAATTTGTGTATCTCTGATTTTCTAACTCAGACCTTTCTGTTTACAGAGCACCCAAAAAGGGATTTTTGACGACCTCTGGGAGATGGCAGTCCCCAGTCTCACAAAGCTTGTAACGAAAGCAGGTCTAAATGCGCTTCCTACCCCTCCCCCTCCAACTACCTCAAGGGATGAGGCCTCCAAAAATAGAAAACCCGCCGACCCTGCCCCTGAGGATCAGAGGCAGAAGAAGAAAAACCAAAAGGGGGATTGTTCCATCCACATTTCCTCAGAGGACGCATTGAGTGCTCGCTTGGAGCAATTGAAGATTAGTGACAGTCTTATTGGCCATAGTCTGAAGGCCTTGGATGCTATCAGCGACGCCATGATTGACTCTGACAAGCACTTCTGTCGCTCTCTGGATAGGCCTCTGTTGGCTGAGTTCTCCCTCCATCGCTCTATCCAAGTAAGACCTTGAACTTTTGCTTTTGCTGCTGAATTATATTCAAGTGTAACATCGGTTTTGAATTATACCAGATCTTAAACTGACATCTCTGCACATGTTCTACAGGGTCTCCTCACCATGCACCATTTTGTTAACTGGACCTTGGGGAAACTTCCTCTGATTGAGAAGGTCCAAGAGGCCGAGAAGATCGAGTCCGCTTTGAATGCTGAAGTGGAGCGCCTGAAGGCCTCTTTGGAGAAGTCTGAGGCCAACGTGAAGAGGTTAGAAAAGGACATGAACAAGTTGAGGAAGGATCACAACACTGCCTTAAAGACTTAGGCTGACTCTCTTCAACACGAGGTCGATGTGTCTATGAAGGCTGCCTTAGATGATGCCTCTGAGAAGATCTTGGAGAAGTACAAGGTCTTTATGAGTTTGTCAGCTTCGGCTTCGAGTCCCTCGAAAGGGGTGTAAAGGCCACTAACAAATGGGCTGCCATGAAGGAGAAGGAATCAGGGAGACTCGCAGCCTCTGACTTCATTGGTTTGGGTTATGCCGATCCTCGGTTTGCTCAGGCCTTGCAAGAGGTAGAGGAGGAGGGAGGTGCTGCACCTATCAAGACTGCCCCCCAAGATGACACCAGGATTGAAGATGTTGGCACTCAGGATGACGGGGTAGAAGTGACAACCCTCAGCCAGGGAGATGGGGGCATGGAAACTAACCCTGAGGCTGTAGACACTTGACCACCTTGTGAAGCTTTTTGTAATTTTTAATTTCCATTTTAAATTGTAACCTCTGATGACAAACTCTGTTACCTTGTGGCTTGTAATTCTTTAACTTTATTCTATGTCAACCTCTGAAGGGGGCTTTGTTTCTTTATTTGGTGAATGTTTTTAAATG
The DNA here is from genome assembly GCA_949130495.1 of Sambucus nigra. NCBI lineage: Eukaryota > Viridiplantae > Streptophyta > Magnoliopsida > Dipsacales > Adoxaceae > Sambucus > Sambucus nigra. The sequence continues at coordinate 682,883,712 of OX422209.1, forward strand.
ACATAGTCCTTTATTTTGTCATGCCATGTGTTTGTACTAAGGCCTGAAGCCTCCATATAATGTTTTCATAAGCACCATAAATAAAATATTCACCAAATTAATGATGTTAAGGTGTGAGGTTATCCAATCATGATATCTCACCTCAGACCTTGTCACCAGATAATGATGTCAAGGTCTGAGGTCATCCAATCATGATGTCTGACCTCAGACCTTGTCACCAAATAATGATGTTATAAGGTCTCAGGTCATCAACTAAGATGTTACCCTTATAAAATTTTCACCAAATTAATGATGTTAAAGGTCCTAAGGTCATCAACTAAGATATTACCCTCATAAATATTCACCAAGTTAATGATGTTAAGGTCTGAGGTCATTCAATCACGATGTCTCACCTCAGACCTTATCACTAAATAATGATGTTATAAGGTCTAAGGTCATCAACTAAGAAGTTACCCTCATAAAATTTTCACCAAATTAATGATGTTCAAGGTCTGAGGTCATCAACTAAGATGTTACCCTCATAAATATTCACCAAGTTAATGATGTTAAGGTATGAGGTAATCCAATCATGATATCTCACCTCAGACCTTGTCACTAGATAATGATGTGATAAGGTCTGAGGTCATCATCTAAGATGTTACCCTCATAAAATTTTCACCAAATTAATGATGTTTAAGGTCTGAGGTCATCAACTAAGATGCTACCCTCATAAATATTCACCAAGTTAATGATGTTAAGGTCTGAGGTCATCAACTAAGATGTTACCTTCATAAATTTTCACAAGTTAATGATGTTAAGGTCTGAGGTCATCAACTAAGATGTTACCCTCATAAATATTCACCAAGTTAATGATGTTATGGTCCGAGGTCATCATTTAAGATGTTACCCTCCTAAGTTCTACCACTAGATCATAATGAACCAAGAATTGACACGGGAACCGATCTTCTCATTAATAATCTCTTCATAAGATGATATATTTTATATAGGAACTCTTTCAACATCATATGTAATACTTTTTTAATGATCAGCATTCCAAGGATTAGAAAAAGGATCCCCTTCAAAGTTTTCTAGCCTGTAGGTCCCGAGCACAACCTCCTCAACCACTTTTTAAGGACCATGCCAATTCGGGTGAAGCTTATTTGCCTTCTATAACGTCTTCTTCTACACTAGGTCTCCCATAACTATGGGTCTAGATTTTACCCTTTGATTGTAGAACTTTGCTGTTCTCTGCTGGTAAGCTGCCTGCCTGATTTTTGCGTCTTCCCTTCTCTCTTCGATCAAATTGAGGTCAATTCTTCTCTCCTCCACATTATTATCAGGGTCAAAGGTCTGAACTCTATGAGTAAGAAGTCCTACTTCTGTTGGTATGACAGCCTCTGAGCCATGTGCTAACATAAATGGGGTTTCCCCCGTTGGTGTCCTAGCCTTATTTTGTAGGCCCATAGAACAGCATAAACCTCTTCAGTCCATCTACCCTTAGCTTCTTCTAACCTATTCTTGATCCCGTTAAGGATCATTCTATTTGTGACTTAGGTCCGACTGTTTGCCTGAGGTCGGCCAGGAGAAGAGAAAAATTGCTTTATCCCAACTCTTTCGCAATATTTTTCCAAGGAAGAATTCTTGAACTGGGTTCCGTTGTCCGAGATGAGGGTGTTTGGGAGGCCATGTCTGCATATGATGTTCTTCCAAATAAATTGGAAGGTCTTATGCTCTGTAATCGTGATCATCAGCTCGGCCTCTACCCATTTGGAGAAGTAATCAATGGCGACTATCAGAAATTGGTAGTTATTTGCAGCCCTTGGTAAGGGACCCACTAAGTCAATTCCCCATACTGCGAATGGCCAAGGGGAACTGATTGACGTCATAGGCTGATGAGGTTGATGGGGGATAGTGGAGAATATCTGACATCTGTCGCACCTCTTTACATAGGCTGCAACATCCTTGGCCAAGGTCGACCACCAGTATCCTTGTGTAATAATCCTCTTAGCCAAAGGTCTTCCTCCTGTGTGACTGGAGCAAGAACCCTCGTGTACCTCTTATAGGACGCGGGGTACTTCTATGGGATGAACACATCTGAGGAGAGGTAATAGGAGTCCCTTCTTATATAGGATGTCTCCTACTATTGAGAATTTTGCAGCTCTGTACCTCAGTTTCCTTCTCTCTAGTTTTGATTTCGACATCTCTCCCTCTCTGATATATCTGATAAGGGGGTCCATCCATGAGTCCCCTAGATTCACATTGAGGCAGGGGTTACTGACCTCTTCTTCTTCAATGGTCGCCTTTGGCAAGATCTCAACTGGGACCGTCCTTCTGATGTCTGACCTTGTTGCCGAAGCTAACCTTGCTAATGTATCTGCATGGCTGTTGTTTTGCCGAGGTATTCTCTTCATATTTATCTCTTTAAAACCTACGAGTATCATTCTCACCCTCTTCAAGTATTTGTCCATCCTTTTATCCTTGGCCTCATAAACCCTCAATACTTGATTAATAACTAACCTTGAGTCACTATGAAGCAGGAGTCATCTTACCCTAAGGGTCTTTGTCAATGTGAGGCCTGCTATCATGGCCTCATATTCTGACTCGTTGTTTGATGCCTTGAAGTTAAACCTTAGGGAATATTCAACGTTAGCACCATCCAGAGCTAAAATTATTAGCCCTGCGTCCTTTTCGCTTTCGCAAGAAGACCCGTCAACGAAGAGGTTCCAGATGTCTTTATCTGATGAGAAGCTCCCTCCTGTCATGAATCCATACCTGAAGAGGTACCGATCTTCCTCATTCTCGGCCATTCTGTTTTTGGTTCTCTTGGATACAACCTCTTCAGGATCTCAGAAGACATTTCCATTTGATCGCTCTGCAGTCTCTAGGTTATTCTCAACCCCGGTCTCTTCCCATGTGAATTCGACAACAAAATCTACAAGTGACTGCCCTTTGATGGCCACCCTGGGTTGGTAAGTAAGGTCATACTCTCCCAACTCAATAGACCATGTCATCAATCTACCCGACTTCTCAGGTTTGTGCAGGACTTGTCTTAGTGGGGAGTCGGTGAGGATGAACATGTAATGGTCCTGAAAGTAGGGCTTCATCTTCCTAGAAGAATGTATCAAGGCGTATGCTAACTTTTCCATCCGAGGATAATTCTGTTCAGATCCTTGAAGGGCCTTACTATTGAAGTATACATGCCTTTGAACCCCAACGTCTTCCCGTACTATGGCTGCACTTATAGCTGATTCAGAGACTGCTAGATAAACATACAACTTCTCTCCCGCTATGGGACGAGATAAGAGTAAGGGAGATCTGAGGTAGGACTTGAGCTGATTAAAAGCCTCATCACACTCTTTGTCCCACTCGAAGGCCTTTCTATGCACCTTAAAGGATGGAAGACACTTGTCCGTCGCTCTGGAAATAAATCTGTTGAGTGCAGCTACTCTTCCAGTTAGTCTCTAAACATCCTTGATGCTTCTTGGTGTCTTCATGTCGAGCAAAGTTTTAATTTTCTTGAGTTTCGCTTCTATTCCTCTCTGATTGACAATGAATCCAAGGAACTTCCCAACACCTACCCCGAAGACACACTTCACAGGGTTGAGTTTCATTCTGTAAAAATTCATGGTATCGAAGATCTTTTCTAGGTCTGCTATGTGAGTGAAGGCCTTCAAGATCTTCTTCAACATATCGTATATGTACACCTCCATAGTCTTACCTATTTGAGCCTCAAACATCTTATTCATAAGACGTTGGTAGTTTCCCTTGCATTTTTCAATCTGAAGCGCATAACCTTGTAGTAATAGATACTTTATCCATGATGAAGGCTGTCTTCTCCGAGTCTTCAGCATCCATGAAGATCTGGTTATAGCCTGAATACTTGTCCATGAAGCTCATGAGCTCATGCCCTGCAGTGGCATCTACCATCTGGTCAATCCGAGGTAAGGGATAGCTATCTTTTGGTCAAGACTTATTCAGGTCGGTGAAGTCTATGCACACCGTCCATTTCCCATTGGCTTTGGGCACTATGACTGCATTTGACAACCACTTTGGATATATGAATTCCCTTATGAACTCAGCTTCTTCCAACTTCCTGACTTCTTCTCGGATGACGTCATACTTCTCCCTTGAATAAACTCTTCGTCTTTGCTTGATTGGTTTAGCATCCTTAGAAACGTTGAGTTTATGTCACATAACCTCAGGGTCGGTGCCAGGCATGTCCGCATGGCTCCAAGCGAAGATACTCTGCCTCTTCTTCAAGAAACTTATCGACTCTAACTTGATCTCCGCTTTTAAGGATTTGCCGACCTGAATAGTTTTTTTCGGTTCGTCCTCATTGAGGACGATGGTTTCTACCTCTTCCACGACCTCTCCTTTCTCCAATTTCGTTTCATCTCTGGGGTCAAGTGTATCAATGTTATATGTGGTAGTTTCTCTCTTTGGGACTCTTTCTCTTCAGCAGAGTTGAAGTATAATTCTCGTTCTATTGTCTGGTCCCCTTGCACTTCCCCTACCCTATAGGGGGTCAGGAATTTTAGCATCTGGTGGACCATCAACGGCATAGCTTCAAACTCCTTGAGGACCACTCTTCCTATGATGAGGTTGTAGGCCGAGAAGATGTTTTTGTCCATAACAAAAAAAATTATCTTCCGGGTCAACCTCTTAGGACACTCATTGCCCATTCGCACGTCCATCTCATACATACCCAACGGATAGACTTTTTCACCACTGAAGCCCATCAACGGATGATGATAGGATACTAGCCTTGCTCTGCTGAGGCCAAGGCTCTTGAAGTAGGTCCAGAACATCACATCCGCTGAACTTCCTCCATCTATGAGGATTCTCTGTACCTCGCACCCATGCACCCTTGTTGTGATTACTAAAGGGTCATCATGCGGAGCTAGGATGCCTTTGAAGTCGAGACGGGAGAACCCAACTATATGATTTTCCATATCCACTTTCTTTCTCTTCTGCTTAGTTTCAAAAGACGTCAGATTTACCACTTATGGATTCGCCACTGACTTGGCCTCCGCCACATGAGCTTTTCGGTCATCCACTTCAGAACCACCCCTGCAAGTCCTCCATATATGGAGTTAACACTAAAGGAGATCATACCAACCCTCTTTACTGGGGTGTTGTCATCTTTTGGTGGAAGGTCCAGATCGTCTTCATCATCACCATCCGAGTCATCATCTCTTCTTGTTGGGGTATCGTCACGACATCTGTCGTTTCTCTTCTTTTTTGGGTCATCTCTTCCCATATTAGGAGCCTTGCCATCAACGTACTTCCTCAACTTACCGAATTTTAGCATCTTCTCAATCTCATCCGTTAAGGCGAAGCACTTGTTTGTCACATGGCCATGGTCTTGGTGGAACTCGTACCATAAGTTCTTATTTCTCTTATGTGGAGGAGCCTTTAGCTTCTCTAGCCATCTCAGCGACCGGTCATTCTTGATCTCATTGAGGATGTGTTCACAGCTCACAGTTAGAGGGGTATAGCGTGCGAACTTATCATCGACTGATCTCTTCTTTCCATCCTTCTTTCTTTGGAACTTTCCGCTGCTATCGCCATTCTCATCCTCGCATTTTGCAGCCATGGCCTTTTCAGCATTCATGACCCTGCCCGCAGTTGCCAACATCTCTGCCATGGATATATTCTCTTCATAGTCTTTAACCTCAAGTTTCTCTTTGTTGAATCTGGCAATGTAGTCTCTTAGGCTCTCGTTCTTACCTTGTTTGACATACAACAGATGGGTAGTCTTCTTTTGAGGTCTTACCCCAAAACATAAGTTGTGAATGAACCGTTAAGCCACACCCTTAAAGTTCTCTATCGAGTTCTTCGGGAGAGAGGTAAACTAGATGTGTGCAGCTCCCGTCAAAGTCCCAGAGAAGGCCCGACATTTCATCTAATTTGGTATTGAGTAAATGTCCACCGTGGACTAACACATCTCAATATGATGTATAGGGTTGGTGCTACCGTCATACTTGGGAGTCACCGTAGGTGGCTTGAACTTGGCTGGGGTAGGGAAGCTCACTATCTTAGCCACGAACGAAGAGCCTTCTGAGAAACCTCTTTGCAGTGGATCCCGACTTTTGACGAGGTCTCCTATTTTGTCCTCAAGAAGTTATATGGAGTCATTCCATGGTCTTATAACGTCGGCCTGGCCGAGGTTGTCCCCATCCACCTCCAAGGGGTGGACTGAGGGTTCCCCAACCACCGCGCAACGTCGGCTATTGACATCTTCCTAGTCCCTACCTCATCCTGTGTTAGGTCGGCCTTGATGAGGTTGACGTTTCCCTTCTTCCCTTTGTGAGCCTGCTACACTTCTTGACCTGGATAACCTCTGTCGTAGGTCGTTTACTGGGCCGAGCCTTTCGAAGGCTGACCCTTTGCTTAATCGATCAAAAGATGACCCTCTTTGTTGGTCTTCTTCACCTCTTCTGCCTCCACAACCTCGGCTCTGCTGGATAGGACGTACTATGTTATTTGAAACCTCATACGGCTCCCAATAATCTTTCAGAGCATCTTCTGCCTCCAAATCATCATATCTATCCTCAGGGCAAGGGTATCCTTGCCTCCCCAGATGCAAACGTCTAGGGTCCGCAACGTCCCTCCTCCGCATAGGCGTAGGTTAGTCTATTCGTGGTGCCTGGGGTGGTCCCATGGCGTCAGGATAAGGCTGAATAGACTCCAGAGTGATCATCTCCGGTGAGACCCCAGGTGGTCTCATCATGTTCTAACTGAGTTGTGCAAATTGATCTTTCATTGCTTATGCGTGGCGGCCAAATACTTCAAGGATGCTACCACTTCTGCCATTTTGGACTGAGGTGGTGCCTGGATGGAACTAGGCCCTCTTGCACCAGCGGTGGAAGAGGTGGCGGATTCTAGCGTCATGTGTTAACACAAAAGAGCTTGCAGAGTAATGGAGCTTTGTACCTTAATGGACCTCTTTCAATGGTGAAACAACTCCACACAAGGGGTGAGGCCTGGTTCACCACCAGAGTCTCCGGTGAGGTTAAGTACAAAATGAGGAAGAGATAACTTCTCGTTCCCACAGACGGCGCTAAAATGATGATGTTGGAAACAACAACACCCTTCAAGGTGTTTGGAAGCTTAAGTTAATGTTTACAATGGCCACATAAGAGTATCTGCATATATAGCAGAAGGAGGTGAGGAGAAGAGGATGAACATTTGAATATAAGTGGTTTGGCCAATATGGCCTACGTCCACTGTGAGTGTGAGTGAGTAATACCACTGAACGAAGGCACTAATGGCCATGGATACAATCTCTCAAGCTTTCTCTCTCTATTGTATAATTTAACAGAGTTTAGCTAGGGTTGTAATTTTAGGATCCCTTTACAAGGTAGAGGATGACCTCTATATATAGTGATTAGGGGGTGTAATGTACCCCCCAAGCATACAATGAGCATGTTCATGATCATCAAACCAGTATGAGAGTGACACCTGACTGATCTCAACTAAGTAATGATGACCTTAATATTCCCTCACGTGGAGGTAATAATTTAGTTATAACAGATTAATCCACGTGCTCCAAGTTATACAAGATCGTGTAAAAGCTCGGCTGTCTTCGATTGGTGCCAACCTCGGCCTGGAAGAGGACGAGGTTGGTGTGGTCGGGAAACTGCTTGATCAGAGGTTATCAGCGACGATCATGGCTCAGTAGGAGAGCCGAGGTAAGATAAGTGGAGTTTTAATGTCGGCTTGGGCCGAGGTGATGGTGAAGTATTAGGATGTCGGCTGGTTCCCAGCCGAGGATAATAATGCTGATTTGAGTAGCCTCTGCTTCCTCGGGTTACACCCAATCGAGGTTGATGTATGGTGCAGTCGTGAGGTCGGCTCCAACCGACCTGATGGATTACTATCTACACGGATCATGAGGATATCAACTGTCGCTTGGCTATGAGGCAACTAGTAATGTTGGCCATGGCTGACCTTACTTAGGACGAGGCCAATGGTCACCAACCTAGGGTCCTTCTAACCTCGGCCATCTCCCAGGCCGAGGTTGGTGTCTCTGAGCTATTGGGTACATATAGGGCATATCAGTTACATACTCCCCCCTTATAAAGAAATTTCATCCCCTAAATTTGGTCATAACTGCGGCGAATAACTCCGGATACTGCTCTCACATATCCTACTCCCACTCCCACGTATACTCATCAATACTATGATGACCCCATTCCATTGCACTCTAACTGGTAGTACTACCTTAGGCTGCAGCTTGCGCTCACATAGCTACTAGTCTCTCCTCATATGAGGTGTCTTATTGCAAGTCATTCTCCTCGATGGAGCATGCCTAAAAATTCCTATATTTCCTCCTGTATCTCTCCAGCTATGCCACGTGGGACACATCACGTATCCAGTGAAGATGTTCTGGAAAATCCAGTCGATAAGCCACCGGTCCCACCCTCTCAAAGATGGGGAAAGGACCCACATACCTCGATGCTAGCTTCCCTTTCTTGTCTAACTTCACCACTCATTTCATAGGAGACACCCGAACCAATACCTGGTCACAAATCTTTAACTCGATGTCCCCTGACAACATAGTGCCCTAAAAGATGAGCCTATACTCCACCGACTCCACTATCTCTATGTTAGAAAATTACCCTCCTTACATCCCTGAACTATACAAAAGGATACAACTTACTCAATTCCCGTTGCTGGACCATAACCCATTTCGGATCCTAGCAGCTTGTTATTTCCCCACCTCTTATCAACCAAAGGTGGATAATGAAACATTTCCCATAAAGTCTCCCAAGGTGTTACGCAGATACTAAACTGTTACAAGGCATCACATATAACTCTACCTGTGGTAATCACTACTCCCGAATTATCCAAAAATCTAGAATGCACAATCCTCGCTTCCCGTCTACCCATCAACGTATGGGCGACACGTTCAACCCAATATGTAACTTTGTCCCTATCACCTCCTAACACTTTTTACCAGAGGTGGGATTGAAAGGTCTCACCCTAATTCCCAATAATATTGAACGACACCTTGTTCTGTTTCACTCCTTCCCATTAATATTAACGTTGGGCAAACTACTCAATAGTATAACCCATTCCGAGATAACAATTCATGTTCAGGTCAATCCATTCAACAACCCGATGGAAACCTTGACCCCTCCATGATTTTTACCAATTTGAGCATTAATTCCATCTCTGGAACCATAAAATTTCAAAAACTTCTTGGTTGATACCCTCAAATCAACATTTTTCCCATTCATAAATGGTCTATCCAGAGACAAATTCACTATATCTCACTCAACACCAATTCCCATGCTCAAGAACTATATTCCTTGTGCAGTTTTCGTCAGATAGGAATCTACACCTTGTCTATGCGTATGATTACTCTAAGCATATAACTAAGTGATACTCTTTTCTATTTTCCCAGAAACGTGACTTCTTTCTTGCCTTAAGATATTTTGTTACATGCGCCTCCACCGTCTTTACAGTCCTTACGGTGGAGATAGTTCACCTTAATATGCATATAGTCGGATTGTTTCCTCTTTCAAATGGATTTCAGTTCACTGCACTTTCCCACTTATTTTCTGACTTCCCTACAGGCATACATTCAGTATGTTCATTCGCACATCCCGTTATTTAAGATGACTCTGAAATCACACTAACCAGGGCACCCATACACCCTAAATCCCATGCATATTTTCACAACATCACAGACGTCACATACATATTATTTTTTGTTTCAAGGTTATCCCACATATCACATTATATCATATGATTACATTCAATATTTCCCCAAATCGCAATTTAATCTTCTCGATGTTGCGCCGCCCATTAACTTGCGGTGCAAAAGTTTTCTCAGTGCGTCTTTTGCTGCACTACCTGGCTATACTGGCCTTATAGTGTAATAGCTTTCACCTCAAAGTGTAACTCCACACATTCAAAAATCACCCTTTAAACTGTTGTCCTAGCATCATATAATGTCTTTCCACTATTGACGTTTATTAGGGCTTATGCGCATAACATTTCACAACAAAGCCCAAAAAAACTTTCCCCAATGCATTAAACACTAGCATTATTGTTCATTAATTTATGTAGACCCGAGAATATAACCAGGGAACCCAAATACTCAAAGGTCTAATTTCCGACTCCCGCCTCTCTAAAGGAGTTTTATAATTCCGCACTGTGACACCCCACCTAATTAAACCTCGGGTGATCAGTCCTAAATTAAATTAGAACAGGTTTCTCAGTTGGTTCATTCTTAGCATCACCATCGAAACTTTTTAATTACTAACCACCTAAGTGAAATTAGACTGGTGATATGTTTTATCTTTCATTAATTCAATGAAATACTCATGCGGAAATAACTCATTAACAATCACAAGCTAACTGAATCCAACCATCACATATAAATAAGAAACTGGCCGAATAAACCATCGGCTAAAATCCAACACAATTGTAAATACATATAATAGTGGATCTCAAGTATCTGAAATAAATACTAAATAAAACCGTGAGCAACATGCTCAAATATCTGATAGAAAATACCTACACTAGGAATAGAAGGAATAGAGGCGCTTATCCAAATCCTGCAACATCCACATATGCTGCAGCAGTGAATCCCTGGAATGAAACAAGCCTGGTGTCCCTGTGGCTGGACACCTAAAAGGTTTTGAATATATTTTTATAGCAAGGGTTAGAACCGAAAACATTTTGAAAATATTTAGCAAATGATTAACTTGCAGTAATAAAATATGCATGAATGCGCTTCATATTTTAGTTAGTGTCGCACTCCCTTGAGGACAGACTCACCCCTTAACTAATGTACACACCTAACGCCTTCTTTATATCCCACCTAGTCCTCTACACCGAAACTAGATACTTGATATAACTCTCGTCTATCGCCCTACTCAATCCCGAGTATTTTTAATGTATGACTTATAAGCTATTTATCGCCTTAACTTAGTTAATCATCTTTCCTTGAAATCCATATAACAACTCACTAGTTAGATAAATAATACACTTTTCTCCATGTATTTAAACTTCCCGTATATAATTATTCACCCCATTCTGTACGTACAATTATCTTACAACAATCACACATGTTGAATGTGAATATATCCCATATATAATTAATACAATTCACTACATGTATTTAATGACACGTATATAACTATTTATCCCATTATATACGTATAACCATATTACAACATTCACACATATGTTGAACATAAATATAACCAATCCTTCTGAGCAATAACTCACTAGATGTATCCTCTAAAGTGCTATCACACTAGGTGTGCTCACATAACCTAGTTACCCGCAAGTCAGAATCGCTCACTAACTTGGCCAAAAACATAAACATAATGGAGGCAGTCATATTCCTGCCCTGAAAGTTAGATAATCCCCTCACCCATATAACGGGCGCTAAGACCCGGGGATATAGTCACCCTACTTCTCAAGCTAGGGGATTCACCCACATCGCGTAACCTCCTCCGATAGCACTAGAGTATATATATTAATAATATCTAATCACTCATATTTATATGCACACACCATATATATATACTAGCGCACCCCGTATATATATAAATATAAAACATCCCGGCTTTACCGTGTACTGAGTCCGTAACTCTAGACTATACTTAGCATCTCGAGTTTATGGTCGAACTCTGATTATTAATTAATTTTCACATTAATTAATTAAATTATTATTGGTGTCACCCAACCAATATATCCGTACTCCCTCTCATGGCCTGAGAATAAAACAATACCCGAGTCTAAATCCCCGACTTTGAATTAATTAGCTTTCAATCTTAATTAATTTAATACCTTGGCATCGCTCAACCAATATACCTGGACTCCCCCCCTCGATCTGTATTTAATTATTTTGGAATATTTTTCCCCAAAAACTAACCATAGTGTGTCACACATAAATGCCTCCCAATCCCAATTACTTTCCCTCATAATTGATTGGAATATAAGTCCTAAATTTATTTATCATTAAATAAGGTGTGGGGAAAGAAATTTAATTAAATTTCACTTGTAGACTAAAACTGACCGAACTACCAAAAATCCATGATCATCGATCGATCGATCCCAGCCATCGATCGATCGATCGAACATGTCTTCGTCTTCTCCGAAGTCTTGTTTCAGCCATAGACAAAAACCTTAAATGTCCAACTGCTTCTACAGTATAACCCAAGTCCTCCCATCAATATAACACATCAAGAACATCATAAGGAACCCCCATAAAGTCCCCAAACCCCATTTAATTTCCGTTCTCTATTGTTTTTATAAATTGGGAAAAAACCCGTGTTATTAGTTAACTTGTCTCAACAGCAAATTACTTTCTCAAATTCGTCCATAATTCGTCTGGGTTTTTACATCTAACCAGTTATACATAAATCTCAGATTATAAAATGAATCTTTACAAAAATTCCAAATCGGGAGATTGGTTTACAAAAACCCCATTTTTGTACCCCCTTTACCCAAAACGAATTTTTGATTCCCACATCACATAAATATGAATTGAAAATATAAATAGATGCTACAGCAAGTTAACCACTTGCCTTATGGTTTTATAGGGTCTGATCTGGAGTTGTGATTCTTAAGAGGTTGATGATGAAATCCCCCTTTTAACTCTTTCCTTTGTCCCCCAAATTGGTCCCCAGTGCCTTGAACCGCTCCTTATGGTTTTCTCTCCCACTAAGTATTTTTTAATCTCCAACCAGCCATTCCCCTTTTCCTTTTAATTAAGTAATTAGGCTTAATCCCGTTTTTAGCCTAATGGGCCAAGCCCAAGTGACCCAAATACCCCCGTGTGGGCCCGGTTACGCCTAAAAACGTCCCGTGACCCGTTTACTACCCTCGGGTAAACTTTTTTGACTATCTTGGCCCATTCAGACTCAACCGTATACTCAGAATTGGCATCCAAATTTATTTATAAAAATCCTTATCTCACACATAAATTAGTCTACACCGACTCCCGGCTGAGATAAATAAATGCCACGTCACTAATACACGTTATGACGTAAATAAATTATTACTATTCACTTAGTAATTAAATTTCCCTAAATATTGACCGTTCACTCTCCGATTAATATTTAAATAAATATTACCATAATTAATATAATTAAATTACGACACACAAGTAATTTAAAAAATTTTGAATTAATTAAATATTACATGCACAGAAATACGGGGTGTTACATACTCCCCCCTTACAAAGGAATTTCATCCCCGAAATTTGGTCATTACTATAGCGAATACTCTGGATACTGCTCTCACATATCCTCCTCCCGATCCCACGTATACTCATCAATACTGTGATGACCCCACTCCACTTCACTCTAACTGGTGGTACTACCTTAGAATGCAGCTCGCGCTCGCATAGCTACCAGTCTCCCCTCATATGAGGTGTTTTATTGCAAGTCATTATCTCGGAGTGGAACGTGCCCAAAAGTTCAATTGCTCCTCCGGTATCCCTCCAGCTATGCCATGTGGAACACATCCCGTATTCGCTGAAGATGTTTTGGCGAGCCTAGTCGATAAACTACCGGTCCCACCCTCTCAAAGATAGGGAAAGGACCCACCTACCTCAATGCTATCTCCCCTTTCTTGCCGAACTTCTTCACCCCTTTCATAGGAGACACCCGAACCAATACCTGGTCATAAATCTTTACCTCGATGGCCCCAGACAACATAGTGTCCCAGAAGATGAGCCTATACTCCACTGGCTCCACTATCTCCATATTAGGAAATTCCCATCCTGTATGTGTGTCAATTTCCTTGTTGCCAAATGCTTGATTATCCTCCGAATAATTACCCACATCATCCATGACTAATCATGTCCGACTTGAACCTTTAACCCACGGTGACGTACCCCTCCTTACGTCCCTGAACTATACGAAAGGATACAACTTACTTAATTCCCGCTGATGGACCATAACCCATCTCGATCCTAAAAGCTTGTTATTCCCCACCTTGTATCTACCAAAGCTGGATAATGAAACTTTTCCCATAAAGTCTCCTAAGGGTGTCCTTCACATTCAGGTCGGCCTCATGCTGCCTCGCCAGCTCACCTAGGACCCTAGCATGCTTGGTCCTCGCACTCTCCAACTCTTCCCTCGCACTCTCCAGTTCGGTCTTCAGATCGGCCTCATGCTGAATAGCTCTCTCAGCCCCATGTAACTTCTATTGATTTTCAGCCATCCACTTGGTGGCCGAGGTGAAGGTGTAGATAGACTGCATAGACAGACACATATTAAAAGGGACTGAGGGAACAGTTCATGAAATGATAAATAAAAAAGAATGAAGTTGAAATAGGTACTTGAGCCAAAGTGTGCAGACCATAATCATAGACCTTGGCCGGGGGCATCCTTGATAAGAACTTATAATCCACAGCCGAGGGCGTATAAAACATTGAGGTTTTGGCCGCCCTCAAGTTGGATATGAGGGACGAGGGCTCAGACTTGAGGAAAGCAAGATTCTGAGACTAATAGGCACCCATACTAGAAGAAGAGTTGGTCCCTTGAGTATGTGCCTGTGAAACCTCTACCTTCTCCCTCGTCCGAGAGTCAGGACGAGAGCCCTCAGGAACTTCGAGTTCCTTCCTTTTGCGACTGTCAGAGGTCGGATCCACTTTCGTCGGCCTCATGTCTTTTGTCTTCTTCTGAGCCTGTTGAGGTTCCTTTCCTTTCTTCTTTCCCATGCCAGATAGTAAACTTGGGGCAGTCATCTCCTAGAGTTGATCAAATATGTTTTCAGGATGACCTGAAAAGGAGACAATACATCAGAAAGAAACAGTGGTAAAAAAGAAACACTTAGAGAAAATTAAAAATTGAGAAAAAATCTACTCACATAATTCTGTCAGGGGGCCGACCCTCAGACCAGCTTCTTTGAGGAAGCGAGGGGTCATTAAATCTTTAAATTTGGCAAGTTCACCCTCCTTCCCTCAGGTAGTCAACAATGACCCTCTCCTCCAAGCTGAGTTCGGAGTCTGAACACGCTTTCATTGAGGGGTTAGACCATGCCCTAGGAACCCTCTGACCGTCCTCTATGGGATCAGGCCCGACAGGGAATTTCAAATCCCCAGAGATGAAGAAAAACCTCTTCTTCCAGTCGTGATTGGAAGTCTGAGCTACATGAAGAAGTTTCTTATCGGACTTCCTAGCCCCCAGATGAAAATAGCCAGGTTGTTTGGATGACGAGGTGATATTGTAAAAGGCTATGAACAAATCGGCCGAGGGCTCGTCGGTGAAATTATTCTTCCAAAGGGAGACATAGCCGAGGATAGTCCTCCATGAATTGGGAGGAAGTTGAGAGGGAGCAACCCAAGGGCAGACAATATGTCAACTATAGCAGAGTGTAGAGGGAATCTAACACCTACCCTCAGTATCTGCTCGTAAATAACAATCTCTCCCTCATCCCCCTGGAAGACTCTCTCATCTTCAGTTGGGACCCTCAGACTTATATTGGACTGTATACCAAAGAGATGCCTCCATAATAAGAGGTCGCGATCCTTAACTGATGATACGTAAGCCGAGGCGCTAGTAGTGTCAACTCGACCATCATCATCGGATCTCTCATTATTATCCCCGGATCCCTCAACCTCGTCTCCTATCAGAAGGCCATCTGGAAAGGCTACTTTAAAAGTAAGAGGGGACATGGTTATTACAGGGATAACCTCTGCATGATCTGTCCCCTCGGACTGTCGGCCTGGGCTAAGAGTTGATGTCTCTCTCCTACCAGAAGGACCAATACCCGTCGGCGATGATGCTCTCTCATTCATTTCCCCTCGTATGACTGACTCTCGACTAGGCGACAAGACGAACCACAAGACTCAGATGGTAAAATTATGGCTAAAGGGATGGGGAAGATGGATCGTACCCAGTTAGGGTCAGCCCCTCGTCTTCGATCCTCCTCCTCCTCTATTCGTCTAATCTCAGTAAGTAACTTCTCCCTCAAGGTTGGGAACTCCTCGGATAAATCGTAAAGTCTTCTAAGCATTAAGGGGAAGACCCTACACTTAAAGAGAATCTGGCTAAGCTAACTACAAATAGGTTCACAGTTAACCAAGTTTGACTCTTGGATTAAACCTAAAGAAATGAAGAGTTTTTAGGTTTGAACACTAAAGAATAAGAAGAACAGTTCACCGGAGAAGAACGCCGAAAAAATCAAGTAAGCCCTAAAAATTCCACAAAGGGGAACTAAACCACCACTGAAAGATGGGGGGTGAAGTCTGAAGAACTTAAAAGTCTAAATGCTTCCCTATAACCACCACTGTAAGGCGGGTCTACACGCTGGAAAAAGCAAAACAAGAAAGGGGAAAATGGAAACAAACCCAAATTCAAGAAATAAAATAGAAGTTGAAGACCAAAAAAGGAATCTATGGCAAAAGAAGTTACATGAAGATGAAGACTATGGCTGAGCGAAGCTTGATGCAAAAAAATTGCAGAAATGGCAATGGAGCTGTTGAAAAGCTAGAGAGAGAAAATTTAAGGTGCGAAGAATAAGAAGAAAAGAAAGGACTTCAAAAAATCCTTAATATACTTTGTTAATGAGTGGGCCCAATAATCAAGGCTGTGCATAGCCCACGAGGATAGGCATCATTAGGGCATAAAGTCCTAAGCTGAGTGTGCAGCCGCCACATCTGGGAAACTGAAACGACAATGGACACCAGACAATATGCAACTTGACAGATGTGACTCATCCATCTGACAATAAACCTGAGAATTCCAAGGCAACATACCCCTCAGCCATCTCAACAACATTGATGGCTAGGGGCTGGGGGTGATTGATATACCCATATATACCCTCGTCCAGGCCGAGGGTGTCCTGCACCAAGATGAGGGCTCAGGCCCAAGACGAGTCCAAAGACCACGGATCTGTTATAGGAAGGATTGGCCTAGATAACCCCTCAGCCAGGATCAGACGACCCTTCAAGGGGCCGACCCATCATCATTTCCCAGACAACCCTTTAAGGGGCTGACCCCTCATCATGGCCTAGATGACCCTTTAAGGGCCGACCCCTCTCATGGCCTGGATGACCCTTCAAGGGGATGACCCCTCTCGTGGCCCAGATGACCCTTCAAGGGGCCGACCTCTCTCATGGCCACAGTGTCGCTTCAAGGGGCCGACTCCTCATTGTTGCTTGGACGACCCTACGAGGGTACGATAGTACGAGGACCACACAAGGCCAGGCTTATTGCCAGTAGGAACTTTGCCATTGGCCTCATGCCATAGGCCGAGGGTGACATCACCACAGTGCGTAACTTGGGAGACGCGTTGAACAGTGCACGTGAGACTCATATGGCAAATGGACTGGACCGTTATAACAATATCATCCCCTCACGTGAGGGAATATTATGTCATCATTAATCACCAGTGGTACCTCCAGGTGTCACAAGGGGATTGGCTAGATCATCACTCACATGCACCATGCATGCTTGGGGGTACACTACTCCCCCCAAGACCTATATATACTTATCACCTACAACCCTGCAATGGGATCAAGAATTGTAACCCTAACTAAAAATATGCTTATACACACAGTAGAGAGAAAGTGAGCTTATGTGCATTGTATCCAAGGCCATTAGTGTCCATATTTAGTGGATCACACACTCACAGTGGATGTAGGCCTAATTGGATGAACCACTATACATCATTGTCTTGTTCCTCTTATACTCATCCCATTCTATACACTTATACACACATATAAATCTATGTATGCCATTGTTATCACTATTTGAGTTCTCACCTCTTATCTGGTGGTGCTGAATTTTAGCATCATCAGTATTTATCTTGACCGAATACTTGGTATTGGTTGTATCAATATACTCATTTAAATGGCCAATATGGATGAGTTCTTCCATATGCTTTTTGAACATATTAAATTTCTCTATGAGATGAACATAGTCTTAATGATAGTTGCGCCTAAGATTGGCATCCCTTCACCTGGATTGCTGACCAACTTGGATGATCTCTTGAAGTATGAGTTGTCACTAATTATTAGGATTAATTTATAGATTCGTTCCATAAAAGGTGTCTATTTCCTAGAAACCTCTTTTGTTAGTTTATGGCCTGGAGAGTTACTAGGAGGTATCATTCTTCATTCCTTTCTTTGAGGGGTTGATTTATTTCCCCCTTTGGACGGCTTCTTAGAATCGTTCATCTTCACCTATGCAGAACACTGATAAACCAAAACCTCAGTAATGGTGAAATCATATTCAACCTTGGAATATTTCTTTATACTCACAATGAGGTCACCCATAATGGACAATGGTTTCTTGGTCAGTGATTGATATAGGTCGTCCGAACTTTACGGTTGATATGGGAAATTGATTATTATAGTCAATGATCATGTTGAATAACTTGCATTAAGGTTGTGAACACTACTTAAGGGACTCTCCCCTTTTCCTTTTGAGAGCAATCAATGAATCCACCTCTTTGACTGCTTTTATGATGGTACTGAGCGAGCTGTTGATTCCTTGGCTAAATCTCTGAATGAGGAGATTAATCTGGGGACAATCTATCAAACCATTTGAGATTAATCTCTCCTAGAGTTGAGGGTAAAAATCGTTACATGAGAGCATCATAGTGACTCCACAAGGACATACTCTGCCAATACTGCCTGGTAGGATGAGCGGGATCCTCATTTCCATTATACATTATGATCTTTAGAACATAGAACTTCCTCTATTGATCCAAGGTTCTATCTCCACGGTGAATGGAAAGGTTTTCCATGCCCCAATGCTTTCATAGTGAGATGTTTTGGAGTTCATGCTAAATTCGATTTCATACTTCCCTCCAATTAATTTTTGATGATATCTCAAAGTTCATCACTTATAATCCTCTTCGATGGCATTTTAGGTTGGGCCAACTCATTATTGTATGCAAATTCATCATGTCTAATTGGGGCTTGGTAGCACTAGAAAAATTACGAGTCATTGGGTGATTGGCACGTAGTGAATTTGAATGCACCACGTGAGGGCTCCTTGACCTGGATACCCAACCTGTTAGGTTGGACCTTTTATACCTTGGGGAATAAATCCTCCTCCTATTATGTTTCTTCAAGCTATGAGAACTTTACTGATAGTCTTGTGGCCACCCAGTCAATTGCCTCCTCCGGTGGGAAATCTATTCATCATGGTGATCCAACCTTTCTTCATAAAATACTAACTAGTCTAATATTACTCTCCTCGTACATCGCTAAATGGAGTGAGTGTGATATTGACGACTATGACGAGATCTCCTTGGCGAACTCTCCTTTACCTCTCTCTCTTGGGAGGTGAAGGGGAACTGAAAGGACCTTTCTCCCTCCTAAACACTCTTATCTCAGATTGGATATGAATTTTTGTGTGTCAACGATAAGATTGATTTGCACTCATATTGTTACCGGACCGATCTTTTCAGAGTGGTGAGAATTTCCCAAAAATGGCACCAAATTTTAGATGATAATAAACCCTCAGTAAAAGAAATATTATAGTTTGGCCCCAAATATATGAATGAAGTAAATAAAGAATAGAGGATGTACATTATTGAACAAATCATCCTACTTACATATAAGGGCATGGGAGGGATAAATTTTTAATTCTTAGGAGAACAAAGACAATTGTATTGATAAAGTTGCTACATAAGACTCCAAGTCACCATGAGCAAGTTATAAATCAATACCCTAAAATGGGGTGAGGTCCCCCTTATTTATAAGCAAAAGGTTCCTATACATCTAGGTCTCTATACTTTGATCTTATCTCTAGGTGATAAAGTTATGTTACACTTAACCATCCGTGACAGAAGCTGGTCTTCTTAAATTTATACTTATCCCCCTAAGTATTTGGATGACTATGCCTCTTGACCTTTGAGAGCCACATGTCGACCCGTGTGGCATAATTGACTGCATTTCCCTTTAGGTACTTAGTATATTCTTGAAACCTAGGTTTTTGTTTAAACCAAGTTCTTAATTGATTTCCATTGCACGATCTTTTAATGTTCTTAGGGATAAAATATTTTCTACATAAATATAAAATGTCAATCTCTTTTTGTTTTCAAACACTTATAAGTTTATCAATGGGGTATGATAGTCTCGAATAACTCACGTACGTGCATCTCTCTAGATCATGATGTGAGACACATCCACCATCAACAAATTAATGAAATGAGTATGTGAATCTCACCAGTCAGGATGTCTCCTGATGCTTGTGATCCAGTATAAGTGACATGTGTTACTAAATCATCGACAGTCCTCCCCTACCGCTAGGTAATGCATTATCGATATTAGGTTTTATTTCATCATGTACATATGGTGTAGCAACACCATTAATATTATGTTCCTTGTTAATATTTTGTAAGTCTGTATTAGTCATGGGCATTAATATATAATACTCTTTCAAGAACTAGGCATTAATGCAATCGATGGCCTTGTTGTGATTAGGAATGTGATATAAACTACTTTTATAACCATTGGGATACCCAATAAACATATATACTTCTATACTCGAATCCAACTTTATTGGATCCTTCCTCAACACTAGTGTCAGGAACCCCTAGATTCAAACATGTCCTAGAATGAGTTTACACCCACACCATAGTTCCATGGGAGTTGAAGAGACTGATTTAGATGGAACTAAATTTACAATGCATATGTCTCTATCCTAAAAAATATTCCAATAAGAATGTTGTAGTTCTGAATAACTAATCATTGACCTTATTATGTTTAAAAGAATAATATTCCTTATGTCCTCTACACCATTCCGTAGTGGAATACCTGGTGGGGACAACTAGGATTTATTTACCACCTTCGATATATGATTCCTAAACTTTTCCAAGAGGTATTCACACCGATGACTAGATCATAAAGTTAAATTAATTTACCTTATCCATGCTCCACCTTGGCCTTATACACTTTGAACTAACCAAAGGCTTTATACTTGTGGTTCATAAGGTAAAGTCATCCATACCTTGAGTAATCTTCAATGAAATTGATGAAATACTAAAAATCACCTCTTTTTTGGATAGTTATAAAACCTCACAAATCGAAATGAACAATTTCCAACAGGTCTTTATCTCTATAGATTTTTACTCTAAAGGTCCCCTTGGTCATTTTTCTGTTTAAATGGTATTCATAGACAGGAAGTTCATGAACTTCCAATGAACTCAAATATCCATTTTAATCAAGTATTTGAATTCGTTTTAGAATAAAATAACCTAATCATAAGTGCAATAATTATATTCAGTTCAACTAAGAAGGAAAAATTTATATTTAATGATTGTGCATTAATATTATTCATTTCACTATTTACAGCATTTGTGAGACAGACCTAATAATGTATAAATTACTTTCCGAAGTACTAGAATAAATAAATGATATCCTAATTTTGACAAAAATAATTTTATTAAAATAATGTAATATCTATTTAAAACATATTTATAAATCGAAATCAACTTTTCCTCTAAAACTAGGTACATAAAAATAATTTTCCAACATTATATTTATGTCTTCATGAATATCTAAAATAGATACACTACTTCTAATATTGTTTCCTTATTCTTATTGCCTATTATTAAGAACATCTCTCTTTTAAGTACTTGCATAGTTACTTAGAACCTCTAAAAAGATTGTGTAATTGATTTGTGGCAACCAATTCTACATATCGGGTTCCTATAGATTGGAATAGAAATAATGTATTTACTTTTAGGAGAAAACCATTACCTTTTCATTTTTCCTTATAGATCTAGGAAACACCGGACACATTGCTACAAATTTTGTAACTAATTGTGTTGAAAATACCATCCTTTCGGCCTTTTCACTACTAATCTAGAATTATAAACTTTATTGACCCATATCACTGTCTTTGAGACTTGGACTTCTCCTTCTACCTTCCTTTTGGGAGTTCTCAATAACTAACAAAATGTCTTGGCTTCCGATGATGCTTGCTGCTGGATTACGATAATGATCTAGTTTCCCCATCTATTTGTGATCCAATCACCCAATGATGAAAATCATTTTATAAACATGATTCTTACTTGAGCGTCATCAACCAACATTGATGTTTATAAATTCCCATCGGTTCATTATTTAAAATTAACCATGTACGTATAAAACTTCATCGAATATACATAACACTTTATTTAAAAGAATTATTGTAAATTTTAAAATACCTTGATCAATTTCCTCTGTTGGGAAAAGAAAGACAAAATTACCGTCAGGAATCACATCACAATCTTAAAATATTTATGGGAATCATGGGTTAAATAAGTTTATTATCCTCCCTAATTAGAATAATGTCCAATTGCATTTTAGTCCTTGAAATTTAGTTCAATTAAAACCTTTTACTTTTAAGACTTAAAATCGTGGGTGAAAAGTCGAGCTCAAATTTGAAATCTAAGTATCATCATTGAAATACTTAATTTTCAATTAAGCATGCAAGAATTTATTTTTAACTAAATTAAATTTGGCTTGCCTCTATCACTAATTAAAACTAATCCCATCGAGCATTTTAGTTCCCTTGTAAAGTGATATTTCTCATTGTGAGCTTAAATCACTCCAATTTGAACTAGACAAATTTTTCATCTGTCAATTATTCTATCTGAGCAATGTAGGAAACTTTTGTCCAAAATACTTGAATAACTGATGTCTTTTGGTCCCATAATTAATGACAATGACTCCATTGCGGAGGATATCATTAATTACTTTTAAATGTACACCATCAGTTCACTCATAGAATTTGAATCCGCTCGTGTATAACTTCCATATTGGGGGGGATCAAACTCACTCCATTGGAATTATTGGAATTTTCACTTAATATCTTTAAGAATATTAGATTATGTGATTAATTTCATCCGTTGGGGGTCTAGACAAAGCTAATGTGAGGAGTCATTCACATCACATTCTTAAAACATTAATGGAGACCATGAGGTTTATGTTGAAACCCCTCTCCTACTTAATATTTTGAACTTGAGTGAATTTTTTACCAATATTTATTCAATTTTAAACACCCAAATTATATCCCCGATAATTTTCCAATTACTTGTTCAAATTACTTGTTCGGTTTCACTAAATTTGGAGACCATAATTTAATTTATACCTTTAATCAGTTACCTAATTAAATTCAATTTTAGAAAAGAATAAATAAACTTAATTTTCCAAAAAAAATTGTGATCTAGACCGTTCACAGTAATAATCCATGTTATCCATAATAACATGGTTCCCTAATTAATTAGCTAATTAATTAGCACATGATAATTGTCAACATGCGTAAGTTGATAGGAACATAATAGAATATAATAACATGCAATTATAATTTAAATAGGTAATAAATTCCCCATTCCATCATGCGTTAGAGTTCATCGTGAAGTAGAACTCTTCAAGATCAAGAATCCCTGTTGGAGTAGACTCCTAATGAGATAGAATCCCCCTCTATGTAGACATCTTCATAAATAAGAATCCCTTATAGACTCAACTTTCTCGTTAAATAAAATCTTTTTTGAAGTAGAAATCCATTAAATACATGATTCTAACTAGTATAAACTATTTCATGCCCTCATAGACTCAGCCAAATACATCGATTAATGCAGTAATTAAAAATAACCAAATTACTACAACTAAATCTATGAAGAAATTAACCATGGATAAACCACAGTAGTATGAGATCACACACACACACACACACACACACACACACACACATATATATATATATATATATTCTTAATACATGAAATATTAGTATTTCATGGTGGAAAACATGGACCTTTCTAAAAATGATCAATATATAATGGGGGATCTGATACCAATTCTTGGGAATTGACATAATTAAAAACTTGTTTACCTTAAAACCTTTGATTAATTACACTTTAGATATATGAATGAGGATAAATATTCAATGAAGAGGATAATGCATATGGTTGTTTCCTCCTCCAAATCCTTCCTAGAATACTCTAAATGCCTTATATTCTAGTTTATAATCCCCCAAAGTTAGACTTTTGTGTTGACACTCCCACATATGAAAACTTGGTGAAATAACTCTCTCTCCTCCTCCCTTTACAAAAATGTGAATAGTGTTTTTCCTCTTCCTATTTAACAAAATAATGTCACATGCAAGTTAGATCCCTTCTGTTTACAAATATAAATAGATACATGAAGTGGGCCTGGGCCAATTAGGGTATCTAGAGGGTTTGGTCATACTACTTGGAAAATGGACTATACTAGGGATACATGACTAATAATTAAATAGGACTCTAAAATCCCATATTAGTTCCCGTATTATATTTTCTTTCCTATTTAATTATAATTAATTCCACTAAATAAATATAATTGCACGAAAATTTAATTATCTCAGAATTAAATGAATAATGAGGTCTCATTTTCAAAGTTTGATAGTGCATAATATGATTCCCCGCTTAAAACATATAATACCCACTTGACAAAATTTAATTCGATACTAATTCATTTTCCCCAAAGTCTTATATATTACTTGATGTCAAACTTTATTTATTTGATACACGATTGGATTATAAAATCCACCAGTCAGGTTTAGAAGTAGAGTCAAAACTTATAAGTTTATCAAGTGGGTATCGCAATCCATTATATCTCCCAGATGTGAGTTGCTCCGAAATATGATCTCAAATATATTCAAACAACGGTTGTCCAACTTGCGAAGATTTAGACCCAATAATTTGGATCTCACCCATAACAATCAAAATAAAATCTGAGTGTATATTTAATTCTTCACAATCCTTGGAATTTCGTATCTATACTCCATTTGCAAATGTTGTGAGTTATGAAAGTTTAATCTATCCATCACCTAAACTTGAATCTCACCCTTGTACCATTTAGTACATTACTAAAACCATGCTTTTTAAATTATCAGAAAAGTTCCCAAACCATCAGAACATTTTTCGTAGTCAAGATAAACTACTAAGATTGTACTCTCATCTTTACCTTTGAGATGTCAACTCCCCGTCTAGGCCATGAACTGTTCAATTGAATTCGAATCGAAATTCAGATCTTCTATGATTAGGCCGAACTTAACTCACAGAAATTACTACTAAGTTGAATTGACTAACATCTATACAATATATTTTATATAAATATAAGGAATTCTCATAAATATCATTCTTATTTCAAAATGAACCTAACACAACTTTATTGAAAAATAAACGTAATTCATGTGTTTAAGAATAAAACCCAACAAGACCATATGTGTTCTATTTACTCTAAGAGGGAGGAGGAGACCAAAAATTGGAATAATAAAGGGTTATTTTCTAGGACTACTACTAATATTTAGTTTATCTAATACCATTAGATCCTCCAATGAGTTATCCATAGAAATTTTCATCGGAGAGTTGATTTGGATTAACTCACTTTCGATGAATGATATACAAGAAAAGGCTTATGGTTTAGAGTGCTTGAAGATTTTTTTATTTCTTGATTTCTATATAGCATGAAAGCATCACACAATATCATTTAAGGAGAGGCCTTTAACCTGAGGACTAAAGTTAATTTTAATGGAAACCTTCACTAATCATTAATATTACTGGATTAGTAAAAATAAATCCCAAATGTGTCCTTAAGCAAAAGGCTTACAAAAGAGGAGAATCTGCATTCCAGAAAGAAATGAATGGTAGTTTTAGCTGCACTATGTTAAATAATGGATCTGGAAACCAACTGAGAACCAACTTTGTGGAGATTTTTTATAATATGAAAATTATTATGAATAACCTTCGTTTAGGCATACATTCTTCGCATTTATCCCCACAATTTAGAGTCTTTTAATATTCCGTGCGATGTAACTCGAGTTGATTTATCTCATATCATTGCTACTGACATTTTCTAATGTGTACGTCGAGTTTCGTGTATTTCTCATAGATTTTGCAGGTATTTAGTGCATAAGAAGAAAGAAAGAATCGAAAGCTAGAAAGAAGAGAAAGAAAGAAAAGTCAAAGGGAAAAAGAGTAATTTGCATCTAGAATTCAGACAGGAAGCCTCAAGAAGAGTAATACCTCAAGTATACGAGCGCATAGGAAGAAATGGCATCTAGGTCCGAGTCTCGAAGATTCAAAGTTGAGAGAAAAATCACAAGGAAGGAGAAAGTTTTGCATAAGCAAAACCTAACTTGTGGAGGATAAAAAGAACTGACCCGGATGCTGGATAAACTTTCTGTGAAGATGGAACCAAACCGATAGAGATAAAAATAAACCCGTGTGATGATGAAGAAACTTTATGTAATGAGCAAACCTAACCAATATATATGACCCGGAACGGTTCGGCTGTCGAATTTCATCATTATCCTCTTCTTAAATTAGAGTTGTGCATGGTTGAAACTCTTGTAAAAATGTATTATTTTTATTCCAACGTATTCCCAAACTTCAAGAGTTCCTTTTTAGAGTTCTTTTAGCATAGTTTTAGAGAGAGAAAGTAGTCAAGAACCCTAGGAGCTCAAAGTTACAAATTTGTGATTCTCAATTCATCTTTCTTTAGTAAAGTTTGTTTCTTATCATTATTTATTGTTTGAATTCATTAATCAATTCATGGTTTATTTATTTCCAATAGTTCGTAGATTATATTTTTCTTATAACTTTAATTTCATCATGTTTTTCATTTCCTGCACAGTAAAAAACTTAAGTGTAGTTAATTGCACCATGCTAGACAAGATTTCAAAGGGTTGGGATGAATGAACCCAAGCCGGTGTGGTTTGCACGAATAAAAAATTAGTTATATGAATTGAATAATGATTTAATCTTGTTGTGTAGTGATCAAAACCATCATAGATCTTTTAACCTCGTTTGCCCTAGGTAACTGGGGTGCTTAAGAGTGTGACGCGCGTGTAGCTATTTCGACACCCCTTTATACTTGCTCTTGATTACATATGATGCAGTCTAGTACCGTCATATATGTAATTCTTGAGATTAATAAAGAACGAGTTTAATCAATTATCTAATTCATAAGATGGTTTTATGTCCGGTAAACATACGAGGGTTTGGGGGAGTGTATTCCAACCTACTTTCATCATTCATATTTAATCAATTCTAGTAGTAATAATGTTGTATACGTAGTTTAGTTAGTAGTCTAACTTTAGTTGCATTTAATTGTTAGAAATCAATCTCCAAAATTAATCACCTTTTGTTTCTTTTCTAGAGCCAGTTTAGGTTTAGTCTTCCTACCCTTTATCGCCACGAGAGATCATCCTATTTCCCTGAGGATTCGACCCTCTCTTATTGGGTTTATTACTTACGTGACCGGTTTGCACTTGAACCATAATAGCATGCACTAGAGACACATTTAAAGCCACATCAAGTTTTTGGTGTGATTGCCGGGGAATTAGGTAGACGGTGAGGTTAGGTCAATTTGATCTCAAATTTGACTCCAAAACTTAAAAAGCTAAAAAAAATTATAAAATCAAAAATCCAAGAAATTCACAAAAATTGAAAAGACAAAAAATACAGTATATCTCATAGCCCTTTCATGCAAAATCCGCAACAAACCCCTCAATCTACCCCCACGCGCATTCACGAGAATCCAATAATTGAGTGCGACCCCAATAGCACGCACTAGAGACACATGTAAAGTCGCATCAAGTTTTTGGAATAGCGCTTTTAACCCCTCTATGACTCGCTCAAACTCAGTATACGAAACCTCACTCTCGTCACTTCTCACCAAGCATGTTTCTAAGGCGTCCCCACCAATGGTTCTCTCAATGTGCTCCTCTACTATCTCCTCTTTGGGATCAACCGCATGAATTTCATCTTCTTCACCCACTTGGTTAGTAATATTGAAGATATTCATCTCGAGGGTCATGTTCCCGAAAGTGAGTTACATTTTCCCATTGCGTGTATTGATTAAAGCATTAGCCATGGCTAATAATGGGGGGCCTAAAATAATGGGAACGTGATTGATAGAATGGATGAAGGGCTCCGTGTACCAAATAACAAAGTCTATTGGGAAGTAAAATGTGTCCACTAGGACTATCACGGCCTTGACAATCCCTCGAGGTATCTTCACTGTGCGATTCGCTAGTTGGAGAGTGATTCGTGTGGGCTTAAGGTCACCCAAATTGAGCTTCCTATGTATGGATTATGGAAGAATTTTGACACTCTCCCCTAAATCAAGAAAGGCTTTTTCTATTAGATTTTCTCCAATAATGCACGAAATAGTGGGTGCATCCGGATCTTTAAACTTTGGTGGGAGGTCATTAAGTAGAACATAGCTCATATTTTGTTCTAGAAAGACATTATTTTCAAGTTTAGCCATCTTTTCACCATTAGTAAATCTTTAATGATTGTGGGATAGGTGCGAATTTGCTAGATGGCATGGAGAAATGGAAAATTCAACTTTACTTGCTTAAGGACATCTAGCACATCTGCATGGGAGGCTCCCTTTTGGGGTGGAGCCAACCGTTGAGGGAATGGGGTGGCAGTGGGCAGTTTCATTAAAACTTTTGGCTCGTTAGTTTCATCATTATCACTCTCATTCAAGGGGCATCTTTGGCCTTTTTCGTAACTGGCGAAACCTCCTTATCTTTAGGTGTGTCATGTGGGGGAGGTGATAAATCAATGACTCTCCCACTACGTAGAGTGGTGAAGGATTGAAATTTCTCTTGATGATCATGGGAGGTAGAGCTAACATTAGCTTGACCTTGAGGAGGTCTTTGGCCTGGACCAGAAACTTGCCCTTCTATTGGATATTTAAAGCATTTTGCAACCTAGAGATACTAGTGTTGATCTCAGTAAACTTCGTTCATGCTTAGCGTTGGTTGCATTTTGAGATTTGATGAATTTATTTAAACTACCCTCGAGAGTCCTCTATCATGGGGTGATGTATGGTGCGGGAGATGGTGCTAGCATATTTATTTGAATTTATGGAGCAGGTTGGAAATATGGAGGTGGAGGAAGGGCAACATGTGAATTAGGATTCAACGCAACCTTTTGTTTCCCATTGCTAAAACTAGGATGGTTCCTCCATAAAGGGTTGTACGAGTTCCCACGCGGGCATTGAAATTTCCCTTAAATCCCCCAATCGCTTCCACTTGCTCAATAAGCATGACTTTGTAGGCGGGTATCATCTGACATTCCTTTACTGAATGGCCCGCCTCATAAATACCACACACCTTATCTTTCACAGCTCGGGTGGATCCGGTGGTTTATCTTGAGCGGGATCGATGGACATCCTCTATTTTCTTAGCAAGTTGACTAAACTTATAATTCCACTAAGCATCCTTGTCCAAATTGTAAATTTCGGACACGAAAGGAGAAGTGGACGTGTGTCGAACCTATTTTTGGGCATTGGGGCTAGATGTGTTCCATGCTTGATTATTCTCGGCAACATACTTAATGTTGACAGCCTATTCTAACACCCCCCATAACCTCTCCTTAGGTCCCTATGAACCTCCCTTCATCATTGCAAAGCCAAGTCATACCCCCGGTACTGACCTAAAGGCCATAGGGCACTCCCAAGCTCCGTTTGACCAAAATTTAAACTCTTCAGATCAAATGATACTAAATGAATCTTCGAAGGTCACTGAATCTCCTTTCCAATGGTCCATCCCATGCACAATTATGACTTACAGTCCGGATGAACGACCCGTTTTCCTCTGAAACTCAATCAGGTTGTCACCGAACGCTCCCAAACTCCGTTTGACCAAAGTAAACTCTTCAGATCGAGCAAGACTGAATGAATATTTGAATAGCACTGAAACCCCTTTCCAACGGCCCATCTCGTGCATGATTCTAACTTACGGTATGGTCGAACGATTCGTTTAACTCCGAAGGTCACCGAACGCTTCTAGGCCCCGGTTGACCAAAAGTCAACTCCCTGAACAAGCACAAACTCTTCGGAATGTCGAAGTACATCTATTAACCTTTCCAACGGTCTACCTCGTGGACGATTCTGGCTTACCATGCGGACGAATGATCTGTTTGCGTCAAAAGTTTCCCTGTCCAAATGACCGACGAGCGCTTCCGAGCCACATTTGACCCAAAGTAAACTCCTGAACTCGGGAGCATTCCAAACGATGTTCGAAGGTATCTGAAGTAACTTTCCAATGGTTCACCCCATGCACAATTCGGATCAACAGTTTGCGCTCTACGACCGATTTTCCGAAGGAACCTGAAAGAGACTGCTAAACGGCAGGTTCCAAACCCTACCTATCGGCAGTGTGCCTAAACACACCTGCCGATTGGTAGGACCAGGGATATCTCTATTAGAAATGCCATGGGCCTATAAAAAATATGACCTAACCTCATTCCAAAAAAAGGAGAAGATCAGAGATCCATTACTCTCAGCAAGCTCAGAAACCCCCTCTCGAAGTCAGCGTGATTTCCACATCCAAATCCCTTTCCAACCTTCACATTTCATCACCTTTTTCATCAAACTTGGTGAATTAAGTACCCTCCATCATCACCCAAGTTCAAGGTATGCTCTCCAACATCCAACATCAAGCTCAAGATCTTTAAGGAGGTCCAACTTTCTCAACTCTCTCTTTAAATTCCCCTAAATTCGCATCAATTCATTTTATTACTTAGCACTTTTATTCTCTCACCTCACATATCCTAATATAATTTTTATTTAGTATTATTTCACATCTCTTATTTTCATATAAATAAAACCCAAAAAATAAGAAAAAGAGGATTTGCTCATAAATTTCAAACGGGAATTCTCACACTCTTCTCACACTTTTCTCACAACTAAAACACTTTTACACACACACACACATATAAGGGAAGTCCCCGATTGAATTTATGGGATAAATCCCACCTTTCATTTTGCATACGAACTACGTGGACTTTGATGCCTCTATAGGCTACGTAGGCGTCTCGGGGTAAAACCCATGACTCGAGTCCTATTCCTACTTTTCTCTCATTTTCTATTTTTTCTATATTACTTGAACCCAATTCTCTTAAATTGTATATATTTACATATGCATATATTTGTTCTTAGTGGCGTATTATTCCATGTGCATTATCGTTCCGCTATAACGATCAACGCGAGAATAATTGCGTAAATCCTATTTTATAATATTATTTTTTGGAACATTCCTATGGATGACTCGCTTTATCTCTTCCATGATACAAGTCTATGATTCCTATCTCCACTACGTATACACATGCACACATATCATGGGGAAATAAAGGAAAATAACAATAACCCATGAGGGACCGTAAGGGCAAAATGGGTGCCTAACACCTTCTTATTTCGTAACTTAGCCTCCTGACCCCTTTTCGAATCATTTTGGTTTCGTATGTATCAGTATGTCTTTGGATGCTGTCGTTCGGGATGGCTCCCTTTTCTTTTGTCTATTTTGAGTAAAATAGACTTGCGACCCATCTCTCTAAAAAAATTTACCTCATCAACGACGCCGACCGAAGCGCTCCCGAGAGGGACGCGCGGGACCAAGGGATCCTCTCCCGCCAGGAGGATCGGGGATGGCCACAGTGGTGATTCCGCTGGGGATTTTTTATTTTGAGGGCTAGACTCTATTCACATGGATATTTTATTTTCTTATATATCCCCCTATTTCCCCCTTTACTATTCATGTGTACCTCATGCTTATGCTTCTATTCACACAATTGTAGAAAATTCTCCATGTACACTTCACACCACGTGCACCTAGGATCACATATATCCCCATGTTGCATGCATCACCCATACTTGGTATACCAATGGTACTCATACTTTGCTCCTTATTGGGCATGATCAAGAAAAATACTCTCATCATAAGATACTAACAATAGAATCATGCATGATTTACACGATATGACCAAAGAGCATTATGATCGACCAAATTTTGTCCCGTAACTAGAGGTTCACTTGTGATGGGCGCTGGTCCGGCAAGGCACAGTTAGCCTAAGTGATATGAATCTCACCTTCCTTTGGCCAAGTACCTTCGACGTATATTGAACAGTTCCCATGCATCGTACCATTGTATCAAAGTCATGACGAGAGGTATATCGCAGTGAACTCATTCACGTACGCCGAGTATATCGAATTCGCTCTCACACGTACCATCCTCACGAGGTATATAATGAGGCAATTCATGTACACTCAGGTATATCAAATGGCTTGTCCACACGTACCGATTGCCCTCAAAAGCAAGACGTATATTGCGAAATCCATGCCAAAAGGGGAACCCTTTGAGATTCACCCAACCAAGCTGCATACCCGCATATAGGTGTTAAGCCTAGGACACACATGTTATATTGTCGGTTTCAACCCGAAACTCTACCAAAATTCTGGGTTAGCCTGATGCCCAAATTTTTGCACATTTTCATAACGAGACCCTACCCGTGAGCCTGGTTACAAATCCAGCCATAGCTTTGCATATGTTACAAACCCAACTTTTCCAGGCTCGGGTCCCGTCCGGCATTTCATTTTGCATTTAGGAGAATTTAATACAAGTGAGAATATAATAATTATAATAATCATGCTGAGACCCGTCTTCCAAAAATATTTCTCCTTTGTTTATCAAAAATCCAAAAATATTTCTCCTTTCTTTACCAAAAATCCAAAAATATTTTGTCTTTTAATCTCAAAAAGAAAAAAATCTCAAAAATATTTTCATCTTTTTTTGTCAAAAATAAATCCCATTTTACGCCCTCAGGTCGATCGTACGTCTTTGGCCTGGATCCTTATTGGGTTCGATCTTCAGTCAAGTCACCCCGGAGTTTTGTCCATTCCCCTACTACCTCTTTCGAGTCTGGTATCCATCTATTTTCCATGGAAAACACAGATCAAGTACCAGTTGCGCAGCTAGATCTGACGACAGTTTCAGCTCAGCTCGTGTCCAAGATAAACAACCTTCAGACCGAGGTTCGAGAGATGAAATGAAACCAAGTTCCTATTCCTCAAGAGCCCGTGTACCTATTCCCTCATGATATAGGTCCACCCGAGCCTATTTGGGTTCCCAAAGAATATCAGCACACTCCACGTGCCCCTCCTATTAATGGGTCACCGCCTGTCCAGCTTCCTATGCCAAACCTTGCCCAGCCTGGGGCTAACTTGCCTACGATCGTTGATCCGAAAGAGGAAGAGTTGAACAAGGTCAAAGAAGATATTAAGATGCTAACTAAAAAGTTCGACCAAGTTAGAATCTCCATAAATTACATGGACTATACCCACATGTTTCCTTATCCTAAGGCGAGGTTACCCAAGAAGTTCAAGATGCCGAATATCGAGAAATTCGGAGGAAGTGGACCCCCGATTGTCCATCTTCACAGTTATCACCGTGCTATGACTTTCCTAGGGGCTTTAGAAGAAGTGATGGCCCAATTGTTTCAGCAAACTCTGAAGGATAGCGCTCTCCGATGGTTTTTGTCGCTTGAGGAGTCTAGAATCCGTAGCTAGGAGGATGTAGCCCGTGAATTCATATCACAGTATAAATACAACGAAGAGCTTGAGGTCACCAGACCTGATTTAGAGATGCTCAAACATAACTCTAGGGAATCAGTCAGTAACTTCATAGCCCGATGGAGGGAAAAAGCAGCCACTATGACCAATCGACCATCCGAGGAAGAAAAAGTCAACATAGTGAAGAAGAACTTCTTACCCCATGTCCGAGAAACCATGGGAGGACAATACTATCCCCACTTTTGGGCTCTCAGAGAAGCAGGAGTATAAATCGAGGAAGGTCTTGCTAAAACAGAGGTTGAACCAAAGAAAGTGTCCGGACAGTTCACCCCTAGAAAATATGACAAACCTGCCAGTGATGCAGTCTCAACCATCAACAACATCTCTCAACCAACCACTTCCTGGGAACCAGAAAGCCGTCCTGTCCCAGTTCGAAAGGAATAAACCGAGCTCCATGCTCCCCTCTCTAAAGTTTATCAAGCCCTGTTAAGCCGAAACCTCATCAAACCTTGGATCCCCGTCCATTGCCCAATCCACTACCAAGAAACTTCAAGGCAGATGCCCATTGTGCCTTTCATCAAACTACTGGTCATACCACCGACCAATGCTTTCACCTCCGAAATGTAATCCAAGGTATAATTGACGGGGGTAACATTGCCCCACCAGCCAATCCTAAGCCAAAGACTACTCACAACCCACTCCCAAATCATACCAATTCTATCTTCCTAGAAAGGGACCCAGAATTTGATCCCACAACTCAAATAACAGCCATACACTCTCCCAAACCTCTCCAAACTTGCCCATATTTCCTCCTACACCCTGTTAGCCTCACTGATCAGGCACTGTCACTCCTTACCAGAGCATGCATCACTATCCGTACCCGTTCTGGAAATGCAGGTATGGAATTATCGGAAGTGTTAAACCAACTCCTACAGTTCGGGTTGAAATTTCCATCACAGATGATCATTGATTACCAGAGGTTAAGCACGCTGTTCTTGGAAGCACAAAAATGTCCCCGAGAGTCAGACAGTTGGGTAGTACCCACCGATGAAGTCAACCTAGATGACGTCGTCCAGATCATGGCAGAATTATTCAGGCAAACGAATGACATCTGTAGTATGACCGAGTTACTTAATACTCTAAAATTGCAAGGGCTCTTGGTCCCCTCACCCTACATATCCCCACGGAATGGGAATACATGTATTAAGAAGCCATTATAGTTTTGGAGTGCATTGACTTTACAGGGAAATACGAAATTATTGCCATCGGATGGGGGTAAGAATTCGAAGATCCGAATGAAAAACAAGTTTTCGAGAAAATTAGCCCAGTAGACTACATGTGTGGGATGATATAATTTAAGGAACTCCTAGGAAAAGTAAACAAAGTGGAAGAACAACCCGAGATTGATAAGGAAATAGGGTTTATGTTCATCCTTTCTTCAGTAAATCACATGACCAGATCAGGGAGGCATTATCAGATCCCAAGCTCGCTACCAGCCAATGATAAGGGGAAGGGCGTTGCAAAACCTTCCTATGCCAGAAACGACCCTCGAGGAGAGCAAGATCCCCGATAAACTGAAGAAAACTCAAGCAAACATCACTCTATGGGGGATTTTCATGTCTCCCCAGCTGCACAGAAATGCTTTAATCAAGTTTCTCACTAGACCCACAGTTCTTCCTTCTACCACACCAGAAGAAGCAGTAAATTTAGTCGGATCCTTGACCAATACCAAAATGCTATCCTTTTCTAAAAAAGAAATCCCTAGAATTGGGCCAAACCACAATCATTCACTCAAAATCTCCGTCGAAGTTATGGGGAAGGTTGTACCACTCTCTCTTGTCGATAATGGATCCGCCTTAAATATCTTCCCATTAAGAAACTTCAAATGCTTAGGACTGAAGGAAAGTGATCTCGCTCCAACTTCCGCTGCTGTACGTGCCTACGATAATATCCATCGGGAGGTAATGGGATCCATAAAACTTATAATTGGGGCTAGCCCTATAAACCCCATCATTTAATTCCAAGTTATTGACATCCCAGCTTATTTCAACCTGTTACTCGGACGACCTTGGCTCCATAATATCAAGGGTGTGTCTTCCTCACTCCATCAGAAATTGAATTTCTTTGCTGACGGATAAGTCATCACCATCTTGGGCGACGACGATAATGTTGAGGGCACGAGCACCAGCTGTCCAGTCTTTGAGATACAACACGGGTCAAATGATATGCTCCTATCGAGATTTCGAGTGGAACCACTCCTACTCTCAGCATGGGATGATTTCAAAGTAAGGGTTTGTCCCGAATACGACCCTCATGGAAAAGTCAATGTGATTTCGATGTTCAGAAACATGCACTTCATGCCCGGACTGGGGCTAGGACAAAGACAACAAGGGATACTTGAGCCCATTGAACTGAAGAAAGCTTTCCCTCCTTGTGGTTTGGGGTATCAACCATTAGAAAAAGAGCTCAGAATGATCTGCCAGTCTCTACCAAAGAGAAGATTGGACTGCATCCAGATTATCCCAGGTGACTCCTTGAATGGACGACTCATCAAAGAGGGCAAAGACTTCCCCTTTTTCGGCTTTCTGGAACCATGGTATGACCATATAGATAAGAAGATGAAACTCGAAATGGATATCTTTTTCTAAGATAGCTACCCATGGGCTGAAAGTTCCCAACACCATGTATAACCATTCATAAAAGATACCAAAGAGACTGTGGAAAGTGACTCCGAGGACTCGTTCAACTTGTAGACATTAGGGCTTGTACTCTGCATGATTCATTCAAGTACTACATCACTGGATCCATCCCACTTAATTAAAGCTACTGATATAGCTCTCCTCAGCTAGCATGCTGCGCCAGTTCTACCTGTTGAAATCCCATCTAACCCCAATGTTTACCCCATTTCTTCTTCTCTTGTCTATCCTTACTCAAATGTAATCGAGACCTCCTTTGATGAGGTTCTCAATGCTATTTTTCCTATCAATGATATAAACGAAGATTTTGAGTATCTTGTTGTGCCTTAGATTAATTTTTTGGATTCTAATAAAACTTTTGATGATGATGATGATTTTGCAAATGAACAATTCATAATTGATCTAAATACGGTTAATAACAAATAACATAACCACGTTCAATTTAATGAAGAAGAGATTGTTATTATTAACCTCGGTTCTAGTAGCCAATTGCACAAGATTAGGATAGGGGCTACCCTTGACAAGCATGAGATCCCACAAATCAAAGAATTATTAAAGGAATTCGTAGATGTCTTCGCATGGTCCTATGACGATATGACCGGCATTGATCCGAGAATTTCTCAGCATAAGATCCCCACTCTTCCAGATTACAAGACGGTTAAATAAAAGCTGAGAAAGGTCCGCACCAAATGGTCGCTCAAAGTTAAAGAAGAGGTGGTCAAACAGATGAACGTTGGTTTCATTCGTGTGATCGAATATCCCACATGGATAGCCAATATAGTGCCTGTGCTGAAATCAGGAGGGAAAGTTCGGATGTGCGTAAACTATTAGGATTTGAACAAAGCCTCTCCAAATGATGATTACCCGCTACCCAATATCGACATGGTCGTGGACAACACGGTCAGTCATTCATTGATGGGTTTGTCGGATACAACTAAATTAAAATGCACCCAGATCATCAAGAAAAAAACCACGTTCATCACCCCATGGGGAACCTTTTGCTACATTGTTATGCCATTTGGTCTCAAGAATGCTGGGGCTACCTACTAGAGGGCTTCCACAACCATCCTGCACGATCTGATTCACAAAGAAGTCGAGGTCTATGTGGATGATATAATTATCAAATCCAAAACTAGAGAAGGTCATGTTCCCTCTCTTTGAAAGTTCTTCGAACTACTGTGACGATATCAGATGAGACTCAATCCACAGAAATGTGTCTTCGGCGTTACAAAGGGAAAACTCTTGGGATTCATGGTTAGTGAAAAAGGGATAGCAGTAGATCCTGCCAAGCTAAAAGCCATACTTGAGATGCCACCTCCCCGAACGGAGAAAGAGGTCTGAGGTTTCCTTGGGAAATTGCAATACATCAACCGGTTCACCTCCATTTGTGAACCGATTTTCAAACTCCTCCGAAAGGATTCAACCAAAGTTTGGATCGAGGACTACCAAGAAGCCTTTGACCAAATTAAACAATACCTGACTCAACCTCCGATACTCATGACACCACAGCCTATCTCCCCTTACTCTTATACCTAACCATAACCGACACTCCAGCTCGGGATTTGCTAGCCCAACACCTTTAACATTCCCGCAAAGAAAGATCCATCTATTACGCCAGTCATAAGTTTGTCGGGTACAAAGTCAACTACACAACTTTGGAAAAAGCATGCATCGCGCTTATTTGGGTAACCCAAAAGTTACGACACTACATGCTCACCTTCTCCATTAAGCTTATATCCCGAATGGACCCCATCAAGTACCTGCTTGAGAAACCCACCTTATTCAGCCGAATGGCTCGATGGTTGATGATCTTAGCCGAGTTTGATATCATGTACGTCACACAGAAATCCATGAAAGGAAGATCCATCTCTGAACACCTCGCTAACTACCTAATGGAAGAGGCCGATGACTGGATCTCCGAATTCCCAAATGAAGACATCTTATATGCTGCTCAAGATGACCTTTGATGGCACGGCCAACAAAAAGGG
Source organism: Sambucus nigra (assembly GCA_949130495.1). NCBI lineage: Eukaryota > Viridiplantae > Streptophyta > Magnoliopsida > Dipsacales > Adoxaceae > Sambucus > Sambucus nigra. Next base: position 682,921,700 of record OX422209.1, read on the forward strand.
ATATGGCATTGGGATACTTCTGATCGCCCTAGATGACTCCCACACTCCCATCGTCATCAAATTGGATTTACCCTACACCAACAACATGACTGAATACGAGGTGTGTATGTTAGGCCTCAAAGTTGCGCTCAATAAAGGTATCCAATGCCTAGATGTCTATGGGGATTCTTCCCTCATTATTGGTTAAGTTCTCAGAAAATAGAAAGTCAAGGACGAGAAACTTCAACCCTTCCATGCCCACCTAGAAGGACTAGCCTCCCAATTCCAATACATCACCTTCCACTACCTACCTCGAGAAAATAATAACCTAGACGATTCCCTTGATACCTTGGCCTCCATGATCGACATGCCCGAAGGAATAATAATGGCCCCCTTCCTGGTCCAAAAGAAAGATAAACCAACCCATTGCTACCACATTGAGCTCATCACCAAATAAGATCCCGATCTAGCTAACTACTGGTATTATGATATCTGGCACCTCCTCAAGCAAGGTAAGTACACCGAGGGTTCCAACAAGAAGGATAGAGAAACCCTCCAAAGACTGGACACCCAATACATCATCTGTCACAAAGCACTGTTTAAGATAAACTTTGATGGAACCCATTTACACTTCATCGCAGGGGCTGACATTGAAGAGGTAATGTAGAAGACCCACAGCGGGGAATGTGGACCCCACATGTACAGTCATATGCTTGCCAAGAAGATCATTCGATAAGGATACTATTGGACCACCATGATCCAAGATTGCACCGCCTATGTCCGAAGATGCCTCAAATGTCAATAGTTCTCCAACCTTCAACACCTGCCTCCACGAGAATTATACAACATGAATTCTCCTTGGCCCTTCTCCACCTGGGGCATCGACGTCATAGAGAAGGTTACACCCAAGTCTTCTAACAGACATGAGTTTATCCTGGTTTCCATTGATTACCTCACCAAAGGGGTTGAGGCTGAGTCATACACAATCCTGAATGCTAAGAAAGTGCCCCAATTCATCAAGAAAGACATCATCTGTCGATATGGGGTCCCGCACGACCTAGTGTTAGATAATGGGTTGCATTTTGAGGCATAAGTCACAATAGTGGTCAACGAGTATGGGATTCAGAGACACAAATCTTCTCCCTACCGACCTCAGACCAATGATGCAGTCGAAACCTCCAATAAAAACGTCAAAGCCATCATCAGTAAGATGACCGAATGTTATCGAGATTGGGTCGATCGAATCCCATATACCCCTTACTCTCTACTAGTCTATGGCATGGAAGCAGTCTTACCCGTAAAGATAGAAATGCCCTCGTTATGGGTCATGCTTGAAAGCAAGGTCAGTGAGGAATATTGGCATCAAAGCCTCCTCGACGAGCTATTACTCCAGGATGAAAAGAGACTGAAGGCGTTATATCACATACAAGGGTACCATCGTCAAATAGTGATCTCATTCAATAAGTGAGTCAAGGACTGATGTACGAGAAGGGGATTTATCCCTAAATGAAATTGTAGAGCCCATCTGGTACCCCAGAGGGAAATTCAAGCCCAATTAGAGCGGCCCATATATTGTGAAGAAGATCTTGTCCGGCGGTGCCGCCATGCTCACCGACTTAGACGGGGAAGAGATGGCTCGTCCAGTCAACCTGGACCGTCTCAAGAAATTTTACCCCTAGTCCGAAATCTCGGCGCGCTACGACTCTTCTCATCTCCCTTCTATTCTAAAAAACATCTTTTCATTTCCCTCTACCCAGAACTACGTGGGCCTGATCCTATGCAAAAATCATTCCCAGAAAAATTACAAAATTTCAAAAACCCCTAGAGGTATGTAGGCAGCTCATACATCTTACATGAGCACGACCCTTTCTGTTTCACAAAAAACTATTCTTTTCTTATCTCCGAGAACGACAGTTCATTATAACATATATTTGAATAAAAGGATTATGCATGCCTTAGTGATCGGTATAGATAATTCAAAATACAAATTTCATCAAAAGTCAAAAATGGATGATCAAAAACTTGTTTATTTCATTAATAAGAAAGTACGGTGCAATTACTTAAAGGAACAGATAACTCCCTTCCCCCTACCTTCCTAAAAAGACAAATAAAAAACCATACTTATTTCCCTGTACAAAATAAACTCTCCAAGACTCCTACCCACAGCTACCAGAGGAGCCCGCTCCATCGTCATCATCTACATCCTGGGATTCTCAAGCTTCCCCTGTCTGAACGGAGTGTCGTAGACGCTCCATGGAATGATGGGCTCGAACTAGCCTCAGAAAAACTACCACACCTTCCTCCATGGTATTAGATAAGACAAGACATCTTTGTCCAGTTTCCACTGCCAACATCTTGATAACTACGCTTCTTCACAACCACTTCATATAATCCCCAGGGATGTGCCAATCTCTCCCAGCCGACTGACAGGGACGGGTTGACGGATGTCGACTCTCCCACAAAGAGCCAAGCCGCATGCACAGACGCTCTGCCAAATATTCTACTGGAAAGAAGTCTAGTGTCCAAGGTGGCATGATCTGCTCCCATCCAAATTAACGCAGAAGCCACCAAGGGAAATAAAAAGTGGTCTATCTGAGACCAACCAGCTAGACATACGGGTATTCTCCCAGTTTCAAAATAGGCACTAGCTGTCCCTACTAAGGTACTGACTAGTACAGATTTAAAGCCCCATGCTCCACGAACCAGTTCTCCCAACTCTCAATATCTAGGCCAACACTAATGAAATGGCGCGAAAATAAGTTGGGTACAACTAATAAAGGGTATTTCGAAGGAGTCACCAAGCGGAATCTTTCAGATAACCATATGAACAGCATCACAGGACTACCCCTTAGAAAGTCAGAATGGACTTCTTTCCAGGCATATAATCCATTCAAAGTCTTCGCCAGTATCACCACCGCAGGATTACGATGATAGGACATCCATGAAGTAATAGTTGCAAGTTGTGAGTCCACCAATAACTCCCCGGTCATTAGCAGTAATTTTGAAACCAAGCCTAGAACGACAGCTCCGACGTATCTAGCATCACCAACCTCCTGCAAATGCATAGAACGCAACACCGTTCGAAGAGCAATCATACCTCCAGCCACCAGTGATGTGGCCACCGAGTGCAAAATACAAAGGAGCCTAGCCAACAACTCCCGGGGAAAATGGAAAAACTCAGGCAGAGCCGCTGCAATGCCGGGATTTATCCCTAACATGGTAGAAAATTCCTCATACATTGGACAGACTTCTTCCAAGACAAAGCGAAATACATGATCTTCAGGGTACCAAAATTGTACCGCCGACATCAGCATATTCTACTCTATGGTCCAATTACGCCATAAAGAAACTCGACGCATGTTGTAAGCATCGTAGTCGACGTTATAAGAGCACATCGCCTCTAAAGTCTCGAGGTAGTTGGCAAACTCAACACTACCAGGGAGAGCCATCTCACAGAAAAAGAAAGTCAGGATGTGAAGGTGTGATGAAAAAACTCCACTCTTACCCCTCTTTTATACTTAAACACTCCCACAAAAGACATAACCTCTGCAGAGATCAGAAGAAATCCTGCCCCACAAGGTACCAAAGGCTAAAGAGGGTACTAATCAAAGCTTTGAATTGATGGGACTGGACTGACTTGACGATATGCAGGACAAGGTTCTTGTCGATCGGCAACCCCCTACTTTTGGAAATTTTACTTTTTCCTCTTTTGTCAAAATTCAAAAAACTAAAAATAAATTTATATTCTTAACAGAATTTCAAAAATCCCCTTTTCATCTTTATACAAATTCTCATTTTAAATAAAACTTTCTTTCAAAATCCCCAAAATATTTCTTTTTACGGTCTTAGTAGCAAAGTAAAAAGCGCATGTGCATGCATTCATTCATCATTAACAGAAGATAATAATAAAAAAACTTCATTGCATTGCATAAATATTTCTCTATGTTACATCTATCTTGTAGGCAAATAAAGAAAACCAAAAAAAACCAAACGGGACTCAGCCTGAACCCACATTTCCTCTCTTTCCCTCACTTTCCCTTTCCCTTCTCTCTCCTAAGAGTTTCCACCCCTGCGACGCGCTCTCTTTCCCCGACGTTGAGATGACGCACCACCGCTACCTGAACGGACTACTCCCCGGAAGAGGCAGATGGTACCAAGCAAGAAGGAACATGAACTGCATCCCGAATATGGGTAGTCACCGAAGATATTCAGTCTCTAATATCCCTCAGCCATGTGGTGGACACCCGTATGTGCTGCAAGAAAGGAAGAATCAGTATCAAGAAGAAAAGATCAAAAGAAACCAAAGGAGAAGAACAAAAAAGATAGACCTCGGGACGAAGAACCTCCTCTGTCAAGCCCAAATCCTCCGCGTCCATCGCATGAGGACGATGCAACATAGGAACTATCCCTCCATCATCCCGTGGGATATTATATGAAGGGGTATGCAGCCTCACAGAGGGAACCTCCGAAGTCACCGCCGCCACCGTTGATGTCGATGGATCGCCACCGCTGTGGGAGGACCCCACTGGCCGACTCGAACCCATAGAAGGGGAGGGAAGTGCATCATATATGCTGACCGCCATCATTCAGCTCATCACAAAGTCCATATAATCATACGGCACAACCGTATCAGTGTACAACAGGTAGGACTCGCCAATCATCGCCGCGATCCTCGCATCCTCTGGTAGCAGCTGCTCCCACATCATAGACATAGTGCCTCGCTGGTGGAACCACCACCTCCCCCTCAGCAATCTATCGGACCACCCTCTCCCTGAGATACCGAGAGTGGCCAAACTCATACTCCAGCAAACGCCTCATCTGTGCATTTACTCCAGTCAACCCCGTGTCCTAAATGGTTGTCACCCAAGGGTAAAAGGTCACCTAAAAAATCCCCAGCAAAATATGAGGAAACATAGAATCAGATCACACAAGGTCTTAAACTGAAGAAGAAAAAAGTCTTACCCTATCACTAGTCAGGCCATTCAAAACCTGACGCACCGCCTCTAGAGAGAGAGACCTCCTCGACTGCCGATTGGCCTTGCGCCATTGATGCAACTAGCAAAAGTCCCCAATGGTCTCATCCTTCAAAGCGATCAGCTGGGCATTACAACCAATCACCTCATAAAACCACGTCTGTCAGAGACAAGAATTCGCAATCAAAAGAGATGCATAAGGAAAATGCGAATGCATGAAAGGAAAATGCACAAAATTAAAGAATACCTCAAGAAGATACATGGATACAGTGAAAGACTGACGGTAGTACTGACTGAATGCATCCAAGGAAAAATAAAGGGTCACCAAAATCAGGCTCCCCCAATCATATAGAGGGATGTTCGAAAATATCCTCAGATATGGTAAAAACCATAAGTGGACAACGTCGCCACTCGACGCCACTAGAAATCCCCCCAACAGCAGTAAAATGAACAACCGAGTCATCTGTCTCACCTGCAGCCCGTCGTCCACATCGATCATCCTGGCTAATAAAACATCCTTCAGGTAATCAACTCCCTGGCTCAAATCAAAATCACGAGGTAATTTTCCCGGAAGAGTTCCCCAAGAACATCTCAACTTAAGCCTGCATAATTGGCTTTGTCTCACATAATCGGTCACCCTCATCTCTAAGCCCACAAAATTTGCTTCGACCCGTAGAATTGGCCATCTCAACTTAAGCCCGCAGAATTCGCTTTGACCAGCAGAATCGATCACCCTCATCCTTAAGACCGCAAAATTGGATTTGACCCGCAGAATTGGTCATCTCAACTTAAGCCCACAGAATTGGGTTCGACCCACATAATTGGTCATCTCAACTTAAGCTCTCATAATTGGCTTTGACCCGCAGAATTGGTTATCCCCGACTTAAGCCCGTAGAATTGACTTCGACCCGCGAAATTGGTCATCTCAACTTAAGCCCATAGAATTGGCTTCAACCCACAGAATTGGTTATCCCCAACTTAAGCCCGCAGAATTAGTCATCCTAACTTAAGCCCGCAGAATTGGCTTCAACCCACAGAATCTGTCACCCTCGTCCTTAAGCCCGCAGAATTGGCTTCGACCCACATAATTGGTCATCTCAATTTAAGCCCACAGAATTGTCTTCGACCCGCAGAATTGGTCAACTCAACTTAAGCTCGCAGAATTGGCTTCGACCCGCAGAATTGTCCATTCCCAACTTAAGTTGGTAGAATTGTCTTCAACCCACAGAATTGGTCATCTCATCCTTAAGCCCGCAGAATTGGCTCCGACCCATAGAATTGGTCATCTCAACTTAAGCCCGTAAAATTGGCTTGACCCACAAATTTGGTCATCTCAAACTTAAGCCCGCAGAATTGACTTCAATCCACAGAATTGGTCATCCTAATTTAAGCTCGCATAATTGGTCATCTCAACATAAGCCAGCAGAATTGGCTTCGACCCACAAAATTGGTCATCCCCACCTTCAGCCCGCAGAATTGGCTTCGAGCCACATAATTTGTCATTGATTAAGTGCGAAAAGTAGCGCGTGTAAAGACGCTAGTCGTTGTTTTCGTTTTGCCAACTTAATACAAAAACCTAAATTACTACTACACTTGCGAGGCAAGCACATTGGTAAGTCGGGTATCGAAAATCCATAGAGATGAGTTGCTAGAATTTATAGGATTTAATACTCCTAAAATAAAAGTGTAAAAGTTGATAGGTTGGAAATAAAGAAAAGGGAAAAAATAAGAAGTTAAGTCTAAACTAGAATTAATAAAATGAGAGTCGGGATCGTGTCCCCACCATGGGCTAAATAACTAATAATTAGAATTTTGGTTCGAAAACATTTAATCGAGCATTTTCAATCAAGTATAAACATCACACAATAAGGAATTTAACCCAAAGTTGCGAGATTAAACATTTAATAGAAAATGGTCACACGCATCTTAAATTCGGATTACCGCTATAAACACTAACGTTACATGACAAAGAAAGTTAAACGCATAATAATCCGACTTTAATACGCAAGGTTTCAATTAAATGCAATTTTACACAAAACCTAATTTTCGGAGCTCAACGCCCATCAATGGCGGACACATGACCCAAACTATATGTAACTACTCACTACACATGATTAATCTAATTACATAACTAATTAATAAACAAAACAAGAAATAAATAAACTAAACTAATTTATCTAGGCTTGAAATAAATAACAAAGCATGAAAAATAATGGAAAACAAAGCTTAAGGAAGAAGATGAATAGTAAAGCTTGCATTAATGGGTATTACCCAAAGAGAAATGGAGGAGAGGGGATCTCCACAAATAAAATCCCCAAAGTCTTCTAACCCTAATTAAAATAAAAATATCTCTCCAAAGAAAATCCCCTAGCACTCTATTTATACCCCAAAACAAACCCCCAACAAAACCAAGCCAAAAAACCCAAAATAAGTCAATTGTCGTCCATATCTGATGGAACCGGTCGACCTCTGTTTTGGGACCAGTCGACCGCACTTTTGGAATTTACCTTGGGATGTTGGCAGCCCCCTTTTCCTCTCCGAACCAATTTTGACGCGTTGCACGGAAACAACCATAACTCCCTCATACGGAATCGAAATGAGGTTTGTCGGAACCGACGCGAAGCTAATTCAATTATCTACATGATTCTGTTTTGAAACCCTCCAAATTATGCAGTATGAAATTACCAAAATGCACTTGAAGTAGAAGAAAATATCAAAACCTTTCGAAAATGGGCATAACTTCCACATACAGAGTCAGAATGACGCACGGTCAGTGGCCACAGAAAGATAATTTGATGATCTACATGTTGGTAACTTCATTCCATAAAAAATAGTGAGTTTGAAAAGACCAAATTTCCCTTGAAGTAGCATTCGATGACGAAACTTCTCCGAAATGCAACCGAACCTCACTTTTAGTGTTCCAATACCTACAAAAGCACAAATAACCCCTGCAAAGCATGTATATATCCAAATCCAAGGTTGTCTGGTTAATGAGAATAATTATAGGCATTTAGGACCGTAAAAGTGCTAGAGTGCATAAAGATAACAGGCGAAAATATGCAAAATTCGATACGAATCAGTCATCTCACCTTCAGCCTATAAAATTTGCTTAGACCCACAGAATTGGTCATCTCAAGCCCGCAGAATTGGCTTCGACCCGCAGAATCGATCATCATAACCTAATCCCTTAGAATTGGCTGCGACCTACAGAATTGGTCACCCCCATCATTGCTGTAGGTCCTCAAAATTGACCTAAATATTTGGTCATCACTTCCTTTAAGACCATCCCCAGCATGCCCCTTTAAGCCCACAAAATCGGCTTCGACCCGCAGAATCGGTCACCCTCATCTCCAAGCCCGTAGAATTGGTTTCAATCCGCAGAATCGGTCACCTTCATCCTTAAGCACTAAGAATTGGCTTCGACCCACATAATTGGTCACCCTCATCTTCAAGCCTGCAAAATTGGCTTCGACTCGCAGAATTGGTCATCCTCATCCTTAGGTCCTCAGAATCGACCTCGACCCTCTGATTATCCTTTTTCAAAGGCATCATGTGGTGTCTATTCGATGGCTATCGTTTGTTCCAAACTCACCCATCGAGGGGCTCTTTAGAAACCTCATTCTAACACCACCCCCAACCTCTCTGTGGCCATCCCCAATCCTTACGGTAGGCGGTTGGTGCGATGGATGATCGTAGATCCCGCGCGTCCCTCTTGGGTGCGCTTGGGTCGACGTCATTTAGGTGAGGTGAAAAATGTAAAGATATTAGAGTCGCTAGTCTATTTTACTCAAAATAGACAAAGGGGAGCCATCCCGAAGGATAAAATACAAAGACATACTAATGCATACGAAATCAAAAATGATTCGAAAAGGGTCCGGAGGCTAAGTTACGAAATGGGAAGGTGTTAGGCACCCATTCTGCCCGTTCGGTCTCTCATGGATTTTTATTATTTTCCTTTATTTTCCCCGTGATTTGTGTGCATGTGTACATGAAGTGGAGATAGGAATTATCGACTTGTACCATGGAAGAGGTAAAGCGAGTCATCCTTAGTAAGGTATAAAATTAATATTAGAAAATAGGATTTACGCGATTATCCTTACGTTGATCGTTATGATGGAACGATAACGCATGCGGAATAATACGCCACTAAGAACAAATATATGTATATATATAATATACGAGAGTGGAGTTTTAAGCAAATAAAAAATGAAAGAAAAAGTAAAAATAGGACTCAAGTCTCGGGTTTTACCCCCCGACGCCTACGTAGCCTATAGAGGCATCAAAGTCCCCGTAGTTCGCGTGCAAAACGAGGGGTGGGGTTTATCCCATAAATCCAACCGAGGGGATTCTCTTATTTGTGTGTGTAGAAAAGTGTTTTAGTTGTGAGAAAAGTGTAAGAAAAGTATGAGAATTCCCGTTTAGAATTTATGAGCAAACCCTCTTTTTCTTATTTTTTTGGATTTTTATTTATATGAAAATAAGGGATGTGCAATAATACTAGATAAAAAGTATATTAGGATGTGTGAGATGACATAATAAAGTTGCTAAGTAATAAAACAAGTTCTTGCAAATTTATGAGAATTTAAGGAGAGAGTTAAGAAAATTGGACCTTCTTGAAGATCTTGAATGTTGGAGAGGAGCCCGAGAGCGCTTGGTGGCCTCCTGATTGAGTTTTGGGGAAAACGGGTTGTTCGTCCGCATGGTAAGTCAGAATCGTGCACGGGATGGACCGTTGGAAAGGGGTTTAAGTGACCTTCAAAGATTAATTTAGTCTGGATCGAGCTGAAGACTTTAACTTTTGGTCAAATGGAGCCTGAGAGTGCCCGATGGCTTCAAGGTCAGTACTCGAGGTATGACCTGGGTCTGTAGTGATGAAGGGAGGTGCTAGGGACCTCAGGAGAGTTTATGGGGTAACATAATGGGGTGTCTATAGAGCCCCTCGACGGGTGAGTTTGGAACAAATGATAGCCGTCGAATTGACACCGCATGCTTCTTTTGAGGGAGAATGACCAATTCAGGGGGTTGAGGTTGATTCTGAGGACCTAAGGTCAGGGGGTCGAGGTCGGTTCTTAGGACCTAAGGGAATGAGGATATGTCGAGGTCCATTTTGAGGACCTAAGGAGTGTGCTGGGGATGACCGATTCTGTGGGTCGAAGCTAATTCTGAGGGCTTAAAGATGAGGGTGACCGATTGTGCGGGTCAAGATGAGGGTGACCGATTCTGCGGTTCAAAGCTAATTCTATGGGCTTGAAGATGAGGGTGACTGATTCTGTAGTTCGAAGCCAATTTTGAGGGCTTAAAGATGAGGGTGACCGATTCTGCGGGTCGAAGCTAATTTTGCGGGCTTAAGGTCAGATGACCAATTCTGCGGGTCAAAGCTAATTCTGTAGGCTTAAGGTGAGATGACCAATTCTGCAGGTCAAATCCAATTTTGTGGGCTTATGGTGACGATCCAAGATTGAGGTCAATTCTGACCTAAGAGAGGTTACGATCGAGGATCGAGGTCAATTCTGACCTAAGAGAGGTGACGATCCACGACCGAGGTCAATTTTGACCTAAGAGAGGTGATGATCGAGGATTGAGGTCAATTCTGATCTAAGAGAGGTGAAGATCAAAGACCGAGGTCAATTTTGACCTAAGAGAGGGGACGATCGAGGTCAATTTTGACCTAAAAGAGGTGACGACCGAGGACCGAGGTCAATTCTGACCTAAGAGAGGTGACGATCCAAGACCAAGGTCAATTATGACCTAAGAGAGGTGACGACTGAGGGCCGAGGTCAATTATGACCTAAGAGAGGTGACGATCCAGGACCGAGGTCAATTCTGACCTAAGAGAGGTGACGACCGAGGACCGAGGTCAACTCTGACCTAAGAGAGGTGACGATCTAAGACCGAGGTCAATTCTGACCTACATTTCCTTTGGGACGATCAGGGATTCTACTGAGGGTAAAGATTAGACCTTGGATTCCGCTAGGTAATAACGAATGAGCTGGGGAAAATGTAGTGTCCCCCAGAGTTTCGCTAGGTAAATCCTTTTGATTTTGGAGATTTTGTGAAGGAAAGGCAAATTTGATGCCGTAAACTCCATTGGGGAAGTGATTAGGTGGTCCAGGGTTTGGATGTATTACTTGAGGCCTTTGGGGCATAGGGGTGATCTTTAGAGATCCTCCGGGGGCATTGCCGAGAGGAGTTTTACTTAGGTTTTTTAGAGTTCCACTGGGGAAATGGGGGTTCCTCTTTAGGGAGTGTGAAATTTCCTTGGTGAAAATGTTCTAAATCCTTCTTGGGACTTTTAGGAATTTTCTGAGAATTTTCAGGGCTTTCTGGTGTTTTATGAGAATTTTGGTACGAAATTTTAAGGGGGTGCCGATCGGCATGGTGCAGAGGGTGCCATTTGGCAGTGGCACGGACTTTTGGACTGCCTCGGGAAGGTAAGGGGTCAGTGCCGATCGGTGGGTGGGGGTCAATGCCGATAGGCATGACCCTTGGCATCCTATATAAAGGGGATGAATTCCCCTCATTTTTCACAGCTTCTTGCTTTCTTTCTTTCTGCGATTTTCTTCTGCAAATCGTTCTAGCATTCCGATATTAAGAAATGGCCGCCTCTGTGAGCACTGCAGCGCATAGGGAATGATTGACTGTTGATGACTGGGCGAACGTGGAGTGGAGGGCCACGGCGCTTCTTGCTTTGGGGAGTGAGAATTCCTTTGATTCATTTGAGCCGATTGCGGATGAGCGGACCTTGCTGCGTGAGCCGTCGCGTCATCGCTCCTCGAGGGTGGTGAGCCCTGGCGGTTATGTAAGTAACCTGACCTTTGGCATTCTTCTCTTTTTGGTAATTTTTTTCCTTCCTTCTTGAATTTTGATAAGGTTTCTTCTTTTGACAGTCTGATATCTCTTTGAAGAACATGCGTGCCCATGGGACGACGGGGCATAAGGATGTCTGGGAGCATCTTCCACCTGTGGTGCGTTGGGTGGTATCATCAGCGAGTTTTGGGAGGTTGGCGTCTGCGCTGGATGAGACGCCTCGTTCGATAGCGGTCTTATGCGCTCTAGGGGAGAGGTGGTGGGATACTACCCACACCTTCCATTTTGGTTTTGGGGAGATGATCGTGACTCCCATAGACGTGTAGCAGCTGCTGGGGCTGTATTGTGATGGGGAGCAGATAGAGGTGGATCGCTCTCTAAGGGTGAGGCCGGAGGCGGTGAGGGCGACGCTTGGCGATGTAGTGAGGATAGTCTCTGGGGATTCCATCCGGCTATCCTCGCTGAAGGATGTCTTGCTGAGTAGGGTAGTTGATGTGGAGGAAGGGCTGCAGGTGAGGTAGATGGCCCGGTTGTTCATTTTACAGGTGCTGGGATGTTTCATGGTGGCGTCGAGCGACGACGTCGTTCATTTGTGGTTCTTGCCGTACTTGAGAATGTTTCGAACATCCCTCATTATGATTGGGGGAGCCTGACTTTGGAAACCCTCTATTTTTCATTGGATGCATTCAGCCAGTGCTGTCGACAAACTTTTACTGGAGCCACGTATCTCCTCGAGGTATTCTTTAATTTTGTGCATTTTTACTTTCATGCATTTGCATTTTCCTTATGTGTCTCTTTTTTATTGTGAATTCCGATCTTTGGCAGACGTGGTTCTATGAGGTGATTGGGTGAAATACCCTGCTGATCCCCCTGAAGGACGAGACTGTTGGGCACTTTTGCCGATTGTATCAATGGCGGAAATCCAATCAGCAGTCGAAGGGATCTCTCTCTCTTAAACGGACTGACCAGTGGTAGGGTAAGACTCTTTCCTTTCAGTCTTTATTTTTGCACGTTCTGATCCTGTATTGACTTATGCCTGCTGGGAATTTTCAGGTGACCTTTCATCCTTGGGGGATTGCCATTCAGGATGCAGGGGTGATCGGGGTGAATGTGCAGATGATGTATTTGCTGGCGCATGAGTTCGACCATTCCTGGTATCTGGGGGAGCGGGTGGTTCGGTAGATTGTGAAGGAGGAGGTGGTGGTGCCACCTGCGCAGCCTCCTATGTCTATGAGGTAAGAATGGCTGATGCTGGAGGATGCGAGGATCGCGACGATGATCGGTGAGTCCTACCTGTTGTACACTGATACGACTGCGCCATATGAATATATGGACTTTGTGACAAGATGGTTGATGGCGCCCAACATATATGATGCCTTGCCTTTTCTTCCTACGGGTTCGAGTCGGGCAGTGGGGTCCTCCCACAGCGGCGGTGGTCTGTCGGCGTCTGCGGCGGTGGCGACTTCAGAGGTTACCTTTGTGCGATTGCATACCCCTTCGTACAACATCCGGTGGGTTGATGGAGTGATGGTCCCTATGTTTCACCATCCTCACGCGATGGATCCGGAGGAGTTGGATTTAACAGAGGAGGTTCTTCGTCCTGCGGTATACCTTTCTGTTCCTTTTGGTTTCTTTTCTATTTTGATCCTTCTTTGATACTGATTTTTCCTTCTTCTTGCAGCAAGTCTGGGTGTCGACCACTTGGCTGAGGGATATTAGAGACTGGATCTCTTCGGTGATCGCCCATATTTGGGACACAGGTCCCGATTCCTTTTTGTTTGGTGCCGTCTACTTCGTCTAGGGAGGACTCTGGCTCGGTTAGCGGTGGTGCATCGTCTCGCCGTAGGGGAAAGAGAACGCGTCACAGGGTTGGAAGCTCTTAGAGAGAGTGGTGAAGGGTAGGTGAGAGAATATAGAATGTGGGTTCGGGCTGAGTCCCGTTGTTTTTTCCTTTTCTTTTATTTCCTGTAAAATTGATGTAACACAGAGAACAAATATATATATATATATATGCAATGTAATGGAATTTTTTTACTATCTTTTGTTAATGATGGATGAATACATGCGCATGCACTTTTTACTTTGTTTCTGCGACCATAAAAAGAGATATTTTTGGGGTTTCGAGGAAAGTTTTGAGAACGAAAAATTATATAGGGGTGGAAAAGGATTTTTGAAATTCTGTTGAGAATATCAATTTTATTTTTATTGAGCTTCTGATTTTGATAAAAAAACGAAGAAGGAAAATTTCCAAAAATGGGGGGTTGTCGATCGGCAAGCCCCTTGTCCTGCCTATCGGCAATCAAGTCCAGTCCCATCAATTCAAAGCTATTAGCACTGCCCTCTTCATCCTTTTTGGTACTTTGTGGGGTAGGATTCCCTCCGATTTCTGCAGGGATTATGTCTTTTGTGAGGGTTTTCAAGTATAAAAAGGGGGTAAGGGTGGAGTGTTTTCATCACACCTTCACATTCTTACTTACTTGCCTACTATTTCTTAGTCTTGCAAGATGGCTCTCCCTAGTAGTATTGAGTTTACTGACTACCTCGAAGCCTTGGAAGCGATTTGCTCTTATAACGTCGACTACGATGCTTTCAACATGCGTCGAGTCTCTTTGTGGAACCTGTTGATGGCGGCGGTACAATTTCGGTATCCCAAAGACCATGTATTCCGCTTTGAAGTTTGTCCTACCTACGAGGAATTTTCTACCATCCTGGGGATAAATCCCAGTGTTACTGTGACTTTACTCGAATTTTCCCGTTCTCTCAGGGATTTGCTGGCTGGGCTTCTTCGTATTTCTCCTTCTGTGACTAGATCACTGGTTGCTGGAGGAAAGATCTCCCTTTCAGCGGTGTTATAGTCCCCTCATTTGCAGGAGACTGGCGATATTGGATACGCCGGAGCCGTTGTTCTGGGCTTAGTATCAAAATTGCTGCTGGTGACTAGGGAACTGCTAGTGGATCCGCAACTTGCAACCATTACTTCATGAATGTGAAACCATCGCAATCATGCGGATGTGATACTGGCGGAGACTTTTAACGGTTTGGATGCCTGGAGAAAAGGCCGTTTTGACTTCCTACGGGGTAGCCCCGTGATGCTGTTCATGTGGTTGTCTGAAAGACTCCGCCTGGTGACTCTCCCAGAATATCCTTTATCGGTTGTGCCCAACTTCTTTTTGCATCACTTCTTCAGCGTTGGCCTGGATATTGAGAGCCGGGAGAATTGGCTTATGGAGCATGGGGCTCAGAATCTTTACTGGTCAGTTCCTTGGTGGGGACAGTTGCTACCTGTTCTGGAGATAGGAGAATACCCGTATGTGCGGCTGGTTGATCTTAGCCGGACCTCTTTTTATTTCCCTTGGTGGCTTCTATGCCAATTTATCTTGGCACAGGTCGTGCCACCTCGGACACTAAATTTCTTTCCGGTAGAGGATTTGAGCGAGCGTTTGCACCTGCGGCTTGGCTCTCTGTGGGAGAATCGGCGTCCGTCGACCCGTCCCTCTCAGTATTTTGGGAGAGTTTGGCATATCCCTGGGGATTATATGAAGTGACTATGGAGGAAAGTAGTTAGCAAGATGCTGGATGTAGAGACTATAAAAAGGTGGTTTGTTTTGTTTGATACCATGGAGGGAGGTGTTGTGATTTATTTGAAGCTGGTTCGAGCTTATCGGTCCATGGAGTGTCTGCGACACTCTATTCAGGTAGGGAAACTTGGGGACCCCAGGATGCAGATGATGATGATGGAGCGGGCTCCTCTGGTAGCTGTGGGTAGGACTCCTGGAGACTTTATTGTGTAATGGGGGATAAATGTGATGATTTTATTATGAATTTTTAGGAAGGTAGGGGGAAGGGAGTTATCCATTCCTTTTCTTATGTAATTTGTACTGAAATTTCTTATTATTGAAATAGACAAGTTTCTGATCATCCAGCTATGCCTTTCGATGAATTTCGTATTGTTCAAATTATCTATACTGATCGCTAAGGCATACATAATCCTTTTGTTCAAATAGATGTTAGAATTGGCTGTTGTTCTCGGTCCTTTTGTTCAAATACATGTTGGAATTGAGATGCCATCGTACCTCTGGGGTTTTTGAAGAGTTTTAATTTTGTTTGAAAATGGTTTTTTGCAGAGGATTAGGCCCACGTAGTTCTGGGCAAGGGTAAATGAAGAGATTTTTTTTAGAATAGAAGGGAGACGAGAAGAGTCGTAGCGCTCCGATATTTTGGACTAGGGGTAATCTAAGTCGGTAAGCATGGTGGCACCGCCGGATAAGATCTTCTGGACAATGTAGGGGCTGCTCCAATGGGGCTTGAATTTCCTTCTAAGGTCCCAGATGGGTTCTATGATTTCTTTGAGGGCTAGGTCCCCTTATCGGACACCGCGACCCTTGACCTTCTTATTGAATGAACGCGCTATACGACGATGGTACCCTTATATTTGGTATAGCGCTTTTAATGTCCTTTCGTCTAGGAGGGTCAACTTGTCAAGAAGTCTTTGGCACCAATCTTCTTCATTGACCTTTCTTTCCAGCATGACGCGTAATGAGGGTATTTCCAGCTCCACTGGTAGGAATGCTTCCATACCGTAAACTAGAGAGTAAGGGGTATCCCCAGTAGAGGTTCGAATGGAGGTTTGATAGACCCAGAGGGCGTATGGGATCCGGTCGGTCCAATTCTGACAACTTTCGGTCATCTTGCTGATGATGGTTTTGAGGTTCTTGTTGGCGGCTTCAACTTCACCATTGGTCTGAGGTCGACAGGGAGAAGATTTGTGTCTCTGAATCCCATACTCGTTGACCACTTCTGTGACTTCTTCCTCAAAATGTAACCTGTTATCTGATACTAGCTCGTGCGGGACCCCATACTTGTAGATGATGCTTTTCTTGACAAATTTGGCCTCTTTCTTGGCGTTCAACACTGCGTATGACTCCGCTTCGACCCATTTGGTGAAGTAATCAATGGCAACTAGGATGAACTCATGCCCATTGGAAGCCTTCGGTGTAACCTTCCCTACGATGTCAATGCCCCAGGTGGAGAATGGCCAGGGAGAGGTTATGTTGTATAATTCGCGGGGAGGCAGATGTTGAAGGTTGGAGAATTGTTGGCATTTGAGGCCTCTCCGGACATAGGCGGTGCAATCCTGGGTCATGGTGGTCCAGTATTAGCCTTGTAGGATGATCTTTAAGGCAAGCATGTGACCATTCATATGGGGTCCGCATTCCCCGTTGTGGATCTTCTGCATTATCTTTTCAATGTCAGCCCCTGCGATGCAGTGCAAATGAGTTCCATTGAAGTTTCTTTTGAGCAGTGCTTTATGACAGATGATGTACTAGGCAGTCAGTCTTCAAAGGGTTGCTCGATCTTTCTTGTTGGAACCCTCGGGATACCTACCATGCTTAAGGACGAGCTAAATATCATAGTACCAATAATTGGCTATCTCGGGATCTTCTGTGGTGATGATCTCGATGTGGTAGCAGTGGGTTGGTTTGTCTTGCTTTTGAATCTGGAAGGGGGTCATTATTATTCCTTCGGGCATATCGACCATGGAGGCTAAGGTATACAGGGCATCGACTAGGTTATTTTTTACTCGAGGTAGGTAATGGAAGGTGATGTCTAGGAATTGGGAGGCTAGTTCTTCTAAGTGGGCATGGAAGGGTTGGAGTTTCTCGTCCTTGACTCTCCTTTTTCTAAGCACTTGATCGATGATGAGGTCAGAATCCCCATAGACATCCAGGCATTGAATACCTTTCTTGAGAGCAATTTTAAGGCCTATTGTGTATGCCTCGTATTCAGTCATGTTGTTGGTGCAAGGGAAATCTAACTTGATGGCGATTGGAGTGTGGGAGTCATTTGGGGCGATTAGGAGTATCCCAATGCCATATCCTTTCTTGTTGGTAGCGCCCTCAGAGACATTTTCCATCGAAGGTTGTCCTGAGCAGTGCAAAGGATGTTTTCATCTAGGAATTCGGAGATCCAGACATCAGCTTCTTCTAGGGGTAATCACCGAGGAAGTCAGAGATTGATCTTCCTTTCATGGATTTCTGCGTGAAGTACACAATATCGAACTCGAATAAGAGCATCAACCATCGAGCCATTTATCTAGACAAGGCGGGTTTCCTAATTAGGTATTTTATGGGGTCCATTCGGGATATAAGTTTGATGGGGAAGGCGAGCATGTAGTGCCAGAGCTTTTGGGTGACCCAGACAAGCTCGACACATGCCTTTTCCAAAGTAGTGTAGTTAACCTCGTACCTAGCTAATTTTTGACTGGCGTAATAGATAACTCTTTCTTTAAGGTAATCTTTAAGGTATTCGACTAGAAAAGCCCCGGCTGTAGTGTCGGTTATGGTTAGGTATAGGAGCAAGGGGAGACCAGGCTGTGGTGGCATGAGTACAGGGGGTTGGGTCAGATACTATTTGATTTGGTCAAAAGCTTCTTGGCATACCTCATTCCAAATCTTGGTTGAGTCCTTTCGAAGGAGTTTAAAGATTGGCTCGCAGATGGAGGTTAACTGGATGATGAACCGACTGATGTATTGTAATTTCTCAAGGAAACCTCAGACTTCTTTCTCTGTTCGGGGAGGTGGCATCTCAAGTATGGCTTTCAGCTTGGTGGTATCTGCTTCTATCCATTTCTCACTGACCATGAATCCCAAGAGTTTTCCCTTTGTAACGCCGAAGACGTATTTATGCGGATTGAGTCTCATCTGATATTATCACAGTTGTTAAAGAAATTTCGAAGAGCAGGAACATGACCCTCTCTAGTTTTGGACTTGATAACCATATCATCCACATACACCTCAACTTCTTTATGAATCAGATCATGCAGGATGGTTATGGTAGCCCTCTGGTAAGTAGCCCCAGCGTTCTTGAGATCAAATGGCATAATAGTGTAGAAAAAGGTTCCCCATGGGGTGATGAATGAGGTTTTTTTTGTGGTCTGGGTGCATTTTGATTTGATTTTATCTGGCAAACCCATCGACGAATGATTTGAGAGCATGACTGGCTGTGTTGTCCACGATCATGTCAATATTGGGTAACGAATAATCATCCTTTAGAGTGGCTTTGTTAAAATCCTGATAGTCTACACACACCCAAACTTTTCCTCCTGATTTCAGCACGGGCACTATGTTAGCTAGCCACGTGGGATATTCGATCACACGATTGAAGCCTACGTTCAACTGTTTGACCACCTCTTCTTTGACTTTGAGCGACCATTCAGTGCGGAGCTTTCTCAACTTTTGTTTAACCGGCTTATAATCTGGGAGAATGGGAATCTTATATTGAGCTATTTCAAGATCAATGCCAGGCATATCATCATAGGACCATGCGAAAACATCCATGAATTTCTGTACCAATTCTTCAAGTTGTGAACACTCATGCTCATCGAGGGTAGTCCCTATCCTAATCTTGCGCAGTTGGCTACTAGAACCGAGCTTAATAATAATAGTCACTTCTTCATTAACTTGAACGCGGTTATATTGTTTATTATTAACCTTATTGAGATCAGTTAAGAATTGTTCATTTGCAAAATCATCATCATCATCAAAAGTTTGATTAGAATCCAAACAGTTAATGTAAGGCACAACAAGATACTCAAAATCTTCGTTTATTTCATTGATAGGAAAAACAACATTGATAACCTCATCAAAAAAGGACTCGATTACATTTGAACAACGATAATCAACAGAAGAAGAAGAGGAGTAAACATTAGGATTATGGGAGATTTCAACAGGTAGAACTGGTGCAGCATGCCTGTTGAGGAGAGGTGTATCAGTAGCTTTAATCAGGTGGGATGGATCCAGTGATGTAGTGATTGAGTGAACCATACAGAGTGTCATCCCCAGTGTCTGTAAGTTGAAGGAATCTTCGGAGTCGCTTTCCTCAGTTTCTTCGGTATCTTTGATGAGCGGTTGTACATGGTGTTGGGAACTCTCAGCCTATGGGTACCTGTCTTGGAAGAAGATATCCATTCCAGGATTCATCTTCTTGTCTGTATGGTCATACCATGGTTCTAAAAAGCCACAAAAGGGGGAGTACTCACCCTCTTTGATGAATCGTCCATTCAAGGAACCACCTAGGATAGTTTGGACGCGGTCTAGTCTTCTCTTTGGTCGAGACAGGCGGATCATTCTGAGCTCTTGTTCTGATGGTTGATACCCCAAACCACAAGGAGGTAAAGCCTTCTTCAGTTCAATCGGATCGAATATCCCTTGCTGTCTTTGTCCTAGCCCCATTCTGGGCATGAAGTGCATATTTCTGAACATTTGAATCACATTGACGTTACCATGAGGGTTGTATTCTGGACAAACCCTTTCTTTGAAGTTGTCCCCTTTCGGGAGTAGAAGTGGTTCAACTCGGAATCCTGATAGGAGCATATCATTTGACTCTTAATGTATCTTAAGGATTGGACTATTGGTACTTGCACCCTCGGCATTATTATCGTCGCCCAAGATGGTAATGACCCGTCCGTTGGCGAAGAACTTTAATTTCTGATGGAGTGAGGAAGACACGCCCTTGATACTGTGGAGCTAAGGTCGTCCTAGCAATAGGTTGAAATAGTTTGGGATGTCAATGACTTGGAATTCAACGACATGGTTTATAGGGCCAGCCCCTATTACAAGCTTTATGGATCCCATCACCTCCCGACGGGTATTATCGTAGGCACGCACAGCAGCGGAGGTTGGAGAAAGGTCGCTTTCTTTCAGTCCCAAACATTTGAAGGTTCTCAGGGGGCGGACATTCAAGGCAGATCCATTATCAACAAGAGAGAGTGGTACAACCTTCCCCATAACTTCAACAGAGATGTTGAGTGCATGATTGTGGTTTGGCCCAATCTTGGGGATTTCTTCTTCGAAAAAGGATAGCATTCGGGTAGAGGTCAAGGATCTGACTAAATTTACTGCTTCTTCTGGTGTGGTAGAAGGATGAACTGTGGTTCCAGTGAGAAACTTGATCAAAGCATTTCTATATAGCTGAGAAGACATGAAAAGCCCCCATAGAGTGATGCTTGCTTGACTTTTCTTTAGTTGATTGAGGATCTTTCTTTCCTCGAGGGTCATCTCTGGTATAGTAAGGTTTTCAACACCCATCCCCTTGTCATTTACTGGTAGTGAGCTTGGAATCTGGTAATGCCTCCCTGATCTGGTCATGTGATTTACTAACGAAGGGAAGAACATGAAAAACATTTCCTCATTGGTCTCGGGTTGTTTTACCACCTTGTTTATTTCTCTGAGGAGTTCTTCAAATGATATCATTCCACACGTGTCGGCTACCGAGCCAATTTTCTCGAAATCTTGTTCTTCATTCGAATCTTCGAATTCTTCCCACCATCTGGCGACAACAATTATGTCTTTTCATGCAAAGTCAATGCATCCCATAACTTCAACGGCTTCTTCATACAGGTCATCCCATTCTGTGGGGATGTGTAAGGGTGAAGGGACCAGGCGCCCCTGTAGCTTCAGAGTATCAAGTAACTCGGTCATACAATAAATGTTGTTGGTTTGCCTGAATAATTCTGCCATGATCTGGGCGACATCATTCAGACTGACTTCATCGGTTGGTACCACACAACTATCTAACTCTCGGGCCCATTTCCGTGCTTCCAAGAACAACGTACTGAACCTCTGGCAATCAATGGTCATCTGTGAGGGCAATTTCAGCCCGAACTCTAGGAGTTGGTTTAAGACTTCTGACAATTCCATGATTCCATTTTCAGAATGGGTACGGACAATGATGCATGCTCTGGTAAGGAGTGACAGTGCCTGATCAACGAGGCTAGTAGGGTGTAGGAGAAAATATGGGCAAATTTGGAGAGGTTTAGGAGAGTATATGTGTGTGATTTGAGTTGAGGGATCAAATTATGGGTTCTTTTCCAGAAAGATGGCATTGGTATGATTTGGAAGTGGGTTGTGAGTAGTGTTTGTCTTAGGATTGACTGGTGGGGCGATGGTACCCCGGTCAATTAGAACTTGGATTATGTTTCGGAGGTGAAGGCAATGGTCAGTGGTATGGCTAGCAGTTTGGTGAAAGGCACAATGGGCATATTCTTTGAAGTTTCTTGGGAGTGGACTTGGCAATGGACAGGGATCCAAAGGTTTGATAAGGTTTCAGGTTAACAAGGCTTGATAAACTTTGGAGAGGGGAGCATGGAGCTTGGTGTATTCCTTTCGGACCGGGATAGAGAGGCTTTCTGGTGCCCATGATGTGGTTAGTTGAGAGATGTTGTTGATGGTTGAGACTGTAGCACTGGAAGGCTTGTCATATTTTCTGGGGGTGAATTCTATTTTGGCAAGACCTTCCTCGATTTCTACTCCTGCTTCTCTGAGAGCTCAAAAGTGGTGATAGTATTATCCTCCCATCATTGCTCGAACATGGGGTAAGAAGTTCTTCTTCACTATGATGACTTGTTCCTTCTCGAAAGGCTGATTGGTCATGGTTGCTGCTTTTTCCCTCCATCGGGCGATGAAGTTACTGACTGATTCTCTAGCGTTCTCTTTGAGAAGATCTAAATCACGGTGGGTGACCTTAAACTCTTTATTGTATTTGTACTATGACATGAATTCCCGAGCTACATCTTCCCAGCTATGAATTCTGGACTCTTCGAGAGATAAAAACCATCAGAGGGCGCTATCCTTCAGAGTTTGCTGAAATAATTGGGACATCGCTTCTTCAGAAGCCCCTAGTAGAGTCATGGAATGGTGATAACTTCGGAGATGAACAATCGGGGGTCCACTTCCTTTGAATTTCTCGATATTTGGCATCTTGAACTTCTCGGGTAACCTCGCTTTAGGATAATGAGACATATGGGTGTAGTCCATGTAACTTCCTGAGATTATGACTTGGTCGAACTTCTTAGTGAGCATCTTGAGGTCCTCTTTGACTTTGTTCAGCTCTTCTTCTTTCGGATCAATGATTATAGGCAAGTTATCCCCATACTGGGCAAGGCTCATCATCGAAAGCTGTGCAGGCGGCGGCCCATTAACAGGAGGGGCATGTGGAGCGTGCTGATATTTGTAACACCCCACCTAATTAAATACCGGGTGACCAGTCTCATACCAAATTAAAACAGAATATACAGTTGGCTCGTTCTTAGCATCACTGTCGAAAACATTTACAAATCACCCAATACCCAATTAAGCTGGTGTTAAAAACTTTCCAAATTTTAATTCAACAAAATCCATTTTTTTTAGTTTACGAATAGCACTACATATATTATTCTACAACACTAATAACCGAACAGATAACACAAATTTAAATCCAATTGGAATAAACATTCCCAAATAATTATCCAATACAGTAATCCCAACAATAATAAATGTATTAAAATGATACGAATACAATAGTATTTGACTCAGATAGAAAAGATATAACTGAATTCCTTTGGGCGACATGCCCTAACTAAAAGAATACTGTGAATCAAATGAAGATAGGCGTCTAAGCAATACTCCATAGCTCGTCATAATCCTCTAAGGTTAGCGTCCCTGCTGCAAGACACCTGATATAGAAGGTACAATAGAAAAGAAAATATGCAAGGAAACGGGTCAGAGCCCGATGTGAAAATGATTTTAAAAACAGCAAGTATTTAACAAGTGCAATAAAGCATTTATTATGTACATGTTAGTATCGAGACTCTCACTTGCTATTCTCACCTCTCATCTAGAGTGCATACTTAACGTTTCCTATTAACCTTCTAGTTAATGGTTCCTCTTCACAAGTTTACATAATATATTTCTATCCCATACCATACGTAGTATAATCATTCATATACATTTCCCATTAACATGAATTAATCTCTTCAATAAATATTCATCAACTTATTTCAATTCTTTTTCTCAATTCACCGTTATCTACAATTATCACACAGTAGATTGATTTAACCACTATATATACATTCATTTAATTCATTATATATATACATATATAATACGGCACCCCGAGTCACAGCTGCGGTGCAATGCATTACTCTGCTATCACGTCCCAATATCGATGGTCGCCGAATAGGGGACTAAAGGTTCGGTAAGGCTTCCTAAAACCACAAACATCAACACAAATATTGGAGGCGGACATAGTTCTCATACACACGGGCCAGGCACATACCTACGTTCCCATAGTCAGTGGACTTATCAACTCTCCGATAATTCTTTCATAGACCTATGTTCTCGAGCGACAAATCAAAAATCCCACGGATTCATCAGGATATGACTGCCCTCACGCACAATCCTCCCACCAATAGCAAGTAAGCTAGGTATGTCATACACATAAATTATCAATCAATCAAATAGGTATTATCATACCTATAGTATAATATCAACAAGGTAATCACACTACCCTAAGATAATTCCCATACATAGCATTATGTCTCTTAAACCCCACGTATTAAAATATCACGACTTTACTTCTTTAATTTAATTATTCCAGAGTCTCACTCATTCCCAAGGTTTAAATAGGTTTTTCCTCAACATTTTTATTCAGTAAGAAATCACTAATATCCTACTGGTCCACTTCATCTTATCTCCCGAATTACTACGAGTTAAACTCCCCTTTAATTAGGGTTATAACTGATTGTTTCTAATCTCTTATAAACACATCTTCTATCACTTAGGATTAAACCCTCTTGTAAACCTAAGGCTGCACAGGTGTTATATTCAATCTCCCCTACTGGACCTATCCTTAATCCTCATGCATACCAATTAGAATCCAACACATGAATCTAGAAACCAAAATTTCTTTCTCTTTAATTATCATTATTCTAATCAATTAAATCCCAATCACATTAATTTGATTCTTATCTAGGGCTTAATGATCTTCCTAAGTCCCATTATATCCAAAAAATAATCACCAAAGATTTACAAAAGGTTTGGGATACAAACAAGCATTAAAAGAAACAACTTCACAAATTCTGGGGAGGTCGATCGATCGAAGGCAGAGGGTCTATCGATCGATCACCCAGATAACAACCCAGTTTTCTGCATTTCTTCTACTACGGGTTTCATCACTTTTGATCATTCAAACCTTCATATTAACTACCCAAATTCCTTATAAACCTTACTACAAGATATAGCAACATATGTGAATGATTTCTAATGCTCTAAACATCCTAGAATCATCAAGAGTTTGAATTAAAAGCATATATTTATCCTCTTTTTCCAGAAAATTATATACATGATATCTTCAAGAACACACCATTGATTCTCAGAATTTCTTCAACAGATTTATGATTATTTCATGGATTACTATCTACCTACAACATGAGTTTGATTCCTATATATTTTCAGTTTTTAGAAATCCATTAACAACTCTATCTTTTCATCTTCCAAACATGTAGAATCTCATTTTTATAACTATCCTAACATGGACAATATACAAACTTATATTGCAATCATCAAATAACTTGCCTCTAATGAATATCTGATCCTTTTGAGTTGAATAACACAGGTGGTTCTCCCCTTCTCCGATCACTTCCGGTGGTGGTTAGTGGTGGTGACCATTGGTTCTTTGGTTCTCCTCCTTTCCAAGCAAGCTTCTCTTCTCCCAAGCAAACTTTCACTCTCTCTAAGAAGATGACCTCTCAATATTGTGTAGAAGAGATGAATGAACCCACTTATAACTAATCTCCAACTACTTATAATAAGACAAAATCCGAAATCACTATTCATTCCCCTTGTAAAAATGACCAAAATGCCCTTTTTGGTTGTCTTTTCATTTCCAAATGACCTGAGACTCAAAACCAACATCCCAGTAGACATTTTTGACTATTTCAACCCTTTCGGATACAACGACGGACTCAAAATGACTATAAGGTTGATGTAAAAATATGTTTCCTTTTTAATGTAACAAATTAGTCCCGACACATCCCATACCGTGTCCGACTAAAAATTCAAATTACTGAATTAATATCACACAGCCATATCAATAACATCACATTCATATGTTACCTAAATATCTTTAAGTAATATTCAGAATCATTCATTTTAATATCCACAATTTGGATAAAACCCAAATGAACTAATTTATAATAAAATCCAATTAATCCATTAATTTAAAATATAACCCATTTTAAAAGTCATTAAATTCACGGGGTATTACAATATTCTTCAGGAACC
Source organism: Sambucus nigra (assembly GCA_949130495.1). Classification (NCBI taxonomy): domain Eukaryota; kingdom Viridiplantae; phylum Streptophyta; class Magnoliopsida; order Dipsacales; family Adoxaceae; genus Sambucus; species Sambucus nigra. Next base: position 682,947,558 of record OX422209.1, read on the forward strand.
CAGATGGGCTCGGTTGGATCCATAGCACGAGGGAATAGAGACTCGGGTTCTTGAGGAACGGGAACCTGATTTCATTGCATCTCTCAGATCTCAGTTTGGAGGTTATCAATTTTGGACACAAGCTGAGCTAGGACTGCCGTCAGATTCGGCTGCACAACAAGTACTTGATATGTGTTCTCCACGGAAAGCAGATGGATATCGGACTCGAAAGAAGTAATAGGGAAACGGACAGAATTCCGGGGTGATTTGACTGAAGACCGAAGCCAATAGGGAGCCAGGCCAAGGGTTTGCGATCGACCTGAGAAGGCGCAAAATGGGATTTATTTTTGAGAAAACGGGGGAAAATATTTTCGACATTTTTTTCGAGATGGAAAGACAAATTTTTTTTGGATTTTTGATAGAGAAAGGAAAAATGTTTTTGCATTTTTGGATAAAGAAAAATGGAATTTTCTTTTTGGAGACGGTCTCAGCATGATTATTATAACTATTATGTTTTCACATGTATTAATTCTCCTAAATGCAAAATGAAATGTCGAACATGACCCGAGCCTGGAAAAATTGGGTTTGGAATATATGCAAAGCTATGACTGGACTTGTAACCAGGCTCACGACCAGGGTCCCGTCTTTAAAAAATGTGAGAAAATTCAGGCGGCAGGCTGACCCAAAATTTCGACAGAGTTTTGGGTTGAAATTGACAATATAACATGTGTGTCCTAGGCCTCACACCTATATACGGGTATGCAGTTGGTTGGGTGAATCAAAAAGGGTTCCCCCCTTTGGCGTGACTTCCACAATATACGTCTTGCTCTTAAGGGCAATCGGTACGTGTGGACAAGCCATTTAATATACCTGAGTGTACGTGAATTGCCTAACTATATACCTCATGGGGACGGTACGTGTGAGAGCGAATTTGATATACTCGGCGTACGTTAACGAGTTCCCTGCGATATACCTCCCGTTATGACTTCGGTCAAGCGGTACGATGCGGGGTGAACCATTCGATATACGTCGAAGGTACTTGGTTAATGGAAGGTGAGAGTCATATCTCTTAGGATAACTGCACCGTGTCGGACCAGCGCCCATCACGAAGTGACCCTCCAGTTACTGGGTAAAATTTAGTTAATCACAATGCTCTTTGGTGATGTTGTGTGAATCATGCATGATCCTCTTATTAGTATCTTATGAGAATGTCTTTTCTGATTATGCCAAATAGGGAGCAAAGTACAGGTACCAATGGTACACCAAGTATGGATGGGTGATGCGTGCAACATATGGCTATATGTGATCCTAGGTGCACGTAGTGTAAAGTGTACATGGAGAGTTTTCTACAAGTGTATGAATAGAAGCATAAGCATGGGGTATACATGAAAAAGGGGAATATGCAAAATTGGGGGAAAATATAAACAAACATAACATCCATGTAAATAGAGTCTAGCCCTCAAAAGAAAGTCCCCGATAGAGTTGCCACTGTGGCCATCCCCGATCCTCGCGGCGGGCGGCCGACGCGATGGAGGATCCTAGGTCCTGCGCGTCCCTCTCGGGAGCGCTTCAACCGGCGTCATTTGGGTGAGGTGAAAAATGTAGAGAGATTAGAGTCTCCAGTCTATTTTACTCAAAACAGACAAAAGAAGGGGAACCATCCCGAAAGATAGCATCCAAAGACATACTGATGCATACGAAACCAAAAATGATTCGAAAAGGGTCCGGAGGCTAAGTTACGAAATGGGAAGGTGTTAGGCACCCATTTCGCCCTTTCGGTCTCTCATGGATTTTTGTCATTTTCCTTTATTTTCCCCGTGATGTGTGTGCATGTGTATATGTAGTGGAGATAGGAATTATCGATTTGTACCATGGAAGAGATAAAGCGAGTCATCCGTAGGAAGGTATAAAAATAATATTAGAAAATAGGATTTACGCGATTATCCTTACGTTGATCATTATGATGGAAGATAACGCATACGAAATAATAGGCCACTAAGAAAAAATATATGTATATATATAATATAAGAGAGTGGAGTTTAGAGATAATAGAAAATGAGAGAAAAAGTAAAAATAGGACTCGAGTCTCGGGTTTTACCCCGAGACGCATACGTAGCCTATATGTGACAACCCGCCTACTAAAATAATAGGTGGCCAGCCCAATACTCTAATAATCACAGGAATCATATTATATAGTACTACATAACCACCAATCATTTTAGAAAACAGACTTTCAAATAAAAAAAATTGAAATAAAAGAAAACCCTTCGAAAATCCCATTTGCAAAAATGGTGGATATAAAAAATCAACGGGTAAATAATGAAAATAAAAGCGGTGAACATACCAATACAATTAGTTACACCAAGTATTACAATTCAATTATTACAATATAATAAATGAATGCAAAGCGTGGGCAACACGCCTGAATAAATAAACTGAACATAACTAGAGTACAATGGAAAGAAGCGTCTAATAAAAATAACCTTCAACATCCGCAATATGCTATAGCTCCATGACAACTAGAAAGGAAATGTAAATACGGGTGTCCTTGCGGTAGAGCACTTGTACGACAAGGAGTATGTGCAAAAATAAAGAAATATAGACGGGTCAGGGCTCGGTTTGATATGATTCCCATGTGACTAAAATGCATGACAGTTTAGTGCGTAATTCCCTCGCAATTAACATAATATTTCTCACCTCTCAATCTAAAAGCACAACCTAGCGCAATATCATGAGATGCTCTAGTTAACCCAAGTACTAAGGGCTAACTTCTCCCCAGTCTCAACATTATGCCCTATTTGTGCGTGGGGTGTCTCGCAAAAAGAAATCCAAACAAGGAACCCCCCCGATACACTACTACTTAGGCAAGGTTGATCGTCGAGATCCATCAGAGCCTCAGCACTAAATTAATAAATATTTGTGTATATGTGAATGCATAAGCATGGGAGGTGACATCTACAGCTACTCAAGGAGATACAAATAAATCCATTCACCATCTAAAGGCACAGTTCCTAATTTCTTTCTTTAGGAATATACATATATGGTAAATTCATTTTATCAAATCTTTACCAATTCAAACTCATTTCAAAACCTTCTTTGCCAAATTTTATTTCCTTTCTTCCAACCAGGAAAAATACATATTTAGAAGCAAGTTTTATTACCATAAAAATTCTTTATCCTTTTTCATAAAATCCCACTTCCCTTATTCCATCTAGGATGTGTAATCAAAAGTCATTTTTATTATCATAAAAATACTTTTGCATACCATATGCTTCCATCTCCCTTATCCCATCCGGGAAATGTATCCGAAGCCAAACCACATAACCAATTTCCCTTCTTCCATCCAGGAAATGTATTTAAAGACAATTAATTATCATTAATTGCTTCAACACATATAATACCGTCCTTCCGATTTTCCCCACTGGACGCGCCCCTAAATGGCGATCATCTTCCAGGGCCTATCAAACAAGACAACCTGGGAACCTACCAAACGTCGAAAAGCGGCCATATGCCTGGGGGATAGTCATGACCACACCCAGAATCACCGCAGTACAATAAATGCCCATATGGCCTAGGGACTATATCCACCATGCATTCATTAGCCAGGGGGCTTCACCACGCCCGCGTAACTTCCCTTATGATAGCGATTTAGAGAGGTGTGTATCCATAAATTAACATTTATGAAAAACATTACTTTTTCCTTTTGAAAACATCATATTTTACATTTAAAAAAAAAATCATTCATTGTACTTATTCATTTAGTACCACATAGTAGCATGTGTCTTTCTTATTCTTAGTGTCAAATTTTATTAATGACCTAAGACCCAAAATGCCATTATCCTCAAACTAGTCTCCAAAGGTTCATATGATTTTATAAGCCCCCAAATTGAGTCTCCCTCAAGAGTTGACTTCCAAAAGTCTCAACATAAATGTTTTATCTCCAATTTATATTTAGGTTAACTTCCTATATCATTCGGACATTAGCCTACACAAACTAGCCCTCGGGGTAAGCCCAATCATCCCATTTTATCCTAGGACATTAGTCTACCAAAAAAAACCCTCTAGGACTCTTAATTACTTCCCAAAGGAAGGTCCCTAAACCTTGTACCTAAAAGAAAAAGGGCTAAAATCAAACTAGGAAAAATCTCACAAAAATCAGGGTAACCGAATCGATTCGCCCTGGTTGCGAATCGATTCGCCCAAACAGCGAATCGATTCAGTGATTAAAACAAACTTTCTGTAATAACCAAATCAATTCAGTCTTAACCCTAATCGATTCGGTCATCCAGACCTGTAACCTTCCCCTTATCCGAATCGATTCGCCCCTAGGGACGAATCGATTCGGCCCTGCAAATTGGCCCAGTTTGGGCTACGAGTAGTATAAGCCCTAAAATCCCAAAACCTTAAATCGTTGATTTTATCCAACATCAACAACAACTAATAATCCCAAATTGTTTCTACACAATTTATAACACATAATTTATCCTCAAATCAAATTAAAGCTAAGATTTAAGGGTTAAATCCTCAAAATCAACAAAGAACCCATTTAGGGTTTAAATCTCCAAAAATTAACTATACATGCAATTTATCACATTAAACCAACATCTAGCAAGTAAGAAACTTGCCTCGAGGTTCGTAGTCTCGGATCTTCCTCCGGTAGCAACGAAATTCGGTCCAAAACTCCATTTCTCTCTCATTTCTCCATTTCTCCCACGCTCTCTCTCTCTCTCTCTCTCTCTCTCTCTCTCTCTCTCTCTTGGCTTCTAACAAAAGAATGAGGGAAATAAAGGGGTGGGGAAACTTAACCGGGTATTAAAACATAAATGCCCCTCTTTTAATTGCTAATACACAATTAAAATGACTCGTATCCACATAATTGAGTCATAACACCCCAAAAGTGCCCGAAACTCAAAAATACAACTTGCCATGTATTTCGACTATCTCGACTATTCTAAAAACAACTGCACCCCCTATTTTGGCATTCGGGATAACGTGAAAAAATTTTATATTCTAAATTCATTTTATTTCATTCATTTTACTCCAATTTATTTATCAGTCATAACAGTCGTTTTACATATAACGACGGAATATATCACAATATAATGCTATTTACCTACTCATAACGGTAAATAGACAAAACATAGTAAATATTATCCCTAAATATCACGGGTAATAATATCTACTCCACGTTCCCCTATTTTATAAATTAGGACATCAGGCAAAATAATATAAAATATTCGCTCAAAAGCCTGGGTTGTTACATACTCCCCCCTTAGAAGGGAATTTCGCCCTCAAAATTCAGGCGTATCGTATCACCATTTAAAGGTATACCATACTAAACTACCGTTCTATCATTCTAGAAAAAAAACCTCGGTAGTACAGCGTACCCATAGGACTCGGACTAAGGTCATCATTATTCGATCTCAGTCCACATCATCGTGCTATAACGTAGCGCCAAATCGTTCCTTATGAACTATCGATCCCACCGTTCTACTACGGAAGGGGATACCTACATATCTCGGCACAAATTGCCTTCTTCCCGAAATATGTTACACCCTTACTAGGGAATAACTATACTAACTTATAATTGCTCACCCCAAAACTACTAACTTCTATTCTCATTAGCGTATCCCTTAAAAGTATACGGCTCAAAGAGCCCCAATCATTAAAGAAATGTTCTCGGACCACTCCCAGTCCAAGAAATATACTATCTGCTGGTTTCATTCTAACGAACATGCAAAGCACACAGCCAACTACACTAGGCCACACACACGGCACCATACTTATAGGAGACGATCCGAACTATTGTACGGAAATTCGATCCAAAAAAGTTGCTACTCCCATCCTTCCCCGTTCCACCACTAGTCTTTTCACACGAGTAGGTGAATCGATTAACCATCCATATGAACGCTCTTACTATAGCGTCCCCTCGGTTAAACTCATTCCACTAGGCATTCCATGCCTCAACTAGTCTCTTCGAAGGTTTTCTACCCGGCGTACCTACTACCCCATCCGTGCTTCCTTAACGAAAGGGAATATTCAATTGATAGTCCTTTACGAACTCCAACTTGTTGCTCGTGAAAAGACCAGTTTCCTGCCCAGGAAGTAGTGCCTCTATTCCTTTAAGGTGAATACTACCGCTATAAACTCTAAATCAAGCGGGGCATAACACTTCTCACGAAGTTTAAGTTTGTTAGACGCACAAACAATGGGTCCATGCTCCCGTATTGATACTTCCCATTCCTGGCAAAGACTCATTCGTCAAATCCACTCTCGATCTTAACAACACGAGTGAAGGAGTAAAAGTTGACTCCTCCTTTTAACTCCCCGAAAGATAGGTTACCAACGTAACACTCTATCTAAGAGAGGCCCCACCACTTATGGCCTACCAATTTAAATCACTCGATATCCTATACTTCTCGTTCTATGGACCAAATCCTACTTAGAGTTAACCCACAAACCAATTGTGGTCAACTCCCTACCGCCTTCCTAAACAATGTTGCATGCCCTGAGGGCCTTATGTCCTAAAAATCCTAAAGTTAATCTACATCCTAATCGAGTCGTATAAATATAATACTAAGTATATTCCTAGTGTTCAAGACCTTTCCCGACTTCCGACATTAGCTCGGTTTCATGCGTGGGACATCTCGCCGAAGCGAAATCCAAACAAGGAACCCTCCCGTTACACTACTTCCTCTCATTGTTGGTCGTCAAGAAGTAACGGTCGAAGATACATGATCGGGATCGCTAAAATCCTAAATCGTAACTCTAATAATGCACTTCTACTTCTATGTTTTACCATATCAATCAACTGAGACATTTACTTTCAGTAAGATACCACAAACGCCTTATGCCAATATACATACATACGTCTTTATAAACTCATCAAGGCACAACCATAATTCTCAATTCGACTTTCCTTTCTTAGTCTTCCCCACATCGATCAGAGGAAAACTATCACAGTGCTAATATATCGCACATCAACTTAGCCCTCTAATCACTCAATTACATGATTATCGGCTAAACCTTCCAACCCAGCATCTAACCATCAAAAGAAAGAAAAGAAAGAAAAATAAATACAGCATCTCTCCACTCCCAACGTCGTTAAGGTTCATGCACGGAGTGTCTCGCAAAGAGAAATCCAAACAAGGAACCCCTCTGACACAATACCCTTAACTTGTTGGTCGTGGAGATAAGGCAACACTATAAACAAGCAAAGCAAACAAATAATCAAACAAAACAAATAAGACAAGAAATTAATACTACCTACATACCGTAAACCACCTCTATAAAGTCTAAACCTGTATCCAGGAGGGATATTATAGAACAACTAGCTCTTTCTCTAGAACTAGAAATAGGATAGCCTCGCAATTTTTTTTCGCTTGCTATCGCACCAACCCAACCAAGAATATCTCCACTCTCATATTACATATAATACGAGTAGCACATACCACAAATGTGCATCTAAAATATCTCCACTCGCTTAATAACGAGCAAAGAAAAATATATAACTTCCCTACCATGGAAGTCCTATAGATATACTTATTATCATAATATCGATAGCACCACAAGATCAAATTTACACACCCGAATCTAGGGTAAATACAATACTACTCCATCTTATCATAAGGAATGATCCACCCTCAACTAAGGCGGAAATTCCCACCAACATACTTGCCAATCTCTTTGGCCATTACTAATGGTACCAAGACACATTATTCTAGTCTTATTCGAACCAAACCACTTCCATCAATGCCCCAACTAGGCATCCTATTCTTGCCCTTATTTTCCAATCGACAAGATCAAAATGCGTAGTTCCCTTAACTTCTTCAGCAAAGAGAACATTCTACTAGCCTCCCCGGCCTTAGTTCAATGAGTCTTCCCCGGGTGGATGTCCACCAATGAGGCCTCATGAACACTACTTCTCTTGAAGTGTTAGCAACACTTACTTGTGAGCCTATCATTCCCATTAAAGGGCTCACTCTTCCTTGTATCAATCCTCTTCGATATAAGGTTTCCTTAACCGTAACATCCTTTATTCACGGTCGACCTCTGATCGAACCTCGCGTGAATATTTGAGAATGTACCTCTCATCATTCCTAACATCCCAGAGAAACTCGCTATTGAAAATGTCTAACGGGTTTCTCTATGGGAAAAACCTCCTGTTCCACTTAAAATATGGAGACTACCATATCCTCCATTTCAATCTTACTCCTATGGGGGAAAGATTTTCCTTCAATCTTCGCACCTGGGCACTTCTATACCCATCTCTAGGCCAAACTCTCAGTCCTTATGTTCTTACCAAATGAGATTACTCTTCCTCCATCCGACCGAACTTCAAGATGTGGCCCTCATCAAGGACCCCTCAACTCCAACTTAATGTCGCTTGGAATCCCAAGCTTAGCACCACTCTTTACTGGTAGCGGTACTTAGAATACTCTATTTACTGTACTTAGTAGTCATGGTAGCAATATTAAAATAATGCTACGGAGGGGGCGACCTCTAAAGCGGACCTCATCCCCGACTACAACTTGCAGCTCTTAGTAATCTCATCTCATAACGCTTTCACAACGGCATCCCTTGACGCCCTTCATCTGACGACTTACGAGTCTCACACGAATGCGCAAAAGAATTTTAGGGTTCTCATATCATAGCAGGAGAACGAAATCTCATAAGAGAGATCAACGATCTTAATCTTAGGGCTCTATATCAAATCATAAGTAATGTTGAAAGCGTAATTAGTCCGCACAGATTCCTAAGGACTCTAGAACCAGATGCTCTGATACCATCTGTGACAACCCGCCTACTAAAATAATAGGTGGCAACCCAAAAATCTAATAATCCCAAGAATCATAGATGGTCCATTCTCAGCATCACTGTAGATTAAAATAATAGTACGAGATAGTCACCAATCATTTTAGAAAACGGACTGTCAAATAAAAAAATTGAAATAAAAGAAAACACTTAGACAATCCCATTTGCAAAAACGGTGGATATAAAAAATCAACGGATAAAGAATGACAATAAAATAAATAATCACCGAATAAGTTGTCGGTGAACAGACCAATACAATTAGTTACACTGAGTATTACAATTCAATTATTACAATATAATAAATGAATGCAAAGCGTGGGCAACACGCCCGAATAAATACACTGAACATAATTAGAGTACAATGGAAAGAAGCGTCTAATATAAATAACCTACAACATCCGCAATATGCTATAGCTCCATGACAACTGGAAAGGAAATGTAAATACGGGTGTCCTTGCGGTAGAGCACCTGTACGGCAAGGAGTATGTGAGAAAATAAAGAAATATAGACAGGTCAGGGCCCGGTTTGATATGATTCCCATGTGACTAAAATGCATGACAGTTAAGTGCATAATTCCCTCGCAATTAACATAATATTTCTCTCCTCTCAATCTAAAAGCACAACCTTGCACAATATCATGAGATGCTCTAGTTAACCCAAGTACTAAGGGCTAACTAATCCCCACTCTTAACACTATGCCCTATTCGTGTGTGGGGTGTCTCGCAAAGAGAAATCCAAACAAGGAACCCCCAGATACACTACAACTTAGGCAAGGTTGATCGTCGAGATCCATCTGACCCTCAGCACGAAATTAATAAATATTTGTGTATATGTGAATGCATAAGCATGGGAGGCCACATCTACAGCTACTCAAGGAGATACAAATAAATCCATTCACCATCTACAGGCACAATTCCTAATTTCTTTCTTTAGGAATATACATATATGGTAAATTCATTTTATCAAATGTTTACCAATTCAAACTCATTTCAAAACCTTCTTTTCCAAATTTAATTTCCTTTCTTCCATCCAGGAAAAATACATATTTAGAAGCAAATTTTATTACCATAAAAATATTTTATCCTTTTTCATAAAATCCCACTTCCCTTCTTCCATCCATCCAGGAAGTGTAATCAAAACTCATTTTTATTGTCATAAAAATACTTTTGCATACCATATGCTTCCATCTCCCTTCTTCCATCCGGGAAATGTATCCGAAGCCAAACCACATAACCCATTTCCCCTCTACCATCCGGGAAATGTATTTAAAGCCAATTCATTATCATGAATTGATTTAACACATCTAAGACCGTCCCTCCGGGTTTCCCCACTGGACGCGCCCTTAAATGTCTATCCTCTTACAGGGCCTATCAAACAAGACAACCTGGGAACCTACCAAACGTCGGGAAGCGGCCATATGCCTGCGGGATAGTCATGACCACACCTAGAATCACCTAACCAGCGCAGTACAATAAACGCCCATATGGCCTAGGGACTATATCTACCCTGCATTCATTAGCCAGGGGGCTTCACCACGCGCGCGCAACTTCCCTTATGATAGCGATTTAGAGAGGTGTGTATCCATAAATTAACATTTATGAAAAACATTACTTTTTCCTTTTGAAAACATCATATTTTACATTTTCAAAAAAAAAATCATTCATTATACTTATTCATTTAGTACCACATAGTAGCATTTGTCTTTCTTATTCTTAGTGTCATATTTTAATAATCACTTAAGATCCAAAATGCCCTTATCCTCAAACTAGTCTCCAAAGGTTCATATAATTTCATCAACCCCCAAAGTGAGTCTCCCTAAAGAGTTGACTTCCAAAAGTCTCATAATAAATGTTTTATCTCCAATTTATATTTAGGTTAACTTCCTATATCGTTCGGACATTAACCTACTCAAACTAGCCCTCGGGGTAAGCCTAATCATCCCATTTTATCCTAGGACATTAGTCTACCCAAAACAACCCTCTAGGACTCTTAATTACTTCCCAAAGGAAGGTCCCTAAACATTGGACCTAAAATAAAAAGGGCTAAAATCAAACTAGGAAAAATCTCACAAAAATCAGGGCAAGCGAAATGATTCGCCCTAGGGCCGAATCGATTCGCCCTGGTTGCGAATCGATTCGCCCAAACAGCGAATTGATTCGGTGAGTAAAACCAACTTTCTGTAATAGCCGAATCGATTCGGTTTTATCCTGAATTGAGTCGGTCATCGAGACCTGTAACCTTCCCCTTATTCGAATCGATTTGCCCCTAGGGCCGAATCGACTCAGCCCTGCAAATTGGCCCAGTTTGGGCTACGGGTTGTATAAACCCTAAAATCCCAAAACCTTAAATCCTTGATTTTATCCAACATCAACAACAACTAATTCTCCCAAATTGTTTCTACACAATTTATAACACATAATTTATCTTCAAATCAAATCGAAGCTAAGATTTAAGGGTTAAATCCTCAAAATCAACAAAGAACCCATTTAGGGTTTAAATCTCCAAAAATTAACTATACATGCAATTTATCACATTAAACCAACATCTAGCAAGTAAGAAACTTGCCTCGAGGTTCGTAGTCTCGGATCTTCCTTCAGTAGCAACGAAATTCGGTCCAAAACTCCATTTCTCTCTCATTTCTCCATTTCTCCCACGCTCTCTCTCTCTCTCTCTCTCTCTCTCTTGGCTTCTAACACAAGAATGAGGGAAATAAAGGGGTGGGGAGACTTAACCGGGTCTTAAAACATAAATGCCCCTCTTTTAATTGCTAATACACAATTAAAATGACTCGTATACACATAATTGAGTCATAACACCCCAAAAGTGCCCGAAACTCAAAAATACAACTTGTCACTTATTTCGACTATCTCGACTATTCTAAAAACAACCGCATCCCCTATTTTGGCATTAGAGATAACGTGAACAAATTTTATATTATAAATTCATTTTATTTCATTCATTTTACTCCAATTTATTTATGAGTCATAACCGTCGTTTTACATATAACAACGCAATATATCACAATATAATGCTATTTACCTTCTCATAATGGTAAATAGACAAAACATAGTAACTATTATCCCTAAATATCACGGGTAATAATATTTACTCCACGTTCCCCTATTTTATAAAATTAGCACATCAGGCAAAATAATATAAAATACTCGCTCAAAAAACCTGGGTTGTTGCATACTCCCCCCCTAGAAGGGAATTTTTCCATCAAAATTCAGGCGTATCGTATCACCATTTAAAGGTATACCATACTAAACTACCGTTCTATCATTCTAAAAAAAAACCTCAGCAGTGCAGCATCCCCATAGGACTCGGACTAAGGTCATCATTATTCGATCTCAGTCCACATCATCGTGCTATAACATAGTGCCAAATCGTTCCTTATGAACTATCGATCCCACCGTTCTACTACGGAAGGGGATACCTACATATCTCGGCACAAATTGCATTCTTCCCGAAATACATTACACCCTTACTAGGGAATAACTATACTAACTTATAATTGCTCACCCCAACACTACTAACATTTATTCTCATTGGCGTAGCCCTTAAAAGTATACGGCTCAAAGAGCCCCAATCATTAAAGAAATGTTCCTGGACCACTCCCAGTCCAAGAAATATACTATCCGCTGGTTTCATTCTAACGAACAGGCAAGGCACACAGCCAACTGCACTAGGCCACACACACGGCACCATACTTATAGGAGACGATCCGAACTATTGTACGGAAATTCGATCCATAAAAGTTGCTACTCCCATCCATCCCCATTCCGCCACTAGTCTTTTCACACGACTAGGTGAATCGATTAACCATGGACATGAACGCTCTTACTATAGCATCCCCTCGGTTAAAATCATTCCACTAGGCATTCCATGCCTCAACTAGTCTCTCCGATGGTTTTCTACCCGGCGTACCTACTACCCCATCCGTACTTCTTTAACGAAAGCGAATATTCAATTGATAGTCCTTTACGAACTCCAACTTGTTGCTCGTGAAAAGACCAGTTTCCTGCCCAGGAAGTAGTGCCTCTATTCCTTTAAGGTGAATACTACCGCTATAAACTCTAAATCAAGTGGGGCATAACACTTCTCACGAATTTTAAGTTTGTGAGACGCACAAACAATGGGTCCATGCTCCCGTATTGATACTTCCCGTTCTTGGCAAAGACTCATTCGTCAAATCAACTCTCGATCTTAACAACACGAGTGAAGGAGTAAAATTTGACTCCTCCTTTTAACTCCCCGAAAGATAGGTTACTAACGTAACACTCTATCTAAGAGAGGCCCCACCACTTATGGCCTACCATTTCGAATCACTCGATATCCTATACTTCTCGTTCTATGGACCCAATCCTACTTAGAGTTAACCCACAAACCAATTGTGGTCAACTCCCTACCGCCTTCCTAAATAATGTTGCATGCCCTGAGGGCCTTACGTCCTAAAAATCCTAAAGTTAATCTACATCCTAATCGAGTCATATAAATATAACACTAAGTATATTCCTAGTGTTCAATACCTTTCCCGACTTCTGACATTAGCTCGGTTTCATGCGTGGGACGTCTCGTCGAAGCGAAATCTAAATAAGGAACCCTCCCTTTACACTACTGCCTCGCATCGTCGGTCGTCGAGAACTAACGGTCTAAGACACATGATCGGGATCGCTAAAATCCTAAATCGTAACTCTACTAATGCCCTTATACTTTTAAGTTTTACCATATCAATCAACTGAGACATTTACTTTCAGTAAGATACCACAAACGCCTTATGCCAATATACATACATACATACGTCTTTATGAATAGCCTTCTCATCAAGGCACAACCATAATCTCAATTCGACTTTCCTATCTTAGTTTTCTCACATCGATCAGAGGAAAAATGATCACAGTGCTCATATATTGCACATCAACTTAGCCCTCTAATCACTCAATTACATGATTATCGGCTAAACCTTCCAACCCAGCATCTAACCATCAAAAGAAAGAAAAGAAAGAAAAATAAATATAGCATCTCTCCACTCCCAACGTCGTTAAGGTTCATGCGCGGAGTGTCTCGCAAAGCGAAATCCAAACAAGGAACCCCTCCGACACAATCCCCTTAACTTGTTGGTAGTGGAGATAAGGCAACACCATACACAAGCAATGCAAACAAATAATCAAACAAAACAAATAAGACAAGAAATGAAGACTACCTACATACCGTAAACCACCTCTATAAGTCTCAACCTGTATCCAGGAGAGATATTATAGAACAACTAGCTCTTTCTCTAGAACTAGAAATAGAATAGCCTCATAATTTTTTTTCTCTTGCTATCGCACGAACCCAACCAAGAATATCTCCACTCGCATATTATATATAATACGAGTAGCACATACCACAAATGTGCATCTAAAATATCTCCACTCTTTTAATAACAAGCGAAAAAACATATATAACTTCCCTACCATGGAAGTCATATATATATACTTACTATCATAATATCGATAGCACCACAAGATCAAATTTACACACCCGAATCTAGGGTACATACAATACTTCTCCATCTTATCATAAGGAATGCTCCACCCTCAACTAAGGCGGAAATTCCCACCAACAGACTTGGCAATATCTTTGGCCACTACTAATGGTTCCAAGACACATTATTCTAGTCTTATTCAAACCAAACCAGTTCCATCAATGCCCCAACTAGGCATCCTATTCTTGCCATTATTTTCCAATCGACAAGATCAAAATGCATAGTTCCCTTAACTTCTTCAGAAAAGAGAACATTCTACTAGCCTCCCCGGCCTTAGTTCAATGAGTCTTCCCCAGGTGGATGTCCACCAATGAGGACTCATGAACACTACTTCTCTTGAAGTGTTAGCAACACTTACTTGTGAGCCTATCATTTCCACTGAAGGGATCACTCTTCCTTGTATCAATCCGCTTCGATATAAGGTTTCCTTAACCGTAACACCCTTTATTCACGGTCGGCCTCTGAACGAACCTCGCGTGAATATTTGAGAATCTACCTCTCATCATTCCTAACATCCCAGAGAAACTCGCTATTGAAAATGTCTAACGGGTTTCTCTATGGGCAAAACCTCCTGTTCCACCCAAAATATGGCGACTACCATATCCGCCATTTCAATCTTACTCCTATGGGGGAAAGATCTTCCTCCAATCTTCGCACCTGGGCACTTCTATACCCATCTCTAGGCCAAACTCTCGAGCCTTATGTTCTTACCAAATGAGATTACACTTCCTCCATCCGACCGAACTTCAACATGTGGCCCTCATCAAGGATCCCTCAACTCCAACTTAATGTCTCTTGGAATCCCAAGCTTAGCACCACTCTCAACTGGCAGCGGTACTTAGAAAACTCTATTTACTGTACTTAGTAGTCACGGGAGCAATATTAAAATAATGCTACAGAGGGAGCGACCTTTAAAGCGGCCCTCATCCCCGACTACAACTTGCAGCTCTTAGTAATCCCATCTCATAACGCCTTCACAACGACATCCCTTGATGCCCTTTATCTGACGACTTACGAGTCTCACACAAGCGCGCAAAAGATTTTTGGGGTTCTCATATCATAGCAGGAGAACCAAATCTCATAAGAGAGATCAACGATCTTAATCTTAGGGCTCTATATCAAATCATAAGTAACGCTGAAAGCGTAATACGTCCGCACAGTTTCCTAAGGACTCTAGAACCTGATGCTCTGGTACCATCTGTGACAACCCGCCTACTAAAATAATAGGTTGCCAACCCAATACTCTAATAATCACAGGAATCATAGATGGTCCATTCTCAACATCACTGTCAATTAAAATAATAGTACGAGATAACCACAAATCATTTTAGAAAACGGACTGTCAAATAAAAAAATTGAAATAAAAGAAAACACTTAGACAATCCCATTTTCAAAAGCGGTGGATATAAAAAATCAACGGGTAAAGAATGACAATAAAATAAATAATCACCGAATAAGTTGTCGATGAACAGACCAATACAATTAGTTTCACCGAGTATTACAATTCAATTATTACAATATAATAAATGAATGCAAAGCGTGGGAAACACGCTCGAATAAATAAACTGAACATAACTATAGTATAATGGAAAAAAGCGTCTAATAGAAATAACGTACCACATCCGCAATATGCTATAGCTCCGTGACAACTGGAAAGGAAATGTAAATACGGGTGTCCTTACGGTAGAGCAACTATACGGCAAGGAGTATGTGCGAAAATAAAGAAATATAGATGGGTCAAGGCACGGTTTGATATGATTCCCATGTGGCTAAAATGCATGACAGTTGAGTGTGTAATTCCCTCGCAATTAACATAATATTTCTCTCCTCTCAATCTAAAAGCACAACCTTGCGCAATATCATGAGATGCTCTAGTTAACCCAAGTACTAAGGGCTAACTAATTCCCACTCTCAACACTATGCCCTATTCGTGCATGGGGTGTCTCGCAAAGTGAAATCCAAACAAGGAACCCCCCGATACACTACTACTTAGGCAAGGTTGATCGTCGAGATCTATCAGACCCTCAACACGAAATTAATAAATATTGGTGTGTATGTGAATGCATAAGCATGGGAGGTCACAACTACAGCTACTCAAGGAGATACAAATAAATCCATTCACCATCTAAAGGCACAATTCCTAATTTCTTTCTTTAGGAATATACATATATGGTAAATTCATTTTATCAAATGTTTACCAATTCGAACTCATTTCAAAACCTTCTTTGGCAAATTTTATTTCCTTTCTTCCATCGAGGGAAAATACATATTTAGAAGCAAGTTTTATTACCATAAAAATGCTTTATCCTTTTTCATAAAATCCCACTTCCCTTCTTCCATCCATCCAGGAAGTGTAATCAAAACTCATTTTTATTATCATAAAAATACTTTTGCATACCATATGCTTCCATCTTCCTTCTTCTATCCGGGAAATGTATCCGAAGCCAAACCACATAACCCATTTCCCTTCTACCATCCGGGAAATGTATTTAAAGCCAATTCATTATCATGAATTGATTTAACACATCTAAGACCGTCCCTCCGGGTTTCCCCACTGGAAGCGCCCTTAAATGGCTATCCTCTTACAGGGCCTATCAAACAAGACAACCTGGGAACCTACCAAACGCCGGGAAGCGGCCATATGCCTGCGGGATAGTCATGACCACACCCAGAATCACCTAACCAGCGCAGTACAATAAACGCCCATATGGCCTAGGGACTATATCTACCATGCATTCATTGGCCAGGTGGCTTCACCACGCGCGCGCAACTTCCCTTATGATAGCGATTTAGAGAGGTGTGTATCCATAAATTAACATTTATGAAAAACATTACTTTTTCCTTTTGAAAACATCATATTTTACATTTTCAAAAAAAAAATCATTCATTGTACTTATTCATTTAGTACCACATAGTAGCATGTGTCTTTCTTATTCTTAGTGTCATATTTTATTAATGACCTCAGGCCCAAAATGCCCTTATCCTCAAACTAGTCTCCAAAGGTTCATATAATTTCATAAACCCCCAAAGTGAGTCTCCCTAAAGAGTTGACTTCCAAAAGTCTCAACATAAATGTTTTATCTCCAATTTATATTTAGGTTAACTTCCTATATCGGTCGGACATTAACCTACTCAAACTAGCCATCGGGGTAAGCCTAATCATCCCATTTTATCCTAGGACATTAGTCTACCCAAAACAACCCTCTAGGACTCTTAATTACTTCCCAAAGGAAGGTCCCTAAACCTTGGACCTAAAATAAAAAGGGCTAAAATCAAACTAGGAAAAATCTCACAAAAATCAGGGCAACCGAATCGATTCTCCCTAGGGACGAATCGATTCGCCCTCGTTGCGAATCGATTCGCCCAAACAACGAATTGATTCGGTGAGTAAAACCAACTTTTTGTAATAGACGAATCAATTCGGTCTTAACCTGAATCGATTCGGTCATCGAGACTTGTAACCTTCCCCTTATCCGAATCGATTCGCCCCTAGGGTCGAATCGATTTGGCCCTGCAAATTGGCCCAGTTTGGGCTACGGGTTGTATAAACCCTAAAATCCCAAAACCTTAAATCCTTGATTTTATCCAACATCAACAACAACTAATTCTCCCAAATTATTTCTACACAATTTATAACACATAATTTATCCTCAAATAAAATCAAAGCTAAGATTTAAGGGTTAAATCCTCAAAATCAACAAAGAACCCATTTAGGGTTTAAATCTCCAAAAATTAACTATACATGCAATTTATCACATTAAATCAACATCTAGTAAGTAAGAAACTTGCCTCGAGGTTCGTAGTCTCGGATCCTCCTCCGGTAACAACGGAATCCGGCCCAAAACTCCATTTCTCTCTCATTTCTCTCTCATTTCTCCCAAGCTCTCTCTCTCTCTCTCTCTCTCTCTCTCTCTCTCTCTCTCTCTCTCTCTCTCTCTCTCTCGGCTTCTAACATAAGAATGAGGGAAATAAAGGGGTAGGGAGACTTCACCGGGTCTTAAAACATAAATGCCCCTCTTTTAATTGCTAATACACAATTAAAATGACTCGTATCCACATAATTGAGTCATAACATCCCAAAAGTTCCCGAAACTCAATAATACAACTTGGCACTTATTTCGACTATCTCGACTATTTTCAAAACAACCGCACCCTTTATTTTGGCATTCGGGATAACGTGAACAAATTTTATATTCTAAATTCATTTTATTTCATTAATTTTACTCCAATTTATTTATGAGTCATAACCGTCGTTTTACATATAACGACGCAATATATCACAATATAATGCTATTTACCTTGTCATAATGGTAAATAGACTAAACATTGTAAATATTATCCCTAAATATCACGGGTAATAATATCTACTCCACCTTCCCCTATTTTATAAAATTAGCCCATCAGGTAAAATAATATAAAATATTCACTCAAAAGTCTGGGTTGTTACACTATAGAGGCATCAATGTCCACGTAGTTTGCATGCGAAACGAGGGGTGGGATTTATCCCATAAATCCAACCGGGGGGATTCTCTTACTTGTGTGTAGAAA
Source organism: Sambucus nigra (assembly GCA_949130495.1). NCBI lineage: Eukaryota > Viridiplantae > Streptophyta > Magnoliopsida > Dipsacales > Adoxaceae > Sambucus > Sambucus nigra. Next base: position 682,966,426 of record OX422209.1, read on the forward strand.
AAGTGTTTTAGTTGAGAGAAAAGTTTAAGAAAATTATGAGAATTCCTATTTGGAATTTATGAGCAAACCCTCTTTTTCTTGTTTTTTTTAGGTTTTTATTTATATGAAAATAAGGGATGTGCAATAATACTAGATAAAAAGTATATTAGTATGTGTGAGATGAGATAATAAAGGTGCTAAGTAATAAAATAATTTATTACGAATTTATGAGAATTTAAGGAGAGAGTTGAGAAAATTGGACCTTCTTGAAGATCTTGAGCTTGATCTTGAATGTTGGAGAGCATCCCTTAGACTTGGATGATGATGGAGGGTAGTGAATTCACCAAGTTTGATGAAAAGGATGATGAAAAGTGAAGGTTGGAAAGGGATTTCGGTGTAGAAATCACCTTGACTTCGAGAGAGTTTTTCTGTATTTGTTGAGAGTGATATCTATCAGATATGGGCCCTTCTTGCAAGTGAGGTCAGGCCTCATTTTTATACAACCAGGTCATTCCCAATTGGCATAGACCTGGTCCTGCCTATCGGCACATGCCGATAGGCAGGGTCTGGAACCTACCGTTTGGCCGTATTTTTCAGGCCTTTTTGGAAAATTAGCCGCAGAACGCAAATCGTTGATTATAATCGTGTACGGGGTGTGGAAAGATAATTCAGAGACCTTCAAAATTTCTTGGACTGATCCCGGGTTCGGGAGTTGATTTTAGGTCAAATATAGCTCAGAAGCATTTGTTAGTCCATTGAACGGGGAATCGTCGGACGCAAACGGAATGTTCGTCGGCATGGTACGTAAGAATCACGCACGGGGTGGACCGTTAGAAAGGTTAAAATATGTACTTAGACATTCCAAAGAGTTTGATCGGATTTGGGAGTTGACTTTGGTCAATCGGGACCTAGAAGCATTCGGTGACCTCTCAGAGTAAAACGGATCGTTCGTCTGTACCGTAAGTCAGAATTGCGCATGAGATGGACCATTGGAAAGGGGTTTCAGTGACCTTAAAGATTCATTCAGTCTTGGTCAACCTGAAGACTTTAACTTAGGTCAAACGGAGCCCGTGAGCGCCCGGTGACCTCCTCATTGAGTTTCAGGGAAAATGGGTCATTCGTCCGCATGATAAGTCGAAATTGCGCACGAGATGTACCATTGGAAAGGGGTTTCAATGCCCTTTGAAGATTCATTCAGTCTCGGTCGAGCTAAAGACTTTGACTTTTGGTCAAATGGAGCCTGGGAGTGTCCGATGGCTTCTAGGTCAGTACTCGGGGTATGACCTGGGTTTATAATGATAAAGGGAGGTGCTAGGGATCTTAGGAGAGTTTAGGGGGTAACATAATGGGGTGTCTACACTCTCCCTAGGTCCATATTCACCTCCCTTCATCATTTCAAACCCAAGCCATGCCTTGAGTACTGACCTAAAGTCCATCGGGCACTCCTAAGCTCCGTTTGACCAAAAGTCAAACTCTTTAGCTTGAACAAGACTGAATGAATCTTCGAACGACACTAAATCATCCCGTATGCAATTTTAACTTACGGTACGAACGAACGACCCATTTTCCCCCGAAACTCTATCAGGAGGTCTCCGAACACTCCCAGGCTATGTTTGACCAAAGTTAACTCTTCATCTTGACCAAGACTGAATGAATATTAGAAGGTCACTGAAACCCCTTTCCAACGCTCTGCCTGTGCAGATCCTGACTTACGGTACGAGCGAACGATCCGTTTTACTTCGAAAGATCACCGAATGCTTCTAGGCCCCAGTTGACCAAAATCAAATCCCCAAACAACGTCAAACTCTTTGTAATGTCGAAGAACATGTCCTAACCTTTAGAATGGTCCACCTCGTGCGCGATTTTGACTTACCATGCGGACGAACGATCCGTTTGCGTCCAAAGTTTCCCCGTCCAAAGAACCGACGAGCACTTCCGAGCCACATTTGACCTAAAGTCAACTCCCGAACTCGGGAGCAGTCCTAAGGACTTTCTAAGGTCTCTGAAGTATCTTTCCAATGGTTTGTCCCGTGCATGATTCGGATCAATAGTTTGCGCTCTACGACCAATTTTCCGAAGGAACCTGAAAGAGACTGCCAAACGGCAGGTTCCAAACCCTGCCTATCGGCAGTATGCCTAAACACACATGCCGATTGGAAAGACCAGGGCTTTGTCGATCGCCAATTCCCTGGGCCTATGAAAAGGAGGGCCTAACCTCATTCCAAAAAAAATGATAAAATCAGAGGTCCATTACTCTCAGCAAGCTCAGAAAACCCCTCTCGAAGTCAGCGTGATTTCCACATCCAAATCCCTTTCCAACCATCACCTTTCATCAAATTTGGTGAATTAAGTATCGTCCATCATCACCCAAGTGCAAGGGATTCTCTCCAACATCCAAGATCAAGCTCAAGATCTTCAAGGAGGTTCAACTTTCTCAACTCTCTCTTTATATTTCCCTAAATTCGCATCAATTCATTTTGTTACTCAGCACTTTTATTCTCTCACCTCACATATCCTAATATAATTTTTATTTAGTATTATTGCACATCTCTTATTTTCATATAAAACGGAATTCTCACACTCTTCTCATACTTTTCTCACGACTAAAATACTTTTTTGCACACACACACACATATACGAGTACTCCCCGAATGGATTTATAAGATAAATCCCACCCCTCATTTTGCATATGAACTACGGGGACTTTGATGCCTCTATAGGCTATGCAGACATCTCGGGGTAAAACTCGTGACTTGAGCCCTATTCGTACTTTTCTCTCATTTTTTATTTTTTCTATATTCCTTGAACTCAATTCTCTTAAATTCTATATATTTTCATATACATATATTTGTTCTTAGTGGCGTATTATTCCATGCACGTTATCGTTCCGCTATAACGATCAAAGAGAGAATAATCGCATAAATCCTATTTTGTAATATGATTTTTTAGGAACATTCCTATGGATGAATCGCTTTATCTCTTGCATGATACAAGTCGATGATTCCTATATACACATGCACACATATCACGGGAAAATAAAGGAAAATAGCAATAACCCATGAGAAACCGTAAGAGTGGAATTGATGCCTAACACCTTCCCATTTCGTAACTTAGCCTCTGGACCCCTTTTTGAATCATTTTAGTTTCATATGTATCAGTATGTCTTTGGATGCTGTCCTTCGGGATGGCTTACTTTTCTTTTATCTGTTTCGAGTAAAATTGACTGGCGACTCCATCTCTTTACATTTTTACCTCATCAACGACACCGGTCGAAGAGCTCCCGAGAGGGATGCGCGGGACCAAGGGATCCTCTCCCACTGTGAGGATCGAGGATGTACACACTTAAGATGAGCATTAGCATCATTAGCATCTATCTCCCAAAACGGTCTTTCATACATAGTTTGAATGAGTTTCTTAGACGTTATAGTTATCCGATGATGGAAGAAAGAGAAGATGATTGATCGAGTGCAAAATGCGTGAGCGTGTAAGGGCACAGTCGTAGTTTTCATTTCGCCTACTCAATACAAACAAACCTAAATTATAACTACACTCAACTGATGAGTATAGAGGTAAGTCGGGTATCGAAAGATCCACAGGGACTAGTTGCTAGAATTTATATGATTTAGTGCTCTGAAATAAAAATGTAAAAGGTGATTACAAACCAAAAAGGAAAAGGATGCATAAAAGGGAAATGATTAACTAGGTGAGGGAAAATGAAACTAGTTAAAAAAAGCGAGTAAAACTATAGGTTGCGTCGAATATCCCTCACCCGAGTTGATTTGTATAAAATGGATATATGGGTCGACGAGTTATTGCGCGAGCGTCTCATTTCGACTGTTAATTAAATCAAAAGGATTGTCAAGCCCCTAAATCCGCATAAAAGCCTAATAAGATTTTGGCGTCAATAAATACCCCAAAAATTGTGCACGAAAGGTCGTAAGCACGGGACATACATGATATGCCCCGTCAAATCTCCTAGGCGCAAAACTAGGACAACGCACTCGAAATAGACCCGTAAATGCCATCACCAAAGCCAAGTAATGCGTCAACTCGAGAGAGTTCCATTCAAACACAACCTAATTTAAATTACCTAGAAAGCATAGTAAAAACGTGGTAAATAAATGCGTTAAATTTACACTAGAAAGCAAGGAAATCAAAGTATGTAAACTAATTATGAAAGCATGTAAATTACACTAGAAAGCAAGAAATAATGAAATACAACTATATTAATGGAGAGGAAGATGAATAGTAAAACTTACAACCCAATTGCGTGTCAAACCAAGAAGAATCAAAGAAGAAATCTTCAAATCCCCCAAACCCCTAAGCTACTCTAACCTAAAATCTATTCTAAAGCCTTGATATCTGATTATTACAACAAAAATTCTTTATATAGTAAGTGGGAAAAGAAAGAGAAGAAAATAAAAGGCAAAATATCTCCTGGAAACAGGGGATCGATCGATCGACCCAAACCGTCAATCGATTGATCATAAACAAAAAATACCACTATCGAGAAGGATCGATCGATCGATCCTTTTTATCGATCGATCGATCAAGTAGGTATTAGCACACTGCATTGCTGTTTTGGTTGAATGCCTTTCCCGTTCGCTGAAACTCCCGTAACTTCTTCGTTTTGAATCGGAATTACGTACTGTTTGTGGCCACGTGAAGCTTACGAGGAGGGGTACAATTTCCATGTAGATGTCGGGACAGGTGCCCAATCTGTGAAATGACTAAAATGCCCTTGAACGTGCGATCGCGTACAACAATCAAGAGGAATGCATCTGAACTTCACACTTAGCATCCAAATACCTATAAAAGCTCAATTAACCCCTGCAAAACATGTTAACGTAGAAATTCGATGTTGTCTGGCTAACGAGCATAAATATAGGCAATAAGATACCCGAGGGGGCTAAAATGTGTAGGTTCGGAGGATAAAATACGCAATATTTGCGTATCATCACACCCCCTAACTTACACATTGCTAGTCCTTAGCAATGAAATAGGATGCAACAAGAACTACAAGAAGACCAAAAGCATGAGAAGTACAAAAGTATGGTATAAAAGCAAAAGGCCACTTTCGCGGGCGATTCGATTGCATTTAGCGTATGCAATAAGCCGTTAAACCCCTAGGTCACCCTAGTGGACGAGTGTCGTCTCGTGAGGGTTTTCAGGGATGATATCCACAAACATCACATGGTTTCCTCAAAATATGCCCAACCCAACATGCGACAAGCCCAAAAACAACGAAAAAGATTTCATATGCATTATTAGCACATTGAATGAATTCAAACAAAAGCCCAAATTATTAACATTATAGAATGCACCTCATATAATTGAAACCTTAAAATGTGGGAGGGGGAGCGAGCACATGTGAAGTATGATTTGGCAAAAAACTTATATAAACCGGATAAACATTAAAGCAAGTGATAGCGCGCGAGATTTGTGCGCGTGTAAAGTGCACAGTCGTTGTTTTCTGTCTCGCCGAGACTATACAAACAAACCTAAATTACTACTACACTTGCGGGGCAAGCACAGCGGTAAGTCGGGTATCTAAAATCCACAGGGACAAGTTGCTAGAATTTATATGATTTAATATTCCGAAATAAAAGTGTAAAAGGTGATTACAAACTAAAAAGTAAAATATTCATAAATGGGAAATGTTAATCTAGGCAAGGTGTTGAAACTAGATTAAGAAAGCGCGTAAAACTATAGGTTGCGTCAAATATCCTTCACCCAAGTTAATTTGTATAAAATGGTTACATGGGTCGACGAGTTATTTAGAATGCATCTCGTTTCGACAGTTAATTGAACCAAGGGTTGTCACACCCCTAAATCCGCATAAAAGCCTAATATGATTTTAGCGTCAACAAATATCCCAAAAATTGCTCACGAAAGGTCATAAGCACGGGACATACATGATATTCCCCATCAAATCTCCTAAGCGTAATAACTAGGACAACATACCCGAAATAAACCCGTAAACACCATCACCAAAGCGAAGCAACGCGTTAACCCGAGTGAGTTCCATTCAAACGCAACCTAATTTAATTTACCTAGAAAACATGTTAAAAGCACGGTAAATAAACGCAATAAATAAATGCGATAAATCTATACTAGAAAGCTTGTAAAGAAAGCATGTAAACTAATTAACAAAGCATGTAAACCTAATTAACAAAGCAAGAAACAATGAAAACCAACTATATTAATGGAGAGGGTAATGAATAGTCAACTTACATACCAAAAAGGGTGTCAATCCTAAGATAAATGAAGAAGAACTAACCAAAATCACCCAAACCCTAACCTATTCTAAGCTAAAATTGTATATATTTGTTTATTACATCAAAATTGCTTTACATAGTAAGTTAGAATTAAATTAGAAAAGAAAAGAGAAAAGAAAAGAAAAGGTAAAATATCTCCTGAAAATAGGGGATCGATCGATCGACCAAAAGGGTCGATCGATCGATCAAGAGAAAATTTTGGCAGTCCAGAAGGATCGATCGATCAACCAAAATCGTCGATCGATCGATCAAGCAAGGGTGAGCCAAGCAGCAGCACACTGCATTCCTTTTCTTCCTTTTCTCCTCCTCTTTTGATTTCCTTGTTTTTACCTCCGCTAAAATTACCGTAACTTCATCATAAGGACTCAGAATCGCGCATCGTTCACGGCCACGCAAAGCTAGCGAGGAGGGCTACAACTTTCGTGAGATATCGGGCTAGGTGCCCAAACTGTGAAATTACTAAAATTCCCTTGAACGTGAGATTGCGTACAGAACTTCACCGGAATACGTCCGAACTCCATACTTAGTACCTAAATACCTACAAAAGCCCAATTATACCTCATATAGCATGTTAACAATATAAATCGAGGTTGTCTGGTTAACGGGCTTAAATATAGAGATTAAGGCACCCGAGGGGGCTAAAATGCATAGGTTTGGAGGATGAAACACGCAATATTTGCGTATTATCAGCAAGCATATATTCAATCCTCGCGGGCATTACACTCATAAAGTGAATTCACTCAAAACAAGGAGCTAACACATGGAACATGCGAGCTAAAGAGTAAATGGAAATGGAAACTAGGCTGCACACATATCACAAATGAGTAACGCTATATATAAAATGAAAAACTATAATCTCAATGAATGGATACCGCACACTAAAAGAGGCGAAATGCATTTTCACAAATTATCAAAACTATTATGACTTTTAAATTACATCAACCTAAGATCACATAGGACTTTAATAGGGTAGTAATGTAGGTTAGGCTATGGTACGAAATGAAGGAATGTATGTACGGATTCAAGGTGTTCGGAATGGAAACTCGAGATAATGGGGAAATGCGGGCAATATTAAAATTGGAAAATAACTTCCGAAACGGCATTATATATATCATCAGGGAGAGTAATCAAAGATTATTGAACACTATACAACTCATTTACAACTTTCTCTTTCTTTTCTTTTTCTCATGTTTTCTTTTGATTTTTGCTTTCTCTTTTTCTTCACTTTTTTCACTTTTTCTTTACTTTTCACACTCTCATATGCCTAAATTGCAACCGACATCATAACAACAACATTCAATCCCAAGCAACATTCCAAACAAAGGTGTGGAAAGTGTATGTATAGGCTAAAACTCCAATTTGGAGTTGGTTATGGGGATTTGGGTTATGAATTGAAAGGCTATATTTAGGCTCAAAGGGGTTAACGAGGGTAAAAATATAAGGGTGAGGTCAAGGCTAATATGGGTGATATAACAAAGATGTCCTATGATCATTTCACAAAGTTTACGCAATGCTCGAATCAAAACAATATATGAAAATCATGATCAAGTAATACATTTCAAGTATGAACTCAATTAATGAACGATCAAATGAAAGAATAGTGAGACTACCAATGAATTCAACGTTTTTAATGAGAAAAGAATATTGTATACACTCACAAACGACGAAAGGTACAAAACTTACTCGGTGTAAGTATATACAATGCACAAAAGATTACCGAGTTATAAAAATATTAAACCAAATCAATAAAGTAAGAAAAGTGCTTGTGCTCATGGGATTAAAGTTTAATTCATGAAGTTATTCATAATATCAATAATAGAGACTAAAGTCTAATAACTTCTAAAATCGAGAACATGCATCATTGGGTTGTCTATTGGATCGGGCAATTATTGAAATTTATCATTGGAAACAAAGGAAAAATGCCCAAAAAGGAGAAAAAAGAAAGAAAATATTTTTGAATTTTTGAATTTTTCTAAGAAAAGCATACTAAGTAACTAACATGTGAGCAAAAACATGGACTAAATAATTAAATGGATAGAATATCCCACACCCCTAACTTAAAACTTGACATTGTCCTCAATGTTAATTAAGAACCAAGTTAAAGAGAGGAAAAGAGGGATATTACCCAAAATTGGAGCGATCCCCATAAGAACAAGCCCAAATAATCTACAAAACAAGTTAGTACCAAGCATAGCAAAAACAAATAACAAAAAGTTAACTAATTACATTAGACTAAATTAAAAATAAAGAAAGAATAAAAAGCTAACTATGTACAACCTACTACTTAGGCCTCACACTAACTATACACTAGAAGTCTAAATAGCTGAGGGTCCACTGTAAACACGATTTGACTTTGGAGGATAACCGGTGTACCCTCACATACAAGCATGCCCTCCAAAAAATATGGATTCCGTCTGAATAACGGAAGGCATGTGTAAGGCGTAAGAAATGAACCATCGCTAATTAAAAGTTTTGGAGGGGCGATGGGGGGTATGGATTGAACGGGTGACAAAAACATGTGGGGACCGAGAAAAGATGAATATCCTCTCAATGATTTTGAAATTAGAATGGGAGGCGGAGCACACAAAGGCACAGATGCGATCGTGGAAGGCGACTCGAGCAAGTAATCCTCATCGACAAAAAGGTTTAAAACATTAAAGTTTGAAACCGAATCATCAGGTACTTGTGACGGTGTGATAATAGAGGATGGAAATGGGGATGAAAGAAATTCAAACTCATGAGATGAATCATCATCGCATGAAGATTGAGTTTTGAATGAAATAATATCATTTTCAATGAAATGTTCTTCTTTTGGGGCCAAAGAAGAAATCATTTCATTACAAATAGATATTACATCGTTTTCATCCTCTCTTTCAATATCTATTATGCAATGGGCAAGTATAGAATGGTTTGTTCTAAAGTAGGCACAAGTATCTCATTTGGTTCAAAACATTCCTCGACTTCGAAAGTCTCGAAAGCAAAATCATCGTCGGACTCAAATAATAAATCCAATTCATGCTCCCAACAACGATTTTCTTTCCGATAACGAGTTTCAATTTTCTCATTCTCATACATACGCAAACCCTCACCGAATGTCATAAGTCGAGGTGCGGATCCATGAAAATGGGAACTTTGAAAATTATCATCGGACTTAAACGTAAACTCATTATTATAGGAATTTTGAAAACTATTCGAATTCGTTTTAAAATTCCAATTATAATGAGGTAAAGGCCCAAAATCATTGTCATCATCATCAAAATTCCAATAACCCAAATTTTGACTTTTATTTTACTCGCCCAAAGTCATATTTGAATTTGTTATACTTTGGGATTCTAAGTATTCACCGAAAGTCATAGGTTTGTGGGAATTTTGAGAATTATAACAATGATTACCGAAAGAATTGGAATAAGACATGCTTATCCAAAAAATGGCTCGAAGTTTCGGATTCCACAAAGTAGGTGCACGCGGGAAAAATTTGAGCGTTTCTAAGTGCTCAAATGTGGAAGTCCTGCAAAATATTAGCAAATAATACAAATAAAAAGAAAATACTATGAAATACTAAATCAAATAAAGTCTAAAACAAACTCTTCCCCGATAATGGCGCCATTTTGATCGAGTGCGAAATGCATGCGCGTGAAAGGGCACGACCGTTGTTTTCGTTTCGCCTACTCAATACAAACAAACCTAAATTATGACTACACTCAACTGGTGAGTATAGCGATAAGTCGAGTATCGAAAGATCCACTGGAACGAGTTGCTAGAATTTATATGATTTAGTGCTCCGAAATAAAAGTGTAAAAGGTGATTACAAACTAAAAAGGAAAAGGATGCATAAAAGGGAAATGATTAACTAGGCGAGGGAAAATGAAACTAGATTAACAAAGAGAGTAAAACTATAGGTTGCGTCAAATATCCCTCACCCGAGTTGATTTGTATAAAATGGATACATGGGTCAACAAGTTATTGCGAGTACATCTCGTTTCGACTGTCAATTAAATCAAGGGTTGTCACGCCCCTAAATCCACATAAAAGCCTAATAAGATTTTGGCATCAACAAATACCCCAGAAATTGGAAGTATCATGCATTGTATAAAAGTAGAATGCACCCAGGGGTGATAGTTCGTTCGGGATATAGGAGTTCTTTAATGGGACGATATGGTCGGTCTCCCTCACCTGTATGAAAATTAGATTTATCAGACATGTCTCTCTCTCCTTGTGATTCAAAATCCTCACTCGGTGTCCTATAAGTGTGACTCGATGTGTGACTTGCGATAGAGTTAGGCGGTGTAGGAGCTTGAACCCAAAACTATAGTACATTAGGAGTGTGTGGGCTATTGGGGTTGTTTTGGGACAAAGAAAGGATTCCAAAGCTCATGTCATCTACTATGCTGGTCAGACTTTAATCGGACCGCAACTTAATTATTCCACCACTAAAAAAGAATTGCTAGTGGTAGTGTTTTTCGCTCATACCTCATTGGTTCACCCATCACCTACTTTACCGACCACGCGGCACTAAAATATCTCCTTGCTAAGAAAGATACTAAGCCGCACCTCATGAGGTGGATCCTACTCATACAAGAGTTTAATTTCTCCATTAAAGATAAAAAGGGGGTAGAAAACATCATTGCCATTCATTTTTCCCAACTCTCGTCCGACGTGCCTAGTGATCCCATACCCCATAGACGAGTATTTCTCGGATGATCAACTTTTTGCCACCTCTTCTCTTCCCTGGTTTGCGGACATAGTTAACTATCTTGTCACGGAGACATCCCTCCCGATTGGACACCGCAAGAAAAGAAGATATTTATTACTTGGTCGCGCATGTTTTTCTATAACGATCCATTTCTATTTAAATAGTGTGCGGACCAAATTATCCAGCATTGTGTACCGGATGATGAGACTCATAGCATCATCCGTTTTTGTCATACGGAAGAGTGTGGAGGCCACTTTTCCATGAATAAGACAGTCACTAAGATTCTTCAAAGTGGCCTCTATTGGACCACAATCTTTCGGGATATGAATGCTTATTATAAATCTTGCAATACGTGTTGAATGATGGGAGCTATTACTCGACAAGAAATGATGCCATTAACCCCTATACTCATCATCGAGATATTTTATTGTTGGGGTATTTATTTTATGGGCCCTTACCCTCCGTCCTTTGGATTCATATACATCCTCGTTGCGATATATTACGTGTCTAAATGGGTAGAGACCATATCTACCAAAACGAATGACAATAAAGTGGTGATTAAGTTCTTTTAAGAACACATACTCTCTCGCTTCGGTGCTACGAAGGCAATAATTAGTGAGAATGGTAAGCATTTTTACAATAGGCCATTTCAGAATCTTATGAGAAGGTATGGAGTTGTTCACAAGGTTAGAACAACTTATCACCCTCAAACGAGTGGGCAAGCCGAGCTAGCGAATTGTGAAATCAAAAGCATTCTTGAAAAAACCATCAATCCTAATCAGAAAGATTGGTTCCTTTGATTGAACGATGCGTTATGGGCTTATAGGACCGCATAAAAGAATCCCCTCGGGATGTCTCCATTACTCTTTATCTATGGCAAGCCATGTCATCTCCCCCTGGAGCTAGAGCACAAAGCTTATTGGGCGATCAAGAGGTTGAAATACAGTTTGGATAAAGCTAGTGAAGCTCGCAAGCTTCAATTAAATGATTTGGAAGAGATGCGTAATAATGCGTACAAGAATGCTAAGATTTACAAACAACGGATGGAACTTGCACAAGATAATATGATCCTATGCAAGGAGTTTCAATCGGGAGAAAAAGTGCTTCTCTATAACTCAAGGCTACATTTATTTCCTAGGAAATTTATAGTCAAGATGGATGGGCCCATTCGTTGTAAGAAATGTATTCCTTCACGGAATGGTGGAATTGGAAGATCCAAATACGGAGATACATTCAAAGTTAATGGACAACGCCTAAATCCATATCTAGAGGCATATGTGGAAGAAGACGACATGATCTAGTTGCCAGGCCCCATTTACGGGGTTGAGTGAGCTATAACAGAGAGGTCGTAGCACCCCTGACGTGCATGGGGTGACTCTTGTTTAACTAGATAGAATTATATTAGAGTCGTTAGGAGTTTGTAAGTGTAAGTCATGAGAGGATAGGAGTTCAAACACGTGTTTCGTGAGGGCATGGAAAGTTTCGAGGGAGTTCATGTGTTGGAATAATTGCGGAAGTGTTCAGAAAATCGAGAGTGAAAGAATTCAAACTTAAAAGAGGAGAGGAGAGTTTCTGTTCCCATTGAACCGGACCGGTACCACTGGACCGGATCGGTTAGGTTGGGATAAATTCAAAATAAAAAAATAGGGGAACTGGATCGGTTCGCCCCTGGAACCTGGACCTGTTTGGCCTCTACAGAATTTTTCCCCTTCCCTAGGTGATTCCCCTTACCCTAATCTATTCACTTCCTTCCCATTCCAATTTTCCCTCCATTCCTCCCCCTTTTTCCCTCCAAATACTTCCCCCCCTTCCACCCACACCACTGATAAAATCCCACCCTCTCCCACACTTTTCTCCCCACTCTAGCAAATTACTACATACTCTCTCTCTCTCTCTCTCTCTCTCTCTCTCTCTCTCTCTCCAGCAACAAAAAAATTTCACACGGCCAACCGGGATCCACATGTCAAATATACCTCCATCGAAGTCCTCCCCGATGGTAACGGGGACTATCGTTCTCGCATAGAATGCATATGGTGTGAGAGGTTTTTTACCTCCTCCTGTAAAGTCCATATTGAGATCCTCATTAAATTGCAGGAACTACCCCCCACCGTCACTAGCCTTTTCAGCCCTAAGGGGTGGTGCCAATTATTCAACGAACCCCATGAGGTGATATGGGAGGAGGATGTCCTGTCTTTATATGGTTCCCTCATCCGCACGGGCGAGTTAGAGGCCCAAGATTTTGTTGACGGTCGTCCCATACCCTTGTCCTTGGACATTTTGTCCCGAAAGCTTGTCGTCGAGGGAGTTCCGATCCTGGAACAATTTGAATACCCAAGTATCACCGCACCCATGCCCAAAAGTACGTACATAGCCAACCTTGCACCTAGCGAACATTGGGTCCGGGAAACTTTTCTGGTGGGGCGCCTAAATGATAAGGCCCGTATCACCTTCCACATTGTTTGCACCAACCTCCTCCAAACATCCAATGATTCGGCGATGCGCCCTCGCCAAGCTACACTCGTCTACCACCTTTTTTATCCCAACATTACCATTCAACTTGGCCACACGTTCTACACCGACATCCTCTATGCGTCCTTGGATCAAAAGGGCACGTCCCCTCTCCCATATCATTGGCTCATTACCCCCATACTCGTCGATGCCGACATAGCGCCACCCTAGGCATTTCCCCGCCTACTAAAGCCCATTGGGCATGAATCACGCAATCGGAGTGCAAAACAATGGGAGGTTATAAGAGCAGCAGTGGTAGAGGTTGATGATTCTGATGAGGAGGACTCTGATGAAAAGGAGCGGGAAGAAGCCGAGGACGTAGAGATGGCTGAGGGCGTCGAGGAAGAGTATGATGAAGCGGTCAATTCTAACTATGAGTCGGAGGGAACGAACCTTGATCAATGAATTTCCATACTGGAACACTCTTTGACGGTTTCATTAATGAATATCGTACCGACCTCCAAGTGGACCATTGTGCATACCAGCGCGATACAAGTGTGATGCATCGCCTTCAAGCTGAGCTTTATCGATTGCATATGGGTGTTCCCCCACCGCCCTATTTTTACGACTCATATGACCCAAATGCTCCCGGCACATCCCACCCACCTCCTTAGTAGCCAGTTGTTGGTTCGGTTATTTGTATTTTGTAGTTCTTAACATTTTCTGTCCTTAAATGCATATATTTTGTAATGGAGAACTATGAATTTCCTATCTTTTCATTTCATATACTTGCGTGTGATTATTGTTGCATTTTGTCCTTTGTTCATTTTTTTATGCATTCTCTATATAATTTTGATTTTAGTCCTTTTGCATAGGGACTTTGCAAAAGTCTAAGTTAGGGGGTAGGGGGTACGCATGCATTTCAAAATTTCACAAAGTTCAAAATGCCCCAAAACCAAAAAAAATAGAAAATTAAAAAAAAATCCAAAAAACATTTGAAAAAATCTAGAAAGTAAAATTATTTTCTTCAAAATAAATAAAAATTGGAATTTAAAATTTTCAAATATGTCATAATTTTCTAAGTGTCGAATTGAAAATTTTCAAAAGCACTAAGCCAAAATTGACCAAAGATGAAAATTTAGCAAAACTTGACGACTTTACGAATAAGTGGAGATTAATAAACCCAGTGTGATTTCGAGCTTATCACTTTTTTGCGAGTTTTTAAATCACTCCGAGTTAGTGGTTAACTCAACGTTTCAATTCAACATTTTAATAAGTCTTTGAGGATCTCAATTCCTTTGTTTTGATCGGTTACGGGAAATGTGTGATATGTTGCCTTGAAAAGCGTGCTAAAAATATCTCTAAATTAAATATAATCTCAAGATACATATGGTAAACATAATTAGTAATTTGGATAAATGAAGGTAGGCCCTCGTTTGTTACCCAAAAAAATAGTATCCATAAAAAAAGTTGTGAAAAATTATCCTTTGCAACCCAATTTGGGCACTATAAAATTTTCCCTTTTCGTTTGATACCCTAAAAAACCCATTTAGCCCGGAATTGTGAAAAATGGAATATTCAGAAATAAAGTCCAGAAAGTGCATAAAAATGATATAATGGTCAACAATACACCTCACATACACACACACACACCATGATTTAAGACTTGTGAATATAAATTTGTGGTGACTATTTTTAGAAAAGTTTAAAATGTACAATTTTTAGGTATTTTGAATTTTCTTTGAGTCGAAACCGAATTTTGTGGGTATATTTACAACAAACCCTCAAGAGACACCACTCGTCCTACTAGGGTAACCTAGGAGTTTAAAGGCTTGTTGAATACAAAAAATGCAATCTCTTTCCCGCGAAAGAGGTATTCTATCATAATAAGACGTTCGATAAGAGTTTGACCATATTTTCACTCTTTCACATTCCTCAGGATGCACAAAGTTCTAAGTTAGGGGGTTTTGATTAGGCATAAATTCTTCGTATTTATTCCTATAATTTAAAGTCTTTTAACATTTCGTGCGATGTAACTCGAGTTTATTTATCTCGTATGATTCCTAGTGACATTTTATAACGAGTAGACTGAGTTTCGTGTATTTCTCATAGATTTTTTGCTGGTATTTAGTGCATGAGAAGAAAGAAAGAAACCGAAAGAAAGAAATGAGAGAAAAGAAGAATTGTCAAAGGCCAAAAGAGTAATTTGCATCTGGAATTCGAACGAGAATCCAAAATAAGAGTTGAAGACCTCAAATATACTAGCGCGTAGGAAGAAATGGCATTCAAATCCGAGTCCCAAAGCATGAGTTACGAAGATTCAAAGTTGAGAGAAAAATCACAAGGAAGGAGAAAGTTCTGCATAAGCCGTACCGAACCCATGAAGGATAAAAATAACCGATTCGGATGCTGGCTAAACTTTCTGTGAAGATGGAATCGAACCGATAGAGATAAAAATGAACCGGTCTGGTGATGAAGAAACTTTCTCTAATGAGCAAACCGAACCGATGTATATGACCCGAATTGGTTCGGCTGTCAAATTTCATCATTATCCTCTTCCAAAATTAGAGTTGTGAATGGTTGAAACTCTTGTAAAAAGTTATTCTTTTTATTCCAACGTATTCCTAGACTTCAAGAGTTCATTTTTAGAGTTCTTTTAGCATAGTTTTAGATAGAGAAAGTAGTCAAGAACTCTAGGAGCTCAAAGTTACAAATTTGTGATTCTCAATTCATCTTTATTTAGTAAACTTTATTTCTTCTTCTTCTTTATTGATTCAATTCATTAATCATTGCATGTTTTATTTGTTTCTAATTGTTCATATATTATCTTTTTCTTTTAAGTTTAATTTCATAATGGTTTTGATTTCCTGCACAGTAGAAAACATAATTGTAGTTAATTGCACCATGCTAGGCTAGATATCTAAGGGTTAGGATGCATGAACCCAACCCAGTGTGGTTTTCACGAATAGAAAATTAATTCTATGAATTATAATGATTGAATCATGTTGTGTAGTGATCACAACCATCTTAGGTCTTTTAACCTCATTTTCCCTAGGTAACCGAGGTGTTTAAGAGTGCGATATGCGTGTAGCTATTTTGACACGACTTTATTCTTGCTCTTGATTACGTATGATGCAGACTAGTATCCTCATATATGTAATGCTTGAGATTAATAAAGACCATTTTTAACCAATTATCTAATTCATAAGCTGGTTTTATATCTGGTAAACATACTAGGATTCGGGAGAGTGTATTCCAACCTACTTTCACCATTCATATTTAGTCAATTCTAGTAGAATTAATTTTTCATACGTAGTTTAGTTAGTAGTAGTTTAACTTTTGTTGCATTTAATTGTTAGAAATCAATCTCCAAAATTTATCCCCTTTTTGTTTATTTTCTAGAGTCAGTTTTGGGTTAGTCTTCCTACCCTTCGTCGTCATGAGATCAGCCTATTTCCATGAGAATTCGACCCTGTCTTATCAAGTTTATTGTTTACGTGACCGGTTTGAACTTCAACCGTAATAACACTGACTAGCGACACATTTAAAGTCACGTCAACCTTCTAAAGGAAGGATAAGATTCAGGATGAATAAAAGTCTTCCATTTATGATTGAACCATGGTAATTTATGGTTATGATCCTTGAAATATTTGTATTCCTACTTATAAGTGAGATCACTAGACTTAGAGAATGGCCGAATTAATGAGTTGTGTTTGTTATTGGATGGAAGACCTTGTTGCATGAAAAGATTAGTAATATCATGAAAGACATTGGAAAAAAATATGGGGATGGACCATTTACCATTGGTAATAAATTTAGGGAGAGGATATAGTAAAGGTATTTTGTCATAATGGGGGAAATTAAGAATAGGAGCATAGATTCTCGCAATAATTATCACACTAGGAATTGATTTTCTTTCCATTTCCAATCATCCATTAAGGATAAGTGAGAATATGAGAAAAATTATCCTTGAGATAAGGACAAATTGAGTAAATCTTATAACAAGATACCCCATTAATAGGTATAAAACTTGATAATATGAATCAAGCCCTATGAGACGGTTTAGAAGAAATATTAGAAATATGTTTCAACAAAGAAAATATTTTCAAAGAGGTAATCCTTCTATGAGCAAGGCAATGCCTCCCTCATCTTTATTTCTGTAAATAAACTTTTAGCAACTGTAATTGGTTTCCTCTTATGAATGCTTCATGTACAAATAAAATTCTTTGTTCATTGTTGAAGATTTTTAAGAAGTATCTTGGGCAATTTATAAATTCTAATTTTGTGCAATAACATAGGGTATATAACTTACTTGACAAATTCCAGTCTACCAACCATAAAAAGTGATTTAACCATCCGTCCCTTAAGCTTAGATATGACTTAATCAATAATTAGTCTCAAATAAGAGGTTCTAGACTTGCCTATAAATATAGGGATTTCCAACTAGGTAAATGAGTCCTCCTCTGCATTCATATTTTTAATAAAGTAAATATTGGATCTTGTATGGTTAGCCATTTTTCCAATAAACACCTTGCATTTGTCTTTACTAATAAATTGACCAAATTTAGCTGCATTTTGAACTAAAAGATACATCAAAGCTTTCAAATCAGAAAAATGATCCTTTTAAGACTTTATTTATAATAGATTCACATTTCTTAAAATACATATACATACCTAGAAAAAAATCATCAAACAATTAATATAATTTAAATATTAAAAATTTCAATAGATAACTAATTAGTGTGGCAGAACCTATTGCAACATTATAAAAACATGTTGAATAGTAAAAAGAACAAAGTAAAACAATGGACCCACCATTGCATATGAGGCGAACCCGCCCAAAAATTTACCTATAAATAAGTAGGTTGAAATCAAAATATAAATTTAAGGGATGGATTAGTTATCACCTGCCCTTTTTATCTTTCATGTATGTAAATAACTTATAATCGAAACCAGATAGGACACAAAATTATATAGAATAAATTACTTAACTCCTCAGAGTCCCATGTTATACATTTTTTCCAACTCTTTATAATAGGTGTGGAGAATATAAATTGAAGAAAGAGTTACTTACCTATTAGTCTATGGGTGTTTTTCTGTTTTAATACTTTGCTTTTTGAACTAAAACTATGTATACTTATAATATAATATGCCCACACTTAACACTAATTATAATAAGACACGAGTGCAACATTTAATAAATTGCATTAATGTGGATAACATATATAACTCACATAGGTGAATACCGACATACACGTAAAGTTCTATAATTAGGATAATACAATCACAGTATATCGTTATCCTTATTATAGCACTAATACGAGAGTATCCAAAGTTAATAAGGATGGATTAACATTTGTTCGGTAGAAAACATGTTCATCTCCCCACTTCACTTTGATCTCGAAAAAGGTTCATCTCCCCTTTTTCGTACATTTCCTTTTTAGGCAGAAAGCCTGTTCATCTCCCCATTTGTCTTTTGTCGTGAAAAAGCTTCATCTCCCTATTTGTGTGCATTTCCTCTGTTTCTCCCACCAAATCAAATAGATTCAGTGAGCCTAAAAAGGAAATGAAGATGCTTTCTCCCACGAAAGCAAACAAAAATACAAAAAAAAACAACCGTCTGATGCATCCCCCAAACTAAAATAGTTCAACGCATCCTTCCTCCGGATTCATTTTCTTCTTCAACAGGTTGAACTCTTTTTTATATCATTTTTTTCTCGAAAAAATAAATAAAAAAAATTTTGAAAGAAAAATATCCATTATTCCCTCTACCTCTATATATTCCTTGCAGAATGCATTATATTACCTCATATATATCCATTGTTGTGAAGATCTTACATATCTATTGCATTAAGAAATCATCAACTCAACAAGGGTACAACTTAATTATTTTGTGTCTTTTAAATAACAAAAATATGTTTTGTCGTTCTTTCAATTAATTTGTTTATAACATAAAATGTTTATGTGGATAGTTGTTATTCTGACAGTGCATATGTACTGTTTGTTGATAAGTCACTTAAAATAGGAAAATATTTGATTTCTCATATAACAAAGTATATTTGTTTTAGGTTTATAATATAAACTATTTATGTTAACAATTGATATTCTGATAATGCATATGTCGTGTTTGTTGATAAGCCACATAGAATAGGAAAATATTTGATTTTTCATATTTTGTGCGAATTAAATTATTTATAATATAAAATATTTATGTGAATAGTTGATATTCTGACAATGAATATTTAGTGTTTGTTGATAAGCCACTTAGAATAGGAAAAAATTGGATCTTTCATATGAAACAATATTTTGGTTTTAGGTTTATATCATAAATTGTTTATATATACAGTTGTTATTCTGACAATACATATGAATTCTTTGTTAATAAGACACTTGTTGGAAAGTGGTTGTTTATAAGACACTATGAATAGGACAATATTTAACTTATTCATATAAGTATTTATATAGTTTTGAACAAATGTTTATTTACTGCTAATATTATTTTTTCATTTTTTTGTCCTTTGTATTTTAAAATCATCTACGCAGTGGTTTGGGCGTTCACTCGATCTGGTAAAATATTATAATTTCCCCCTTCTTTAAATATGTCTTCGAAGTACTCCTTAAACCATTTATGGTGGGCTATTTGAAGTTCAATGTTTGGTTGATAAGCCACTTAGAATAGGAAAATATTTAACTTTTTCCTACAAATGAGTATATAATTTTTAACAAATGTATATTTACTTTTAATATTGATTAGGCATTTTTTGCTCCTCGGTAAAATATTTTGATCATTTTCATTATCTCTAACTAAAAATTTTGCAACATTTATTCAATATCAATTGAAGGATTTTTAGGGTTTTAGAACAAGGCTTCACTCAGGTGCTATGAAAACCATTTGTCCCCTCTATTTTACAATTTTATAATATTATTTTCCTTAGTTGTTAGTCTTTTTTGCAAATGTTTGGTATGCTACAAGTAATTTGCTGTTGAAATGGAATCTAACTATTTCTTTTAGTTGCAACTATTTGCCCCTTATTTTTAGATTTGAACTAGGCTCTACTTCATCATATTGGAAGGGACAAAATTTTGCCTTCATTATTTCTTTAACTATGGTCCTTTATGGCATTTTATTTTATAGTTTGAAATTATCTATGCATTGCTTTTGTGCATTCACTTGATCCGGTAATATATATTCTAAATTTTGCACCTTAATAAATATATCTTTAAAGTACTTCTTATTCCATTTATGCTGGACTGTTTTAAGTTTTAAAGTTTAAAGGGGAATAGTTTATAATTTACATTTATTAATAAAAAAGTTCATACAAGCATTCTTACTATATTATTTAAATTTATTAGAAGTTATTATTTTTAACCTTTTCTTAGTTTATGTAAATAGATATCTGAAATGGAATAATCATCCCGAGCTAGAATCGCTAAGCAATGACAAAAATTGTTATGCCAATAGAAATTTTTGTATGAAATCTATAATGTATTACATTGCCACTATCATCACGAAAGTGAAAGTCATGATAGTCTGAGACTTTCCATAAATGAACATAATCATCATTCCATTACCTCACATGTAAATATCATAAACATAATATATTTCCTCATATTACATTGTTCAAGAATATGGTAATGTTTTCAATATAACGGATATTAACAACTCATGTCCTATCGCGATAAATGTTGCACCTCTTGTGGCTATACAATGGGAAGCGTTCAAGATTGCCTGGAGAATATACCAACTAGCAACTATTGTGGCTATACATTAGGAATCGTTCAAGAGTTTATGGATTCTTTAAAGGGAAAAATTGCTCCCACTAACTATTGTGGCTATACCGTAGGAACCGTTCAAAAGTCTATCGATGTTCTGAAGGAAAAAATACACATTCAGCCAAACATGTTGATTTCAAATAAGAAAAAAAATTATTTGTTATAAATTATTTTTTTTTAAATATGTATTCTTAGAACATATCAAACATGTCAATTGTTAAAAAAAATCTATATATATATGTGGAACTATTGTCAACCATTAAAATTTGGCTTACCTGCATAAGCCTGCCTCATTGTTCGAGTATTATGTGGTACGAAGAGAGAAATGACACGAGTGAAAACCCATTGTAACCAAATTCAACATATGCTGCCACGGGGGATGGGTTAAGCTCTCATTATTGAGTCATCTACTACAAATTTTATATAGTATTTTGACATCCAATAATAGAAGTAGGCAGTCATCATTTAAGGACAATATTAGAGCATATAATTCAATTTTCTCTTTTACATCTACTCATGCAAATATAGACAACCGTATAAACAATGTAGGTGCTCCGTACGTTTATTGTATTACTCGACAAAACCATCATAAGATTAGTTCATTAATTCTTACTACAGGGAAATCTCCAAATTTTGTTCAGCTTCACATATACGACACCGAAAATTAGGTAAGCAATCAAATAATATCCTTAGGCGGAGTTATTAATTGTTCTAGGCTTTATTCTACACGGATCTCAAATTTACTGCTTATGTTCGATTTCAACAAATAACTAGCTAAAGTCTTCGGGATTAACTAAGATCATTTTAGCGAGTCAAATGTCCTACTAGTAAGAATAAGACTATTGAGACAACAAACAAATGATCCATTAGTATATAATCCACAAAACGCATCAGAAATTGATGCACTAATTATTGGAGATCTTGCAGAAGAATATATTTATAGAGATGTTATTATTGAACATAAGTCCAATGGATTGCAAAGAATTGGTTAAATTCATCCCCCATTCACACCATACAATATCCTCTTCGATTCCCATATGGAGAAAATGGATTCCATTTGGGTATCAAGTATTATACTATCACCGAAAAAAATCCATTAAACTATAGTGTGTGAATATGAGAGAGTGTTGTGCATATAGACTACAATAACGATCAATCAAAGGTAAAACTCTATTATTAGGGGAAAGATTGTTCCAATACGTCGTGGATTCATATACATGCATAGAAGAAGAAAGTCTCCAGTGGGTACGATCTGAGCAACCAAAATTACGAGCTCAATTGTATAAAGGGATAAAAGATGATGTAATGCAAGGAGACTCTACACCTTATCAGTTGGAAAACGTATTATTTTTTCATCGAGATTCATAGGAGGTCTTAGATACCCGATTCAAAACTTTGAAGATGCAATGGCGATATGTCGATGGTATGGTAACCCTAGCTTATTCCTAACATTCACTGCCAATCCAAAATGGCCAGAAATTACTAATTTTTTGAGCTCAAATGGACAATGTCCAAATGAAAGACCTGATATTGCATCAAGAGTCTTTAAAATAAATATTGGCGAGCTTTTAAATGAATTGACAAAGAATTAACACTTTGGTCGGGTACTTGCAGGTATGTCTATTCTTATTTGTATTAAATTATATTAAAATACATAAACTTGAATATTAGATTTTCACTTAAATCGTTCGTTACTAATCATTTATTATTTAACTTTTAAAATGACATATCAAAATTATTTCAGCAATGTACCCAATTGAATTCCAAAAAAGAGTTCTTTCGCATGAGCATATACTTCTTTTTTTCCATGCGGATGCTAAGCAACCCACCTCGACAGATGTCGATAAAATAATATCTGTCGAAATACCTAATTGTAGAGCTAACCCTATTGGATATGCCGTTGTATTTCAGTTTATAATCCACGGTCCAAGTGGGCATGCAGATACAAAGTCACCATGTATGTCAAAACGAAGTTGCTCTAAATACTTCCCCAAGAAATATGGCAACCGTACCACGATTGATTATAATGGTTTCCCAATTTACATACGTTGAGAGGATGGTCGACATGTTACCAAAATGGGACTGAAGCTTGATAACAAATTTGTGGTACCACACAATCTTAACTCAGTTGTCATATATGAAGCTCGTATAAATGTCGAATTGTGCAACAAGTCAAGGTCAATTAAATATATATTTAAATATATAAACAAAGGACCACACAGAGAAAGAATTGTACTTGAGCAAATGGAAGCTATATGAACTAAAAATAGAGGAGAGCAATCATCTGAGATTGATGAAATTAAAAACTTCCTCGACTGTCGCTATCTATCTTCATCTGAAATGTGTTGAAGGATATATGATTTTGATATACAATGTCAGAGAGTTGGTGTTGAACGACTTATATTCCATCTGCCTGAAGAACACATGATGACTTTTATGAACTCGGATCGATTAGACACTCTGATTGATATAATAGACATATAGAAGACCATGTTCACATAATGGATGGTTTTAAATAGTAAATATGAAGATGACAGAAAGATCACATATGCTGAATTCGTAAAATAATGGGTTTGGCATCCATTAGACAAGCAGTGGACATGAAGAAAGTAAGGTACATGCCTAGGACGTATTCTATACGCACATCCCACAGCTGACGAAATTTTTTACCTTAGATTGTTATTGAACATGGTCCGAGGAGCAATAACTTATAAATAAGTCAAGACTTTTGGAGGCATATTACATCCAACTTGCAAGGCTTCATGTTATGCCAAAGGACAACTAGAAGATAATACAGAATGGCGCGATGCCCTTGTGAAAGCTTCTCAGTGGTTAATTGGACATCAATTACATGAATTGTTCACAATGATTCTAATATTCTGTGAAGTCACTGATACAGTTAAATTTTGGGAAGAAAATTGGGAAATCTTATCAGAAGACATACTATACCGGCAAAAGAAGATGTTAAACTTCAATCATTTGATCTTAAGCGATAACCAAATAAGAAATTACACTCTATATAAAATTGATGAGATATTAACAAAAATGGTAAAGGATTATATGATTTTCCACCAATGCCAATGACGTATCAATCATTAATACGTGATTGTGGAAATCGTATGGTAAAGGAGCAGTTGTTTTATGATACAAAATAGATGGCCGATGAACACAACAAACAATTTCATGGTCTAAATGCTAAACATCTAAACGTATACAATGTCGTCCTGCAATCAGTATATGAGAAGAAATGAGGGACATAATTTTATAATGGAGAAGGGGAAATAGGAAAAACTCACATATACAGGACCATCCTCTCGCATCTAGGATGTAAAGGGAAAAAAATTTAGCAGTTGCTTCATCCGGTATTACATCTTTGTTACTGCGAGGAGGGCATACAATTCACTCAATATTTGTAATTCCTATTTAAATTAACGTTGATTCAACATGTAACATTGATCACGGGACTCAACTAGAAGAGTTAATAAAAGGCAAGTCTTACCATATGGGATGAAGAACCCATAGATCATCGTCATGCTTTTGAGGCTTCAACCAAAACTCTGAAAGATATTTTGTGTTCAGATGATGAAAATTCCTTTGAAAGACTATTGGGGGGACATTATCGTGCTTCTCGAAGGAGATTTCAGATAGACATTACCAGTTGTTAGAAAAGCAAAGGGAAAAGACATTGTTAAAGTGTCAATTAATATGTCCCGACTTTGGGAGTCTTGTCATGTTGACACTTACTCAGAACGTGCACATAAATGACTCTGTATCATATTTCGAATGGGTTTAGAACTTGGTGATGGGAAACTACCCATAACATCATTTGATGATGATGAATATCTCTGTTGGATTCAAATACTCGATTAATACAATGTACAGAAGACCACATTGAAAATATCGTATCCGGTACGTACCCAAATTTCATCCAGAATTATCATAATCTAGAACACTTGAGGGATAAAGAAATATTAACACCAACTAATCAAACTGTGGATGAAATTAATGATATCATGCTACAGTTAATACTTGAGGAACCAAAGTGTAATGACCCCGCTTTTATATATAGTTTTTTTTTACACTCTTGTGTTACTTATTATCTTATAAATGTTGTATTATTAGATATGTGGTATTATTGGCTATCAATATAACAAACCCCATTTTTAATTACGAAGAATCAACTGTAAATTGGATCAAATCGAAGTCTTATGACATATCTTAAGGCAAATAATAAGTTTTTGGGTAGAAAATATAATTTTATGAAACTTTAAGGACTAAAATAAAAATATAAAATGGACCATTTTGTAAATAAAATATTTTTAAGGACCTCTAAGAAATATTCAAAATATATAGTGTGAAATTACCAAAATACCCTTGTGAAATGACCTTTATACCCTTATCCCCTTTCCACCACGTGCTGGTCACTTCCACCTTCCACATGTCATCTGTAGAGAGAGAGCTAAAACACTTGTCATCATTTGGTGATATTAACACTGCAAGACCACTCCGGATCGCGACACCTCAGTGTTGAATCACCAATCCAAAAAGCATAGTCATTTGACCGTAATACATTTGGAAACCTATAAATAGGGCCTTAGGGTTCATTTGAAACTCACACCAATTCCTTGAGAATTATAGTAAGAAAGAGTGATAGAAATCTTGGGAAATATCTTAAGAAGGAGTTCTATAATTTTGAAGAAAGAATTCATTTCATAGGTATGATTTTATTTAAATGTTATAATGTATTTTTATAGTTTTAATTTTGTGTTTTATAGCTTTACTTAGTAGTTATGCTGGTAAAATACACTAAGGACTTCACTAATCAAAACTTAAAGTTAAGAAGAAATCCAAGTTGATTTTATTTTCATGTAAACTTGTTTGAAATTGTATATACGCTTTTAAAAATGATTTTTTAAAAGTAATTGCTCGTTATTATGGAATCCCATTTAAGTAATTCCAAAGTCAGGCCCGGTGAAATTCTGTCTAAACGAGATGGTATTTAAGTGGTGCCCCTGTGACCCTCCATCTCTACTGGGAATGAATCCGGAAATGTCTTGTCTAGAGGCGATGGTATTTAAGCGGTGCCCTTGTGACCCTCCATCTCTACTGGGAACCGACTGATTAGGAAGAACTATGAATTGAATCCTTTAATTACGATCAATAAGTTTTAAAAGTTAAGAAAATGGTTTTTTAGTAATCCTTTGAAACAAGTTACTATTAAAATACAATATGCAGATTGGACCTTGTTTAGAACATATGCTTAAACCTTTATTGTATTTGTTAGATTAACGTGCGATCGAAGACTCGTTATCTATAATTTCGACCTCTATTTTAGGTGAGTACTCTATGCAATTTCTTGCGCATTTTGATTATATTATATTATGCAAACTATGTATAATTAGTGAAATTCTTTTATTCTCAAAATGCATCTGAGACCGATGATTCCGTCATTTGTTATATGTTTATATCTCTCCATATAAACATCTGATTTGAATTGTAAAATTATTGATTAGGCCTATGGAAACTCTCTTACTATGTTGGCCTTGACTACCGGGTGGAAATATTTGGGTGGTACCTTCCCAGCTGGTTTATCACTGGTGTGCCCTAAACAAGGCGTTGTTCCAGAAATCATGATTATCTGTCTGTGATGTTACCGGGTGGAAACATTTGGTAACACTATCTGTCTGGGTATTAGAGCATTCATGGCCACTAAAACTGAATAATTGACATATGCTCAATTGTTTTATCTACTCTGTTCTGAACTGTTTATTCTGAATATATATATATATATATATATATATATATATATATATATATATATATATATATATATTGTCATTTACTTTATATATATTACTTGAAATTCCTATCTCTATGTATATACCTTTCGTTCTAAATTGAATAGGTATCTATTTTCTGAAAACCTTGGAATATTTGGAGATTGAATCTCATTCGGCTTTTAGATGATGGTTTATAATTAACCATTTTTCAGGAAATAATTAGGCAAGCGGATGGAACATAAGGGGAATATGTTGAAGATCTAGCTTTTAGAGCTCTTTTTGTTACATTAAGTAGAATTTTGTTTTATTAGATAAAGGATGTTTGGCTCTTTAATTAAACGGCTTTAAAATTTCTGTCAAGTTGTAACTCTTGGATATTTTAATATAAATGAAGTTTCCTTTAGAAAGCTCTGATGATATAATTCCTTCACTTTCAGTATTTTACGATTCATAACCACGTGATTATACTTCCGCTATATATATTTTAAAAGAAAATTTTTGACGCCAGAATATTGGATGCCTTGGTGGCATGTCAAGACACTCGTTCCCTACGATTTTTGGGTCGGGTCGTGACAGAGGTGGTATCAGAGCATAGGTTATGAACCCGTAGACTACTGAGCATAGGTTTCGAATGTTATAGATTCTATGTTTCCATCCTTAGGAGATAGTATTAAAAATCTAATTTATGTGATAACCCTCCCTATGTGTTATATTATTTATAATTGGTCTTTTAGTTTTCAATATTGATATAGTATAATAGATCTTACGTTTGGACATGACTGTAGAAAATGAACAAGAGAAGATCATCAATCGAAACTAATGATTCGAGTATAGAAGGACTGGAAGGTGCATACAAGGCAATTGAAAGTCTGGCAAAGATTTTGGAGCAACAGGTGAACAATGGAGTATCAAAGAATCTTGAACTAAGTAGATGTACTATTAAACAGTTCAAGAAGTTGAATCCTCCATCTTTTAAAGGTACTTCTAAACCCACCGAAGCATAAATTTGGGTGATGCAGATGAAAAAGATACTCGATGTTCTTAAGTATACCGATGAACAAAGGGTGTCATTTGCAATATTTATGTTAGAAGGGCAGGCCGAACATTGGTGGAGAATGACTAAGAGAATACACGGGGAAAGGAATACTTACATAGGTTGGAATGATTTATTAGTAATCTTTTATGAGAAATATTTTCCGAAAATGGTGAAAGACGAAATGGCAGCTGACTTCATGAGTCTGGTGCAAGGGAATATGACGGTTAGTCAATATGAGGCAAAGTTTACTGAGTTATCCCGTTTTTCACGTCATGTTGTAGCAACTGATGTTTTAAGAGCGAAGAAGTTTGAGCGTGGGTTAAGGTTGAATATTCGTTGTCGAATTTCCATCCTGAAATTAAAATCATATATTGATGTCGTGACTAGGGCTACAATAGCTGAGATGGATGGTGAGGAGTACAATCGAATTAGAGATGGAAAGAGGAAGTTTGGGGAACAAAAAGGAAATAACCCAAATAATAGAAAATTCTTTAGGAACACATCCAATGTTGGGGGATCTAGTGATAACAAACAGTATCATAACCAGACATGTCAGCAATGTGGAAAGATGCATGGAGGACGACCTTGTTATAAGGATTCAGGAGCTTATTTTAGATGTGGACAGAAAGGACATCAGATAAAAGACTGCCCAAACCCAGCAAGGGTTTCGATAAAGCCTTCAAGTGCAAATAAGGATCAAGACAGACAGGGTAGAGTTTTCGCACTTTCTGATACCCAAGCTTCTAATGCGGTAGTGTCAGGTACACTTTCTATATGTGCACAACCTTTTAAAGCTTTGATAGATCCTGGTTCTACCCATTCGTTCATATCTATACATGTATTAAATCGCTTTCATAAATTGCCTGAACCCTTGAATCATAACATACATGTTTTTACTCCTTCGGGTGAGTTATTGATGGGTAAATTAGTATACAAGGCTTGCCCCATAGATATTGATAGTCATAAACTATTTGTTGATTTGATAGTTTTAGACATTAAAGATTTTGAAGTCATTTTGGGGATGGATTGGTTAGCATCACATCATGCTAAGGTAGATTGTTTTGAGAAGAGTGTTACTTTCCAAATTCCTCACCAACCAAAATTTAGTCTTGAAGGAACTGGCATCATATCTCCGATGTGTATTATTTCTGCAATGCAAGCCTATAGTTTTCTTAAGAAGGGATGTCAAGGATTTCTTGCAACTGTTACCAGTTTGCAAACAATACGGCCTAGCTTAGAAGATATTCCTATCGTTAAGAAA
Source organism: Sambucus nigra (assembly GCA_949130495.1). NCBI lineage: Eukaryota > Viridiplantae > Streptophyta > Magnoliopsida > Dipsacales > Adoxaceae > Sambucus > Sambucus nigra. The sequence continues at coordinate 682,995,674 of OX422209.1, forward strand.
TTTACAAAAGTTTTTCCAAATGATTTACCAGGCCTACCTCCTAATAGAGAAATAGAATTTACGATTGACCTTATTCCTGGAACTATACCAATCTCAAAACTACCATATCGTATGGCACCTTTAGAATTAAGAGAGTTAAAAGTTCAATTAGAAGACCTTTTAGACAAGGGTTTTATCAGACCAAGTATATCGCCTTGGGGTGCTCCAGTGTTATTTGTGAAAAAGAAGGATGGGACAATGAGACTATGTATAGATTATCGTGAACTGAATAAGGTAACCATTAAGAATAAATACCCCTTACCTTGTATAGATGACTTGTTTGATTAATTAGAAGGTGCACAAGTATTCTCTAAGATTGACCTTAGGTCAGTTTATCATCAATTGAAGATTAAGGATGATGATATTTCAAAATCAGCTTTTCGTACTAGATATGGTCACTATGAATTTCTTGTAATGCCATTTGGACTAACTAATGCACCAACCGCTTTTATGGATATGATGAATAGGGTGTTTAGGAAATATTTGGATCAGTGTGTGGTTGTTTTCATTGATGACATCCTTATTTATTCCAAAAGAATTGAAAAACACAAAAAGCATTTAGAGACGGTATTACAAATCCTTAGGAAAGAGAAATTATATGCAAAATTAAAGAAGTGTGAGTTTTGGATGCCTAGTGTTTCTTTTCTAGGACATGTCATATCCAAAGAGGGAGTGTCAGTTTACCCTCAAAAGATTGAGGCTATACTAAATTGGCCTAGACCAACTAATGTGAGTGAGATTCGTAGTTTCCTTGGATTAGCAGGTTATTACGGTAGATTTATTGAAGGATTTTCTAGCATTGCCAAACCTCTATCTAGGTTAACACAAAAGAAGGTAGAATATGAATGGTCTGAGGAAGCCGTGAAAAGTTTTCAAGAACTTAAGAATCGATTAGTAACTGCCCCAATTCTGACTATTCCTTCCGGGACAGGGGGATTTATGATTTATAGTGATGCTTCAAAAAATGGTTTGGGATGTGTGCTAATGCAAAATGGAAAAGTAGTAGCTTACGCCTCGAGACAGTTGAAAACCCATGAGCAGAATTATCCAACCCATGACCTAGATTTAGCAGCTGTAATTTTTGCTCTTAAGATTTGGAGGCACTATTTGTATGGTGAGACTTGTGAGATTTATACCGATCATAAGAGTTTGAAGTACATATTTACTCAGAAAGAGTTGAATATGAGACCAAGGATGTGGTTAGAATTGATGAAGGATTATGATGTAAATATTCACTATCACCCGGGGAAAGCTAATGTAGTAGCCGATGCTTTAAGTAGGAAGTCTACACTAAATTTAGCATGTCTTATTACAAGCCAGGAAGCACTGTTAAGGGATTTGAGAAGTATGGAAATAGATGTACATGTCTATAGCAAAGGAGGAATAATTGCAAACTTACAAGTACAACCCATGTTGATGGAGAGGATCAAAATTGCACACGTAAATGACCCATAACTGAAGAAGATTAGAGAAGAAGTCATCGAAGGTAAGAGAACTGAATTTGTGATGCGAGATGATATATTGAGGTTTGAAAATAGAGTGTGTGTGCCATGTAATGCCCAACTAAAGAGGCAAATTTTGGAGGAAAGTCAATACTCAAGATTCACATTTCATCCCGGATGTACAAAAACGTATAGGGATCTTTGAGAAGTATTTTGGTGGAATAACATGAAGAGGGAGATAGCAGAATTTATATCTCAGTGTTTAGTTTGTCAACAAGTAAGGGCAGAACATCAAAAACCATCAGGATTACTGCAACCCCTACCTATCCCTGAGGGGAAATGGGAACATATTACTATGGATTTTATGACAGGTTTATTGAGGAGTTCAAATGGTAGTGACTCTATTTGGGTAATTATTGATAGGTTAACTAAATCTGCTCATTTTCTTGCCATTAAGATTACCCATTCTTTAGAGAAGTTAGCTAAGTTGTATGTGCAGGAAATTATTAGGCTTCATGGAACCCCAATTTCAATTATTTCTGACCGTGACCCTAGATTTGTGTCTCACTTCTGGAAAAGCCTACAAGAAGGCATGGGAACAAAATTAAATTTTAGCACTGCTTTTCATCCTCAAACGGATGGACAATCAGAGAGAACTATTCAAACCTTAGAGGATATGCTTAGGGCATGTGCACTTGATTTAAAAGGGAATTGGGATGATCATTTACCGTTAGTGGAATTCGCATATAATAATAGTTATCAAGCAAGTATTCAAATGGCACCGTATGAGGCACTCTATGGTAGAAGGTGTCGTTCCCCTACATGTTGGGTAGAAGTTGGGGAAAGAAAATTATTGGGACCAGAATTGATTCAGATCACAACAGAGAAGGCGAAATTAATACAAGACCGACTTCGAACCGTTCAAAGCCGTCAAAAGAGTTATGTTGACAATCGACACCGACAGTTAGAATTCCAAAGAGGAGATTATGTGTTCTTACGAGTATCGCCTGCAAAAGGAGTAATACGATTTAGGAAGAAAGGGAAGTTGAGCCCAAGATACATAGGACCTTTTGAAATCCTTGAAAGGATAGGATCTGTTGCGTATAAAATAGCCTTACGACCAGAACTCTCTAGTGTACATAATGTGTTTCACGTATCAATGATAAAGAAATATGTCCCAGATCCAAAACGTATCTTAAGTCATGAGCCTCTTCAAGTTAGAGAAGATTTGTCATACATTGAGCATCTAGTGGAAATTTTGGACCATAAAGATCAAATATTACGAACCAAGGTTATTCCACTAATTAAAGTATTATGGCGGAATCATTCTGTTGAAGAAGCAACGTGGGAGCGGGAAGATGAGATAAAGGAGTGATATCCATACCTTTTTAAAAGTTAAAGTAAGTAAAGTTTGGGGACCAAACTTTTTATAAGGAGGGTAGGATGTAATGACCCCACTTTTATATATAGTTTTTTTTTACACTCTTGTGTTACTTATTATCTTATAAATGTTGTATTATTAGATATGTGGTATTATTGGCTATCAATATAACAAACCCCATTTTTAATTACGAAGAATCAACTGTAAATTGGATCAAATCGAAGTCTTATGACATATCTTAAGGCAAATAATAAGTTTTGGGGTAGAAAATATAATTTTATGAAACTTTAAGGACTAAAATAAAAATATAAAATTGACCATTTTGTAAATAAAATATTTTTAAGGACCTCTAAGAAATATTCAAAATATATAGTGTGAAATTACCAAAATACCCTTCATATGTGAAATGACCCTTATACCCTGATCCCCTTTCCACCACGTGCTGGTCACTTCCACCTTCCACATGTCATCTGTAGAGAGAGAGCTAAAACACTTGTCATCATTTGGTGATATTAACACTGCAAGACCACTCCGGATCGCGACACCTCGATGTTGAATCACCAATCCAAAAAGCATAGTCATTTGACCGTAATACATTTGGAAACCTATAAATAGGGCCTTAGGGTTCATTTGAAACTCACACCAATTCCTTGAGAATTATAGTAAGAAAGAGTGATAGAAATCTTGAGAAATATCTTAAGAAGGAGTTCTATAATTTTGTAGAAAGAATTCATTTCGTAGGTATGATTTTATTTAAATGTTATAATGTATTTTTATAGTTTTAATTTTGTGTTTTATAGCTTTACTTAGTAGTTATGCTGGTAAAATACACTATGGACTTCACTAATCAAAACTTAAAGTTAAGAAGAAATCCAAGTTGATTTTATTTTCATGTAAACTTGTTTGAAATTGTATATACGCTTTTAAAAATGATTTTTTAAAAGTAATTTCTCGTTATTATGGAATCCCATTTAAGTAATTCCAAAGTCAGGCCCGGTGAAATTCTGTCAAAAACGAGATGGTATTTAAGTGGTGCCCCTGTGACCCTCCATCTCTACTGGGAATGAATCCGGAAATGTTCTGTCTAGAGGAGATGGTATTTAAGCGGTGCCCTTGTGACCCTCCATCTCTACTGGGAACCGACTGATTAGGAAGAACTATGAATTGAATCCTTTAATTACGATCAATAAGTTTTAAAAGTTAAGAAAATGGTTTTTTAGTAATCCTTTGAAACAAGTTACTATTAAAATACAATATGCAGATTGGACCTTGTTTAGAACATATGCTTAAACCTTTATTGTATTTGTTAGATTAACGTGCGATCGAAGACTCGTTATCTATAATTTCGACCTCTATTTTAGGTGAGTACTCTATGCAATTTCTTGCGCATTTTGATTATATTATATTATGCAAACTATGTATAATTAGTGAAATGCTTTTATTCTCAAAATGCATCTGAGACCGATGATTCCGTCGTTTGTTATATGTTTATATCTCTCCATATAAACATCTGATTTGAATTGTAAAATTATTGATTCGGCCTATGGAAACTCTCTTACTATGTTGGCCTTGACTACCGGGTGGAAATATTTAGGTGGTACCTTCCCAGCTGGTTTATCACTGGTGTGCCCTAAACAAGGCGTTGTTCCAGAAATCATGATTATCTGTCTGTGATGTTACCGGGTGGAAACATTTGGTAACACTATCTGTCTAGGTATTAGAGCATTCATGGCCACTAAAACTGAATAATTGACATATGCTCAATTGTTTTATCTCCTCTGTTCTGAACTGTTTATTCTGAATATATATATATATATATATATATATATATATATATATATATATATATATATATATATATATATATATATATATATATATATTGTCATTTACTTTATATATATTACTTGAAATTCCTATCTCTATGTGTATACCTTTCGTTCTAAATTGAATAGGTATCTATTTTCTGAAAACCTTGGAATATTTGGAGATTGAATCTCATTCGGCTTTTAGCTGATGTTTTATAATTAACCATTTTTCAGGAAATAATTAGGCAAGCGGATGGAACATAAGGGGACTATGTTGAAGATTTAGCTTTTAGAGCTCTTTTTGTTACATTTAGTAGAATTTTGTTTTATTAGATAAAGGATGTTTGGCTCTTTAATTAAACGGCTTTAAAATTTCTGTCAATTTGCAACTCTTGGATATTTTAATATAAATGAAGTTTCCTTTTGAAAGCTCTAATGATGTAATTCCTTCACTTTCAGTATTTTACGATTCATAACCATGTGATTATACTCCCGCTAAATATATTTTAAAAGAAAATTTTTGATGCCAGAATATTGGATGCCTTGGTGGCATGTCAAGACACTCGTTCCCTACGATTTTTGGGTCGCGGTCGTGACACAAAGACATATCTTAGCTCTGATTCTGTCTATAAGATCCCAAGAATAATTCATGACCAAGATTTATTGTTCTCAACAGAGTTCCTCAATACTTCGAAATTCACCGGAATGCCAAACCATCAACTAGAATTAAAGGTTGGTTCACCGATCATTCTTCTCAGAAACATAAATCAATCCTCATGACTATGCAATGGAACTCCCCTAATCATAACCCAATGGGCTCACATGGTAATCAAAGAAAAATTATTATGGGATCTCATTTAGGATCAAACATTTTCATCCCATGAATAATAATGTCCGCTTTTGATTCAAAATAGCTTTTTTATGTAACGAAGACAATTCCCAGTCCGTATATCATTCTCAATGACCATCAACAAGAGTCAATGTCAAACACTTGATCAAGTATGCATATACCTTCCTAAATTAGTTTTTAGTCACAGACAACTTCATGTTGTATTTTTAAATGTTAAAAACATTAACGGTTTGAAATTTCTCATTAATAATGAAAAACTAAAGAACTACAACTACATGAAGAATATTGTATATGAAGAAGATTGTGCCATTTGTGAACCGGTATACATAAGAAACACCATTATTAGTCTCATACAATGTAAATCAATTATATATATATATATATATATATATATATATATATATATATATATATATATATATATATATATATAATAAAGTAGAAAACTTATGTATGTCATAAGCTTGAAGTATGATGTCATCTTTGTGAATTTTTTTGCACTACCTATTTTACCCCTTACAAATTTAGATTCCCCCTCTTTTTCATCTCATTAGTTTATTCTCCCTCCTTTGTTTTAATTCAAATATAAGGTTATTTTGGTAAACATACACCGTCCCACTTTAAACCATACCTCATTCTCAAAGTCACGCACCCGGCCACCTCTTTCTCACCCTACCCCCAAACCCAAATCCTCATTATCCAACTCGGACGAACTAATGAACAAACCAAATCTAATACGAGTTTGAGAAGGTTTTGTAGGAATTGTATAGATCTTATAGGTCTTTTGTTTATTCATATTCTAGGGTTTTGCTATATATTATATGAATTATTCCTTATTTATTTAATTATATTTCATGTCTATTACAGTGGTGTGTAACTGACAGTTTTTTTTTGTTCATGTAACCAGTAAAGGTGTAGGCTCACAATCGTGTGTTCAAACACCAACACCATCGAAACTCCACCAATCATCATCAGTGAGTAAAGTAATTGATCTCTCTCACTCTCTTCTAATCTAGGGCTTTTTTTAAAACTTTGAAATCAGGTTTCATATCTAGAGTATTTTGACTTTGAAAAACACAAATGTAACCGAGTTTAGGTTGTCTGTCATTACTTCTTTATTTCTAATACATTTATGCTCTATTTTTTTAGGCTGGAAGTTAAGATCTTCAAGTGAACACCACAACTTTGGGTAGAAATCTCGCATTTGTATATTTATGGTATTTCACATACTATGGGTGAGGTTAGCTAGAGGAGCCGAAGACGTAATATTCAAGATGTATGCTTATATTCAGTTTTTTTTTGTTTTTTTTTTTTGGAAATTTCAGACTGACCATGAACTGTTCTGTTCCTATAGGAATCAATGACTCCCAAAAGGTATTTATCTCTAATTCAATTTGTGTGTTTGGTTGTCTCTTAGGGTGATTCTCCTTTTTCATTATTGTTTTGTTTAGATTTAGCAGTTCAATTTTGGTTTATCATGCATTTAACTTTAGTTTCTTCTTAGCCACGTATGACTTATAATTATAATTTGGTTTCTTGATTGGAACTTATTAATCGTTTGAAAATGTCTAATCATTTATGGTATGCCATTATGTAAACTTATGGAGTAGGAGGATTCAAATGATTCGTTTATTTATACTCATTGCTTTAAAGTTTGTTGTAATGTGGTATTGATTATTTCTGTTAGGGCAGTGAAATACAAGTATTCCTTTTTTTTTTCTTCTCTTTTTCTTCGTTAATCTGGCGTGCTTTTATAATCGTCTAATCTAACTGAAATGGTTTCTTCACCTGATCATACAACTGACTTTTGACAGCAAACCATAATATCTATATATTTATTTGTTCCTAAAATGAAATACATTGTATGGTTTGTACATATTTGGTTAATTTCTCCTTTACGATCACTCTTCAATCAAAATGTATATGCTTATATGTTTCTGAGATGCATATTACTATATGTTTTGCTAATATCTTTAACATACAATGGTTTAGTATAATGAAAGCCAGTATCTTTAACATACAATGATTTTCATAATACTATTTTATTTTTTTGTGTAACAAAGGCATTACAATGTTCTTCTTAGTCACAGACTCTGCCTTTGGAGTTCAAGGTTCCTTTTTCCCCTTTTGAATATGAGGTATCATTGTTCCATTTGAGGTTTTGATTATGCTTATAACATGTTAATCCTTTATTACAGAATAAAAGTTTTGTACATGACAGCTTATTAAACTATTCACATCTTATGTGGATGCCTACCGAGAAACCAAAAACTACGTTCACTAGTGTGCATATGGTTTATTAATATTGTTGTTTATGTGTTTCTAACTAAAAATTTGATGGATGGTGACACTAGTCTTATAGAGATTTGGGAGACCTGTGTGTACTTTGGTTATATAAAATGATGAAATATTGATGTATTACTAGAATTCCTATATTTACTCACTCTATATTGTTTGTTTGTTAAATGTGACATACTTGGGCTTCTATAGAGTATATACAAGAGGAATATTACTCAATCTTAAAGCTTTTGTTATGCCACATGTTATTTGAAAATACTCGGTGCATGGTTACATTATACGTGATTGGTAACTATCTAATAATAAAAGTTCTATAATTATCTTTTAAAATATGGCCCGAAGTGTAAAGATATCTGTTTCATCATTTTGTCATTTTGAAAATTTTAGTTACTTTTGAAAATTTCTAACTGACTCCTTTATTATTTAATTATAATGTTTTGAAAGTGATAAAATGACCACAGTGTCCTACATGACATTCTTAGAGTAATTAGATCAACATTTTTTGCATAACATTTGTTGGTTATGCCTTTTGAACTGGTGGAGTGTTTATGCCCTTTGAACTAGATGCATCCATAACTTATTTTAAATTCATATAATTTTGTTCTTTATCATCACATTGGATATAGCCATTGACTCTTTTTGTTACATGTAGAGGATATATCAAGGGGTTAGTTTGTGCAACTCTAAAAGTGAACTGGTGAGGAGGGGAATATTTAAAGCGAAAATTGAGTTGGCGATGCTGGTAGTATTAAAAGAACGAACAAGAACGTGATCGTTAGGCTTTGAGCTACTGTCCTCAATTAACCCAAACGTCTCCTGCTCAAACTCGTGTAGTTGCTGGTACACAACTACAGTTCATGCATAAAAAGAGTTGAATGTCATATATGAAAGAATTCTTCCTCTTGAAATATTGCGGCGTGTCAACAAGGTCTGATCATTAACAACATACAAGCTAACCCCAATAGGTATGAATAGGGGCGTGCCCATAAGCTCTGATTAGTTTTACTTTTGTTGCTCACTTGCCATTTAATTTATTGCACCTTATAAGGTCTGATTAGAGTTGTATTTATTTCTATTTCTATAGTTTTCAACTGATGTCTCTTGTTCTATGAAAAGATACTTTAACGTTGAGCCTTTTCTAGCGAATGGTGATCACCCGTCTCATGCCGTGGCGATTGGGGAGAGGTTTGTGAAGGAGGTGTTGAGCAGTAGTCCACATTTGAATGAAATGATGTTGTTGATTGCAGAATCTACCTAGCAGAATCTACATCAGCAGCTTATAAAGTTATTATGTGTGTTTGTTTCCATCCCAGTTAAAATCACTAAGAATCAAGGTTAATCACTTTGAATTAAATCCTTATGGTACATATTTTATATTTTTCATTAATGTGTCTCTCTTTTGCATTTTGATTTAGTATTTTTTTCAAGTTTTTTGGGGATTTAGAGTTCCTTCGTCCATTATTAATTTCATGCCTCCAATTTGATGACTGTTAAGTTATGAATTCGATAGTGCAGTTCAGAGATGCTATTTCTTCGTCTACTGCCTGGTGGTTCATTTTGATGTGGCACCCGACCTTCAATGCAAAAAAGTGTGTGTTGATTATTTGTTTGGTCAAACAAAAAGATAATATTTGTTGTTATATTTTTTTTAACATTGATATTGTGCATTATGTTCGGCGCAAATATTTTTTTAGAATGTATGAAGTTTTTTTCATTTTTTTTCAGTGACTCCATATGAGAGATGAGTTGAAATAGTGTCTCTATAGGATATTTATTATATTCAATTTTTAATGTATTTGTTTGGTTTTAGGTGTTCATTATCCATGTCTATATAATTCTGATCATAGGTGTTTTACTATTCACCACTACTAATTTAGGCCAAACACTGAACCTATAAAATCTCTTCTGTTTGGACCAGTCTCAGGGAAACCTGTAGCATTATTAGTCTCCATTGTAAATGGGTTGTGGGAAATGGTCTCTTTATCAATCTATGGAACTCTAATTTGTTGGGATCCTCTCTCCAAATTTTATCTGGGGTAGACATGCCCAATATTCCCTGGTCTGTTAGTGTATTCATTCAAAATAATCAGTGGTTTGTCCCTGCTTCTTTTACTCGTCATTTCCCTGACATATATAAATTTATTTATTCTATATCTTAACTGTCTACTCCCACTGAAGACAGAAGAATTTTGCAATACCCCGTATTTTTATGCTATATTAATTTGGGGATTTATTAAATTTAATGTGAATTAATTATTTAATATAAATCCGAAAATTAATTATGTTATAATTATTAACGTGATGAGAGTTAGTAATTATGGAAATTTTTTTGAATATTACTAATGAGCAAAGTAATATATATTATTGGTTATATTAAAGGTCACAAGCGAATAAAATGACAATTTTGGAAATTTGAGTCGGGACGCGCCCGTGTCGCGTCGGGACTAAATATTGATTTAATAAAAAGTGAATATATTATAAGTTGCTCGTATGGTCATTTTGAGTGCGCCAAAGTGTCAGGAAGGGTCTAGATAGTCAGAAAAGTATACCCCGGGGGTTTAGTTTGGGTCTCGGGGGCATTTTTAGGCCTATTTAGCACCCCGGGAGGGCATTTTGGACATTTCGCATTTTTGGGTAATTAAACCCACGAAATTTCAAGGGATATATCAGATGTCTAAGGTTTTATTCGAGGGTTAAAACAACCAAAGACAAGTGACGGCCATAGGAGAGGGAAGGAGAGAGCTCTCAAAGCAATCCAAGGCCCAAAATCCATTCGTTTGCACCGCCACCACCACCAACGCGTAGATCGCGCGACGGGGAACGTAACCACACCAAATTCGTCATCAAACCAGAACTTTGAAAATCCCAGGCAAGTGTTTATCTTGCTTATTTTCGTTAATGCATCACTCATGTTAGTCTAGGGATGATTAGGATGAGTTTATGGAAGAAAACCCAAATTTGAGATAGGAAATCGCATGTAGTAATGATTTGAGTGTTATTCTGGAAACCCCCTTCACATGTAGAGGATTAAACCACGAATTTTTGATGTTTTAGAAGAAGAAAATTCTGGAAAAGATTGATTATAACCATGTTAAAGAAATTCTAGGGTTCTTGAGATTTTTATGAAGTTTTTGCCTATAAATCCATAATTAGTGACGGAAATTTACATGCTTTACGTAGAAGATACATAAAATGAGATTATAATGTTAGTAGTACAAATTTCTGGGCGATTGGGAATGAAAAGTTTGGATTTGGAGGAGGTTATGTGATAGAACCCGTAACTGATTAACTGCAGAATTCGCCATACCTGTTTGATCGATCGATCGAGCCAAGAGCTTCGATCGATCGAAGGTTCGATCGATTGAGCCCCAGACCTCGATTGATCGACCCCTTCTGGCAGACTTATATTCCCCTTTTTAAATTAGTTGAGTCCAATTTAATGAGAAATAATTCTTGGACACTCTTATTAAAATGTTTTGGGAGATAAAGAAGACCAGTAGGACATGTGAATAATTTTGGGACCTTTAATGTAAGACAAGAGTTGTATTTTTGGGATACTTATATATAAGGGACGATGAAACTATGTATTAAAGGGAGAGATGCGTAAGATAGTTACGTTGGAACATAAATGTATACCTACTGAATTTTTCACTTGAGAGGATAGAGTTCATGAGTATTACGTAGTAAGTTGGAAAAATCCCTCGAATCAAAGTAAGAAATGAACGATTATACGTGAGAACTAAATAATGAGATATGAGGACAAATGTCGTAATTATGGGATTAGAGATGTACCGAAATTGATATGGTAATAGTAGTATAGTTATATGATTGTGTTTATGCATATACTATCTATGTGTGAAAATCGTGCCCGCGCTACTTGCTATCCCCGAGGTTACCGCCCTGGGACAGTCTTATCTCGATGGGACCTTTATGGGGGATATTGACTCGTACCCTAGAAGATAGAAATCCTTGGTACAGGATATCGAATTGATAGTTCAGACGGTCCTAAGAGACGTAGGGGCATGTGCTATCCTCTTAGAGACCTGGAATCTATGCTTCGCCTCAATATTGTTTGTGTATGTGATAATACATTTTGAGAGTGATTCCGAACTTGTATTTCCCTTAGTACGAGTGATACGGGGATTGGATAACAGAGTATGCCCGCACCATAGTTTTTATGTGGGGTGCTGTTAGAATATATATATTATACGAGTATTTAATATATATATGAAATTCTGAAATTTGGAACTGCCTACTGTGATATGGTAAGTAAGACATGTATAATGAATCAAATTGGAAATACTTGTTTTGAAAAAGTATAATATGACACTGGGAAACTTTATTAATAAATCAAGTTAAAATGAGAGCTTTGTTACTAAATGAAATTTTCCCTTTTAAACAATTATATTGTTCAGTTTTAAATCTTACGAGTAACCTAAGATATGTTAAACCATTGGGAAGTTTAGTGCGATATAAGATAAGATAATCCGTTGGGAAGGTTAGTGCGATAGGCGTGCACATTAGAAGAGAGGTGATATATTCTCAAGAGAGTGCCGCACTAATATGTTGTTGCATTGGCCTGTAAACATTTTAAATACTTGCTAAACAAAATTTTAAATCATTTACACTATCGGGCACTGACCCGTTCCTATTTCTCTTTCTCTCTTGTATATATATGTATATATTACAGGTGCCCAGCCACAGGGGCGTCTTGCATAGGATCCTTTGGAAGGAACGCGCTGCAGCTTAGGTGGGAGTTGCAGGCGTCTTGCTTAGACGACTTCATTTATTTGATTCCACTCCTATATATTCATTTAGTGGGGCATGTGCCGCCCTTTCCATTATTCAGTTGTTTTATTAGACATTGTGATTCAGTTATTTCTAGTATTGTCACTTTGGGATTTATTACTGTCTGGATGTTTTACTTTAAGTTTTAAATGTTGGGATTTAGTTGTTGAATGTTTAAATTATTTGGATTATATGTTCCAGGATAATTGTGGTGTGATTCTTTAATATTGAATTGTTGTAAACATTTAAATCTTGGTTTATAAAAAAAAAAATTGGAAAGTAATGTCTAAAAATTGTTTTGGCACTTAGCTTAATTAATTAGGGTGTTTAAATTGGAAAAGTTTTTTTTCGACAGTGATGCTAAGAATGAAGCAACTGTTCACCTTGATTTAATTTAATAAATAAGTGACCGCCCGGTATTTAATTAGGTGGGGTGTCACAGGTGGTATCAGAGCATCAAGTTCTAGTGTCCTTAGGATCTGTACGGCTTATTTCGCTTTTAGCTTAACATTCTTGCTATAGTGCCCTAACATTAGGAATGTTGTATTCGTCTTTGTGTGTTGGAAATTCGTGCTTCTGCGACTTGTCGATATGAATGTTAAACTTATTCTGATGAAATTTTAAAACTTTCAGATGGCCCGCCAGGAAGAACAAGCTAATACCATTGGGGAGGTTACTGAGCAAGTACAACACACGCCTCAGGTGTCTTCGAAAAAGGTACCAATCGCCGAATTTGCGGGCATTGTGGCACAAGCAGCTACCACTGCAGTTTTACAGTACCATGAACGCAACATACAGCTTAGAGGAGGCAAAAGATCTAGAGAGGTTCACCAAATGCATGTGACTAAAGTTGAAAATTGTGCGAAGGCACCGAAATTTCGGCAAAAAACCACTCAAGACCGAGACAGTTTCAGGGATAACAAAATTTATGCAAAGGGCCAAAAGTGTGAGGGCCAACAAGGTTGGGGTCAAACTAAAGTCACAAAGCGGTGTTTCAAATGTGGAAGGAACGGTCATAAACGTCAATCTTGTTCGAATCAGACTCGGGAGAAACTAAAACCCGACCAGCAAGGAATTTCGAAACTCGGCTATAAATGTGTACAACCGAATCACAAGTGGAGGGATTATCCTCAACCTGACATCGTTTTTCCGCAAATTTCTTATCAAAGTCAGCTAAACCAAGAAGAAAGCAAGACTAGACAACAACGTAGTAAAGTGAGACAGTTTCGAGGGAGGTGTTTTCGATGTGGCAGGAGAGACCATAGGTGTCCGAATTTCCCAGAGAGGGATAAAGCCCCAAGGCCAGCAAGGCCGACACCGACAGCAGTAGGGTCAGAGGGGGAGTAACTTCGGAGGTCGATGTTTTGTGTGCGACTAGCATGGCCATAAGTGCTAGGATTTCCTAGAGGGTGATAGGTCCCCACAGCAGCAGGGTGCCTGTAATGAGCCACAGAAGCCACTTTTTCCAACCGCCCTCCCAGCATCAACTCAGGTACCAGTCCTACCAACCATTCCAGCAGCTCCAATGCAGCAGGGGCAGTTATAGTACGGACGTATCTATATAGTCCACCAGGAAGCAACTCCACAGGCATCAACCGCGATTGAGGGTATGTTTCCTATACATGGTACTATGGGTCGAGTTTTATTTGATACTGGGGCGACACATTGTTTTATAGCTACGTATTTGCGAAAGCCTTAGGGTTGTTAGCCACAACAGAGAGCACTGTGACGTGTGTAGACTCACCACTGGGGAGTGGATCACTCATTTTATTTATATGCCGGGGTGTGGGGGTAGAGATTGGTAGCTTAGTATTACCAGCTGACATGTTAGTCTTACATATGCATGAGCACGATGTTATTATCGGTATGGATTAGCTCGCAGCTTACAGAGCCATGATTGATTATTTCGATGGGAGTATTGTCTTTGCCATTTCAGGGCAAGAGATGTTTGTAGTGGCGATGCCTCGCCCAGAGGGAGGCTCGACCGCTCATTTATATTATATAGAGGAGGATACCTCTAAGGAGGTTGTGATTCCCTTAGACTCGATCCCAGTTCTTTGTGAGTATTCCGATGTATTTCAGGAGATACCAGGCCTAACCCCCAGTCGAGAGATAGAATTTGTCATAGATTTATTACCGGATATTAGACCTATAACACGCGCTCCATACCGTATGGCTCCGACAGAAATACGAGAGTTACGAGATCAGTTAGAGCAGCTGTTAGTTCGGGGCTTCATTCACAGGAGTACCTCACCATGGGGCGCTCCAGTCTTGTTTGTGAAGAAGAGAGATGGTTCACTAAGGCTATGTGTGGACTACCGGGAGTTGAATAAGGTCACGATACGGAATAAGAATCCGTTGCCTCGAATCGATGACCTGTTCGACCAGCCGAGGGGAGCAACTTTCTTTTCGAAGATAGATTTGAGGTCGGGGTACCATCAGCTACGTATTAGGGAGCAAGATGTTTCAAAGACTGCTTTCTTGACGAGATATGGGTCCTATGAGTTCAGGGTGATGCCATTTGGCCTCACAAATGCTCCAGCCGTGTTCATGTACTTAATGAACCGAGTGTTCAGAGAGTTCTTGGATCAGTTTGTTATCGTCTTCATAGGTGACATTTTGATATATTCACACTCCGAGGAGGATCATGCCGAGCACTTGAGACAGGTTCTTCAGACTCTACGAGAGCATCAGTTGTATGCTAAGTACGAGAAGTGCGGATTCTGGTTGCGAGAAGTACACTTCTTGGGGCATTTTGTTTCTGAACAGGGGATAGCAGATGACCAGAGTAAAGTTTCAGCAGTGAGGGAGTGGGGACAGCCCACGACACCGACGGAAGTTTGTAGTTTCTTGGAGATTAGCCGGATATTACATGAGATTCATTCGGGGATTCTCCAAAATAGCGGGTCCATTGACGAACCTGACTCGCACAGGGGTTCCATATGTTTGGGATGATTCTTGCCAATTGGCTTTCGACGAGCTGAAAGATAAGCTTACTTCATCACCGGTCCTTGCTTTACCAAAGCCGGGTGTGGAGTACCTGGTTTACACCGATGCCTCTTTACGGGGACTTGGGGGAGTACTTCAGCAGGAGGAGAAGGCTGTAGCTTTTGCCTCCCGCAAGATTAAACCGCATGAGAAGAATTACCCCACCCACGACCTGGAGTTAGTAGTGGTCATTTTTGCATTGAGGATATGGAGGCACTATTTATTGGGGGAGAAATTCCCCTTGTTCACAGACCACAAGTCACTGCAGTACCTGTTCACTCAGCGAGAGCTGAATATGCGTCAGTGCAGATGGTTAGAGTTTGTGAAGGACTATCAGTTCGACATACAATACCATTCGGGGAAGGACAATGTATTTACTGATGCGTTGAGTCGTAGATCGGTTGACGAGGTAGTGGACGTTTGGAAAGCAAAGTGGAAGGAGTTAGGCCACCAGGATGCAGTAGTTGTTCCTTTATATCTGTTATGACAGTGACACCCGAGATTGTTACGAGGGTAATACACGCATAGACCGCAGACCCATTTTTCCAGGAGCAGATTGTACGACTCTTAGCTGAGGGTGCTGAGTCCTATTCTGTTAGTTCTGATGGGGGTTTGAGGTTTAATGGGAGATTGGTGGTGCCAGAAGGAGCAGAATTACGTCATGTAGTGATGACCCAGTCTCACGGGTCCCGATTTGCGGTGCATCCTGGAGGAGATAAGATGTACCAGGATATGAGGCGGAAATATTGGTGGAGTGGGATGAAGAACGACATTGCTGAGTTCTTGTCCAAGTGTTCTACCTGCCAGCTGGTAAAGGTGGACCATCAGAAACCGTCAGGATTGCTTCAGCCATTAGAAGTACTCGCGTGGAAGTGGGAGAGTATTTCCATGGATTTTATTACAGGGTTACCTACATCACAGCGGGGCCACGACTCTATCTGGGTGATTGTAGATCGTTTGACCAAGGTGGCTCATTTTCTGCCGGTACGGACAGACTATACCACGGGTCAGTATGCTTAGTTGTTCATTGCTGAGATTGTCAGATTACATGGGGTGCCCCTGAATATTGTGTCAGATAAAGACAAAATTTTTGTGTCACGTTTCTGGGAGAGTTTTCACGAGGCTATGGGTACTGAGTTGAGGCTGAGTTCAGCTTATCACCCACAGACAGATGGATAGAGAGAGCGTACTAATTAGATGTTGGAGGATATGCTACGCATGTGTGTTCTTGATTTTGGAGGAGGTTGGGAGCCACATCTTCCACTGGTAGAGTTTTCTTATAATAACTCTTATCAGTTCACGATTGGCATGGCTCCATTTGAGGATTTGTACGGCAGATCTTGTCGTTCCCCAACTGGTTGGCTAGAGGTGGGAGATAACAAGTTGCTCGGACCGGAGGTAATTCAGGAAACCTCCGCGAGGATTGAGATGATCAGGAGTCGTATTCGAGTAGCCCAGGACAGGCAGAAGAGCTACGCCGATGCGAAACGGTTCTTCCAGGAGTTTAATGTGGGGGACCAAGTGTTACTACGTGTATCTCCTATGAAAGGAGTGATGAGGTTCGAGAAGAAAGGGAAATTGGCCCCGAGGTACGTGGGACCATTTCCCATTATCGAGAGGATTGGGCCGGTAGCGTACAGATTGGGACTGCCAGAGCATTTACATCGCATTCACGATGTATTCCACATCTCTTCATTGAGACGATATCTTCGGGATAATATGGCCCATACTCACATCGCGATAGATGAAATAGACTTACAGCCTAACAGCTCTTACGAGGAGAGATCGGTGGCTATCCTAGACCATAGCGAGAGGAGATTGAGGTCGAAAGTAGTTCCACTTGTACGGGTCCAGTGGGAGCATCATAATGTGGAGGAATCCACTTGGGATCGCGAGGCAGACATGCGCGAGAGATACACAGATTTATTTTTACCAAGCATGCCTTATATTTCGAATTTCGGGACAAAATTCCGTTATTAGGGGGGAAGTATGTAATCCCCTGTATTTTTATGCTATATTAATTTCTGGATTTCTTAAATTTAATGTGAATTAATTATTTAATATAAATCCAGAAATTAATTATGTTATAATTATTAACGTGGTGAGAGTTAGTAATTATGGGAAATTTGTTGAATATTACTAATGAGCAAAGTAATATATATTATTGGTTATTGTTGATGTAAAAAATTAGATCACTCTAATAATTCAATCACAGATAAATAAATGAGACAAAAGATTTTAAAGTGGTTCAGCCTTATAAGAATGGCCTACATCCACTGTTGTGTTATTGCTGAGTGTTTAGGAATTCTCGATTACAGTTTCTCTCAAGAAATTCCTCTCTTGATTCCAGGGTTTGGATTCGGTCTTTTTACAATGAGGATTGTACAATGTATTTATAGTCCTGAGGCTGTAATGTGAAAGGGTAATACATTAAATGATATACATATGAAAGGTTAATACATTTATTGCCCTTTTTGCGTGTGCGTCTGAATGATAAGCATTTAATGAGCAGTTAAACTATTGGTATCCTGCTTCGAGGTGTAGCTCAGACCGCCTGAGTTGCTCGGACCGCTTGGGCTTCTCGGTGCTAAAGACTTCCTCGGAGAGGTATGTTCCTCGGAGCGTATGAGTTCCTCGGAGTAACATGATTCCTCAGAGCGTGTGATCATCTCGAAAGTGCTTGTTGTTACCAGCTAGATAGTCACGTGTCTTCATATGATTGGTCCATGTCAGCAGATTAAATTTGGTATCAACAGAAGCCCCTAATGTTTCATAGTTCGAGATTTGAGGAGTATGGAACATTCTTTCTCGGAATATGGTAGCTTTAAATAGTTTTCCTGATTTTTAGGAGCATTTCCCTTGTATTTATTTCTCCTTCCCAATTCGTAGAATCATGCTTTTTTGGACTTTTCTGCGTGCTTCGATTCTCGCATCACTTTTCGTCTTTTTAGCCGCTGTTGCCCGCTCTGATTCCCGCTCTGTATTTTTGGGATACTTATATATAAGGGACGATGAAACTATGTATTAAAGGGAGAGACGCGTAAGATAGTTACGTTGGAACATAACTGTATACCTACTGAATTTTTCACTTGAGAGGATAGAGTCCATGAGTATTACGTAGTAAGTTGGAAAAATCCCTCGAATCAACGTAAGAAATGAACGATTATACGTGAGAACTAAATAATGAGATATGAGGACAAATGTTGTAATTATGGGATTAGAGATGTACCTAAATTGATATGGTAATAGTAGTATAGTTATATGATTGTGTTTATGCATATACTATCTATGTGTGAAAATCGTGTCCGCGCTACTTGTTATCCCTGAGGTTACTGCGCTGGGACAGTCTTATCTCGATGGGACCTTTATGGGGGGATATTGACTCGTACCCTAGAAGATAGAAATACTTGGTACAAGATATCGAATCGATAGTTCAGACGGTCCTAAGAGACGTAGGGACATGTGCTATCCTCTTAGAGACTTGGAATCTATGCTTCGCCTCAATATTGTTTGTGTATGTGATAATACAGTTCGAGAGTGATTCCGAACTTATATTTCCCTTAGTACGAGTGATACGGGGATTGGATAGCAGAGTATGCCCGCACCATAGTTTTTATGTGGGGTGCTGTTAGAATATATATATATTATACGAGTATTTAATATATATATGAAATTCTGAAATTTGGAACTACCTATTATGATATGGTAAGTAAGACATGTTTAATGACTCAAATTGGAAATACTTGTTTTAAAAAAGTATAATATGACACTGTGAAACTTTATTAATAAATCAAGTTAAAATGAGAGCTTTGTTACTAAATGAAATTTTCCCTTTTAAACAATTATATTGTTCAGTTTTAAATCTTACGAGTAACCTAAGATAAGTTAATGTAATATGTGGAATAAAAAGGTTCAATACATCAGCAGTCAGCTTTGGTATCAATCATGTGACATAGAGATTAAGTACTCTAAACCACGATAAGTTTTATATCAAATAACTAGCTTATAAATGATAATGAAATACAACATTACAAATTTAAATTCAATAGTAATAAAAAAAATCTTAAAAACTAAATTTTTTCTTACTGTCATAGTTACAAAATCCAAGTACGTGTAAATGACGATTCATCTTACACTGTATTCATCATACTTGATAGAGTTGTAGAATCTCTTATCCAATTATCAATTACTGACATTCTCAACTACGATGATAGTATCAACGTATGCATTCGTGAAACCTACATATTCATATAAGAGACATACAATTTTACTATCCTTACCAATAAAAAACCATAAATTACTTCTTAACAGATACATGAGATGAGTATACCTAAGGTACTTAAAAAATTGATTGGAACTAACCATATGTTCCATCAAAAGTTGACGTACCTTAATTTGTTACTTAGGTGGAAAAACTACACGGTGACAAACTTTTTTACCGAAGAGATTCCAATCACAACAATAGGACAAGCATTTTAAAATAATGTAAAACTATGACCGTATACTCATAGATATGCTATGGAAATGTTTGTCATATATTGTCATATGTTTGTTTATATTAGTATGGCAAGGTCTTACATCCATCTGTAAACCAATAAAAATTAAACAACGAATAAAACTGCAATAGACAACAATGTTACTATTGCATGAACACTAAACTCATGACCAAATGGAGAAGTAGACCTTACTAATTTACATATCTCAAACTAGTATTGAGGAATAAGCACAAAAGAATGTAGGTCAAATGACAATAAAGTTGGTTGACTGATGCATTTTTCTTGTTGCTATCTACTTTCCTCTGCCTTTAAGTGTAGCCCAAAAGTCTGTCGACCGATAAACAACAAAAGAAGATGTTGTCGACCTACACAACTACCGATCGATCGACGAATTTGCGTTACTGCTACTAATTTTGTTATGACATTAAGACTTGCCCCATGACCAAACCAAACTACGAAAAATGCTTTATTAGAACAACTCTGTTGCTACTATAAATTTTCATGTGAGCCCTAAATTTGCTTTTTTGGAGTCAACTACTTACTTTTCTATTTCACTAAGCATTGTCAAAAGTTGGCCGCCTATGCCCGATCACCACATGTATACATATACCTTCATAATATACATATTTTTATATGAAGCATGGAATATGGATTTCGAAACAAATCTCAAACTATTTTTTAGGAATAAGCACAAAATAATGTCGGTCAAACAATAATGACGTCGGCTGATCTACACATTTTTATTAGTCCTACCTACTTTGCTCTATCTTTAAATGTTAAACAAAAGTAGGCCGGCCAATAAACAAAGGCATGTCGATGTCAATCAGCAGCCAAGACCACTGGTCGACCGACGCATTTCAGATACTTCTACCAATTTTCCTATAACATTAAGACATTCACGATCACCAAACCAAACTACGAAAAATTCTTCGTTAACATAACTTTGCTGTTGGTACAAATTTTCATGTAGGATAAATATTTGCAATTTTTCTTACTGCAACCTTATTATTTGTGTGACTAAGCATTACCCGAAAGTCGATCGACCACTGATCGACCGACGCATTTATGTTACTGCTACCAGTTTTAATACTTTGTTAAAATACCTTTGTTGCTGGAATATATTCATGTTGGATGAAAAATTGCCCAATCAACAACTATATACATAAACCTTCACAATTTACATATTTTGACATAAAATTTCACTTTAAAAATCATTACATAATAATTTTTGCATAAATAAAATATTACAGGCCATAGACATTTCAAATGATTAAATGGCCATTACACTAAGCTAGCATCAAGAAGACTCGATGGAAGATAATATTTCACAACATTTAACTTCGCAAAGTACATACATCAAAGGGGACGACAATAGCAAAAATACTCGGCGTCAAAATGACTCAAATCAGTAGGGTACCTTTCATTTATTATTACACCCAACTCTTTAGAACGTCCTCAACATGTGTTTTCTCATAGCGCAGTCCAATTACACCCAAAATTGATTAATATCAATAAAAAAGTGAGTAATTTAAAAATGCTGAGAATTTAATATATAATTCTTATGTTTTACAGGTACAAAGAAATAGACATTTTGGATTGATTGAACACAATAATGCCCGCAATACTCATACATATTGGAGATTTTATTTTTTTTAAAACTATATTCCATCATTTAAAACCGATTTACAAAATAGCTTATGTCCTTCATTATACTTTAGACATAAATATACTTTCAATTAAAGAAATATTATATATATTTTCAGAATTTAGCATCTTCTACAATTATGCTTGTGCAAAGTTTAGGGTCGTTGCTAGTGTTGATTAACAAGATAAACTCACACCATTCTGTGATTTGAACACAAGTGGTCTTTTTAACAGGCCATTGACTTTAAGAGAGAGAGAAGTCATGTAAATGGGTGACAGTATATAGAAACGATAGGGATGAGCAAACAAGCTGTAATACCCCGTATTTTTATGTTATATTAATTTGGGGATTTATTAAATTTAATGTGAGTTAATTATTTAATAAAAATCCGGAAATTAATTATGTTATAATTATTAACGTGACGAGAGTTAGTAATTATGGGAAATTTGTTGAATATTACTATTGAGCAAAGTAATATATAATATTGATTATATTGAATGTCACGAGTGAATAAAATGGCAATTTTGGAAATTTGAGTCGGGACGCGCCCGTGTCGCGTCGGGACTAAATATTGATAAATAAAAGTGAATATTTTTTAAGTTGTTCGTATGGTCGATTTGAGTGCGCCAATGCGTCCGGAAGGGTCGAGATAGTCATAAAGGTATACCCGGGGGTTTAGTTCGGGTCTCGGGGCGTTTTTAGGCCTAATTAGTACCCCGAGAGGGCACTTTAGTCATTTTGTATTTTTGGGTAATTAAACCCACGAAAATTAAAGGGGCTATATCAGATATCTGGGTTAGCATCTAGGGTTAGAAACTCTAAACACAAGTGACGGCCATAGGAGAGGAAGGAGAGAGCTCTCAAGGCAAATTCAAGGCCCGAAACTCAACCGTTTGCATCGCCGCCACCGCCAACGCGTAGATCGCGAAACGGGGAACGCAACCATACCGAATTCGACACCAAATCAGAACGTCGAAAATTCCAGGCAAGTGTTTATCTTGCTTATTTCGTTGATGCATCTTTCGTTTTAGTTTAGGAGTAATTAGGATGAGTTTTAATGGAAGAAAACTCGATTTATGATAGGAAAATCCATGTAGTATTGGTCTAATTGATAATTCTAGAAACCCTTGCCATGTAGAGGAATTTAACCACGAAATTATGATGATTATAAGAAGGAATTTCTGGAGAAAATTTGTTAGAAACCTGTTTAAGAAATTTCTAGGGTTCTTGATAATTGTATAGATCTTGGGCTGTTAATCCATGATTAAATGACAGAAATCCACATGCTTTACGTTGAAAATACCTATTATATGATGATTTTAAGGTATGGGATTTTACACAATATGCTCCTTAATCTCGCGAGTGCTTATTCCGTTGAATTCTTGTTAATTGAACTCATATTTTGAATTGTTAAATTCATTGAAATCTAGAAAAATAATTATTGGAATTATTTTCATTCATGAGGTATTATCCATGTTGTTTTGAGCACGCTGTCATGAGATTTTAATATGTCACTGATGTTGGGCACCCGCCAAGACTCCTTTTTTGGCTACTTGATAAAGTATGGCGCGGTATGGTGAGGCCTGGTGACTCCGGTTAATGTGTTGTTCAGAAATTTATTGATAAAATGCTATTGAGATTTGCATTATTTGATTTGAATATTCGTAGTCGTATTGTTGCGCTTTGTTCATCGCTAACATCTTTGTTGAGCATATTCTTGTCGTATTGTGTACTTTCCCATCTTTTTCTTAGTTGGCAGGTGAGCACGGATTTGAGTGCTATGGACCAATTGGGATGATTTTAGCGAGGATTATTTGGGAAGAATTTTTAATACAAGAGATGAGAAGACTTGTATTTATTTTGATGTATAGAGCATTGGAGATTTATTTTAGTTGTTGTATTTATTCGAGAGACTTGGTTGTATTTGTATTTGAAGAGATTTGATATTAGTGGTTTCTCGTGATTGTTGCAAAAATGTGGACATCTTGGTTAACTACAGTTAAAATAGTCCGAGTCGAAGGGACGTGGTAATAGACGTGTGAAATAAATGTTTATGGGACTAGTATAATGAAGTTGAAGTGATAGAGTGGATTAAACGTCACATGAGGGGCGATAATCCATACATAAGTGTGCAATTAGAATAGCACGCCCTAACTTGATTGGAAGGCTGTGGAAGCCATTCAAGAAGAGTATTCCTTGAATGGAGCAGAATTAAATGATTATGAAGAACACCCGGAGCGGAGTTGTTATTAGTCAAGTGTGAGAGCGACTTGAGCATACAAAGAGTAAGGATGTTAGTATGGTATAAGAGATCCAAAAGTGCTCTTCGTGGAGAGAAGAGCACGGGTGGAACTTTCGGCATACTACAAGAAAGGAAGGGGAGTATTACGTGTCACTTAATGTGAGACATTTCAAGGGAAGAATCGATGTTTAGCGAGACGTAGTGAGTAGTCTCTACATGCACTGCCCATAGGTAAGGTTTAGTTGAAAGAGGAGAATCAACCAAAGAATTTTGTGTTTATCGAAAATTCCTGAAATTTGAAGAGGTTGGTAAAGTCGGTAAAATTCTTTGATGGGTTGCCATGTGAAGGAAATTTTGTGTTTAAGCGCATGGTGATTAAAGATTAATGGATCCATTTGAAGGAAATTTTGGAATCTTGGTACGATGATTTCAAGCATGCTCTGTAGAAGCACTCGTACCTGTCTGTCACGTACGAGGTGCTTATTAAGGTTTTGTTATGGAAGAACCTCGACTATTCTCCTTCCGTATGTTTAGAGGAGAGTAGATAATCAGAATTTTTGATCGGTCGAGAAAATATCCGATATCTATGGTGGAATTCCACGACTGTTTTACGCAGTCAGGAGTGGTCGAATGTTCGTATGATTTTCTCAGATTAAGATATTTGTGTATGAATAAATACGAGTAGTTTGTCATATAGTGAGGTGCGGCCTCCTAATGATAGTGAGATAAGGAAATTTAATGTATAGGCATGACCTATGCGAATATTGTCGGGTGGGAGCACAATGTGAAGTGTCTCCAATGAGAATGTAAAAGAATGTTGTTGTGAGGAAAAAGCTATAATGATTGGGCGCCGTACTATGTAGATAGCTTGCGTACTGACAAGGATATCCAGAATTGTATTACCAGGTATGCCTTGTTTTTCGAATTTCGGGACGAAATTCCGTTATTAGGGGGAATTATGTAATACCCCGTATTTTTATGCGATATTAATTTGGGGATTTATTAAATTTAATGTGAGTTAATTATTTAATAAAAATCCGGAAATTAATTATGTTATAATTATTAACGTGACGAGAGTTAGTAATTATGGGAAATTTGTTGAATATTACTATTGAGAAAAGTAATATATAATATTGATTATATTGAATGTCACGAGTGAATAAAATGGCAATTTTGGAAATTTGAGACGGGACGCGCCCGTGTCGCGTCGGGACTAAATATTGATAAATAAAAGTGAATATTTTATAAGTTGTTCATATGGTCGTTTTGAGTGCGCCAACGCGTCTGGAAGGGTCGAGATAGTCAGAAAAGTATACCCGGGGGTTTAGTTCGGGTCTCGGGACATTTTTAGGCCTAATTAGTACCCCGGGAGGGCACTTTAGTCATTTTGTATTTTTGGGTAATTAAACCCACGAAAATTAAAGGGGCTATATCAGATATCCGGGTTAGCATCTAGGGTTAGAAACTATAAACACAAGTGACAGCCATAGGAGAGGAAGGAGAGAGCTCTCAAGGCAAATTCAAGGCCCGAAACTCAACCGTTTGCACCGCCGCCACCGCCAACGCGTAGATCGCGAGACGGGGAACGCAACCATACCGAATTCGACACCAAATCAGAACGTCGAAAATCCCAGGCAAGTGTTTATCTTGCTTATTTCGTTGATACATCTTTCGTATATATTAGGAGTAATTAGGATGAGTTTTAATGGAAGAAAACCCGATTTATGATAGGAAAATCCATGTAGTATTGGTCTAATTGATAATTCTGGAAACCCTTGTCATGTAGAGGAATTTAACCACAAAATTATGATGATTATAAGAAGGAATTTCTGGAGAAAATTTGTTAGAAACCTGTTTAAGAAATTTCTAGGGTTCTTAATAATTGTATAGATCTTGGGCTGTTAATCCATGATTAAATGACAGAAATCCACATGCTTTACATTGAAAATACCTATTATGATGATATAGGGTTAGTAGTATCAATTCTGGGACGATTGGGATTAGAAAATATGGAATTTTTTGATGTTAGTAGAGGAAACCCGTAACTGCAATTCTGCAGTTTTCGTAGACCTGTTTGATCGATCGATCGAGCCCAGAGCTTCGATCGATCGAAAGTTCGATCGATCGAGCCCCAGACCTCGATCGATCGACCCCTCCTGGCAGACTCCTATTTCCCTTTTTAAATGAGTTAAATTCAATTTATTGTGAGATAATTCTTGGGCATCCTTAATAAAAGGTTTTGGGAGATAGGGAAGACCAGTAGAATATGTGAATAGACTTTGGGACCCTTGATGTCGGGCAAAGATTGTATTTTGGGATAATTACATAAGGGTCGGTGAATTTATGATTTAAAGAGAGAGACACGTAAGAGAGTTACTTTGGGACAAATGTGTAATACCTACTGAATTTCATACTTGGGAGGATAGAATCCATGAGCGTTATGTAGTAAGTGGAAAAGTTCCTCAAATTAAAATAAGATGTGAATGGTTATATGTGATAACTAAATAATGAGAAATAAATAGAAATGTCGTAATTATGGGAATTGAGAATTTACCCATTATTGATATGGTAATATTAGTATAGTTATATGATCGTGTATGCATATACTATCTATATGTGAAAATCATGCCCACGCTACTTGCTATCCCTGAGGTTTCCGCGCTGGGACAGTCTTATCTCGATGGGACCTTTATGGGGGATATTGACTTGTACCCTAGAAGATATATATCCTTCGTACAGGCTATCGGAATGGTAGTTCAGACGGTCCTAAGAGACGCATGCATGTGCCATCCTCTTAGAGACTTGGAATCTATGCTTCGCCTCATTTTGTTTGTGTATAGATATCCTTGGTACAAGCTATCGCAGTGATAGTTCAGACGGTCCTAAGGGACTTGTAAATCTATACTTCGCCTCAATATTGTTTGAGTATGTGTTAATACAATTCGAGAGTGATTCCGAATTTGTATTCCCCTTTATGTGAGTGATATGGGGTTTGGATAGTAGAGAATGCCCGCACTATAGTTATTATTTGGGGTGCTATTAAAATATATATATTGTACGAGTAGTTAATATATATATAAAATTATGAGATTTGGAACTGCCTACTGTGATTTGGTAAGTAGGACATTGTTGATGACTCAAATTGTAAATACTTGTTTGAAAAGTATAATATGACACTGGGAAACTTTATAAATTAATGAAGCTAAAACGAGAGTTGTGCTACTAATTGGAAGTATCTTTTTTATACAATGATATTGTTCGATTTTGAAATCTTACGAGTAATTTAAGATAAGCTAAATTATTGGGAAGGTTAGTGTGGTAAAATGATAAGGTAAACCGTTGGGAAGGTTAGTGCAATAGGTGTGCACATTAGAAGAGAGGTGAGAATTTCTCAAGAGAGTGTTGCACTAATATGTTGTTGCATTGGCTTGTATCAATTTAAATACTTGCTAAACGAATTTTAAATCATACACACTATCGGGCTCTGACCCGTTTCTTTTTCTCTCTCTCTTGTATATATATGTATGTATTACAGGTGCCCAGCCACAGGGGAGTCTTGCTTAGGATCTCTTGGAAGGAACGCGCTGCAGCTTAAGTGGGAGTTGCAGGTCTCTTGATTAGACGACTTCGTTCATTCAGATCCACTCTTAGTATTTTCATTTAGATGGGCATGTGTAGCCCTTTCCATTATTTCATTGTTATTGGACATTTGTATTTCAGTTATTTCCAGTACTGTTACTATGGGATTTATTCAGTGGATGTGTTACTTTAGATTTCACATGTTGACATTCGATTGACGAATGTTTTAAATTAATTGGATTATGTTCCAGGTTTATTGTGGTGTGATTCTTATTTATTGAGATGTTGTTAATAAATAAATAAATAATTTTTCTTTAAATAAAATTTGGAAAGTAATGTTTAAATATGGTTTTGACACTTAGCTTAATTATTTTAGGGTGTTAAATTGGAAAATTTATTTTACGATAGTGATGCTAAGAATGAACCAACTGTTCACCTTGATTTAATTTAATAAAGGAGTGATCGCCCGGTATTTAATTAGGCGGGGTGTCACACAAGCGCTTTTGTCTTTTACTGCCTTTTTATTCTATTAATTACTGATTTCTATACAAAAAATTAGGAGCATTCCCATTTAGATCCTATTAGACCTTTTTTTTTACATTCTAGCCCCACCATGTTTTCCCTTTACATATAAGTCCTACTCCTAATTTTAATTTTACCCTTTTAAAACCAACCATTCGTAATTTCCTTGAGGAAGTTACATAAGTGGTTGAACTTTTTTTTTTAATCTTCAAATGATTATAGATTTTAATTGACATATCCATTTTTCGCAAAATTAATATTTTTTAAATCTGCTCGATGAGATCTATCAAACAAGATCCATGAAGCTTATATAATTTCAAAGAAAAAAATTACACAGACAGTAAACTTTACTGTATGCACCAGAAAGAGAAATAGGTTTATATCTGTAATATTTTCACAAAGAGTAACATTTATTGTGTTAATATTACACAATATAAATATACACACACACAAACACACAGAGTGGATCCAAACCTTTTTTCGAAATTATCTTATTTTTAAAAGTCCACGCTATCCAACAACCTTCATCAGAGCTTCGATTTGGGATGGGTAGGGTTGGGTTAGGTTTATATCTGTAACATTTTCACAAATAGTAACATTTACTGTACTAACATAGTATATATATATATATATATATATATATATATATATATATATACATACTAGCGGATGCCCGTGCCCGAGGGCACGGCGATAAATTTCCGCGGTGATAAAATCAAGTCCATAATAATCCGCCTTTTTAAAAAAAAACTTATATATATATATATATATATATATATATATATATATATATAATAAAAATATGCAAAAAAAAATATTTTTTTAAAATATTTAAAAAAACATTTTAAAAAAAACATTTTAATACAAAAATAATAAAATAATGATGTATGTATGTATGCATGCATATATGAATGTGTATGCATGCAAGCATGCGACACATAAAATGTCATGCATGAGTTATCATTCATAAAACCATTGTCCTATATATATATATAATAGAGGAGGAGGGTTTTTTGGTCTCCCCCAACTAACGATTCATATTAAATTTGGTGGGTTTGGTCTTTATCAACTCATGGTTGAGATTAAATTTTAACAAATTGAATCGTTCTTGAATGCTTTGAAGATGGGAAAATTATTTGGTCAAAGAGGTACACTTAATCTGCACCTTAACAGAGCACAAGGCTCGAGAGAATTGCTCCCCTTCTTTTTGAACTCTGCGTTTGAATTGAAAAGAGGAGAGTATTGGGTCGGTCTATCTCTCTCTCTCTCTTAGGAAGTGGTGCCTCACCACAATGCTAAGGCCATGGTAGCCACGAAGTTACCGACTCTCTTTCTCTTCTTCTGTTAGCAGCACCAAGTTTAGAGGTAAATATCATTGATCTATATGTCTATGTGTTTATACCCATTTGATTTTATCAACTTTAACTATACAATCCCCTTTTTTCTGTTTATGTGGTTTAGACAGGGAGAACACTCACCACGGGGTAAAGGCAAAAATCATTGATTTTATCAGATTTAATGGTTTCAGTTTAGATGCTTTGCATCAACCCCATGTTTTAAATCCATTGCAGAACATTCACCGACATTGTCTACGAGCAAGGAATGTCCCATTTGATTTTATCAACATTATCTATACGATTCCCTCCTTTTCTATTTATGTGCTTCTGACAGGTAGAACACTCACCACTGGGTAGAGGTAAATCATTGATTTTCTAAGCTTTAATGGTTTCGGTTCAGACATTATACATCAATCCCCTGTTTTTTAATCCATTGTTGGGTATGCATCAATCCCCTGTTTCGGTTCAGACGCTATGCATCAATCCCCTTTATTACTGATTGCATAGTTGTTGGGTGTGCTGGGTTTTCGTCCAATGTTGGGTGTGGTGGATTTTTCTTCCCTATCAGTGGGTTGTTGTTACGTTGATGGGTATTTTTTTTATTGTAATAATAATATGTGTGTTGTTGGTGCATTCATGGGTATTTTTTTACAAAGTTTTAATACTAGATGCATATTTGTTGGGTGAGTTACTGAGTTTTCACTGTGGGTTTTCCTCCCACTGTCTTTAGAAGAAAAAACTATCTAGTGTGTTATAATGAAACCCAACGTGTGTTGACGCCATATGAAAGACGACAGAGACACATATACCCATAGTTTAAAAAACAGTCGTTACGTAACGAATCGGCCGTTACGTAACGATATCTGGAGTTCACGTTTCGGATACACACTGATATATGGGATTAGACCAAATTCACACTCGTAGCGTGATACATATCCAATATGTAACGGTTAAATCGTTTCAATTCGTTACGGTCTGATGTTATTCAGTTTTTTATATGGAAAAAAAAGATGAAGAAAAACAGAAATAGTGTTCAAACAGTATGACTCATCTCAAAGAAAAAGTAGACAAAAAATAAAGGGACAAAGACAAACCTGTTGGCTGTAAGGTGTATAGCCTTAGATTAGATAGGCTTTGTTTGACGAGAGATTCCCATCATCTTCCCCTTATTTATTTGTGTTAAGAAGACTCACAAAAACCCATTCCATTTTACACGATTACAAACCCTTCCATTTTTTCTTCCTCTCCCTCCAAACTATTTCCCCATCGTCGGTGACGGTATATCAGGAGGAGCACAGGAAGACGACGTATCTCAGCCTCTCCAGTCGGTGCCGTAATCTCTCAATCTCGGATCAAGGTGAGTAAAAAAATTATTAGTGTGGGTTTTTATTTTCAACTTGAGTCGTGAGAGAGAGAGAGAGAGAGAGAGAGAGGGCTTATCAAGTGTTTTTTATTTGAAGTGAACAACAACAAACCCTCGTCTCATCTTGTTTTTAACGGATGAGATGAGGTGACAAAATATTAAAAAAATGTTATAAAAGTTTATCAAAAAATGTTAAAAAAAACTATAAAAGTTATAATTTTATCAAAAAAAACATTCAAAAAAATGTTATAAAAAAATGTTAAAAAAAACATTCAAAAATGTTATCAAAAAAATGTTAAAAATAAACATTCAAAATATTATAAAAGTTTATCCAAAAAAATTATTTAAGTCAATTAATTATTATAATATCTTAAAAAATTAATTATCATTCAAGTTAATATGCGTTATTATTTAATATGATATTATGTAGCAAAAGTATTGTCTAAAAAAAACTAATAAAAGTACCAAAAATAATAAAATTCTACCAAATAATTTAGAAATTTTTTCGTTAAAGTTTAGTACTTATTATTACGTTTTAAAAATTTATTATTATTCAATTTAATATTAAGTCAACTTATTATTTTTTTTCTTTATATAAATGCATAAAAATAATGAACTTCTTGGAAGTCAACCTATTATTATTCAATTGTTTTTTATGATAGTTTAAAAAAAGAAAATGCCTCGTAGAAGAATAGAGGAAGATGCGACGGAGATCGCCCCAAGTGGGGATATTAGGTGGAAGTTTGCTACTCCAGTATTAAATAATAGGTTGAAATTAAATTGCAAATTATGCGGAAGAGAAATAAATGGTGGTATAACTAGACTAAAACAACATTTAGCTCATGTAAAAGGACAAGTAAGAGGGTGTCCTAACGTCACAACCGAAATTAGGGAGCAAATGATGAAACATCTTCAAGGAACAAAAGCAAAAAAAGAAGAAGATACAGTCGCCCAAAAGGAAGGAGTCATTGATTATATTAGAAATGAGTATGGGGGTGATGGCTTTGAGGGGATTGATGTTTCAAGTGATGATTCAGATCCCGAGATGACCATGGCAATAAATATGAGTAGAAATGAATATAGGGAATGAGAGAAGACACAGAGGTCTAAATCAAAGGGTGGGTATGAGGCTAGAAGTTCAAGTAGAGCGAGTTTACCTAAAGCTCGTCAACGATCTTATAGTATGTCTGGAATGCGACGTAAGGAATGGGCGGATATTAATTCGCCTGAATATAGATTAGCTGAAGTGGATGTGGACCTCCATCAAAGTAAGGGTCCTAAGTAACCTAAAATATCAACAAAACTTATGAAGGGTTTACGAAAGAAGTTAGGACGAGAAGTTAGTCAGTTTGTGTTGTTTGGAAAACATTCTACAAATATTGTTGTAAGCCCATGGTTTGACCGGATGCTTGATGTCGCTAGAGAATTTGGACACGGAGTGAATCCTCCAACTCTGTATGAGGTCAATGAAGTTTTTTTGCCAATAGAGTTTGCTAGCTTGAAAAAATGGATTGAATCTCAAAAGCCAATTTGGAAGGAGAGGGGTGTTACTATTATGTGTGATGGTTGGATAGGACCTACCAGGAAACATTTAATTAATTTTTTAGTTTATAGCAATCATGGAACAGCTTTCCACAAGTCAGTTGATGCAACAGACGTGGTGAGTAGGACAACGGACTATTACTTTCTCCTCATGGATAAGGTGGTTGATGAAATTGGAGAGGAAGTCCAAGTAGTAACTGATAATGAAGCGGCTATGAAAGCGGGTGATAAGTTACTTATGCAAAGGAGACCGAATTTGTATTGGACAGCATGCTCAGCTCATTGTATTGACCTTATTCTTGAAGACATTGGTAAAAAGAAGAGCGTGGAGAAAGTGTTGGATGAAGCAAAAATTATCACCAGCTTCATTTACAATTACAATTGGGTTGTTGATTACATGAAGCGATTCACTAATGGTCGAGAGTTACTACGTCCAACCATCACTCGTTTTGCTACGAATTTTGTCACATTGGAGAGTATTGTGAGGCACAAAAAGGGTTTAGAGGACATGTTTCGATCTGATGAGTGGAAACGTGTAACAACCCGAGACTTTAGAGACAATAATTCATTCATTTTGGGAGAAATAAATATTATTTTATTGGAGAATAATTAAATTAGTTTTGAGGTCAAAATTTGAAATTGTTAGAAAGTGTGACGAATGGCAATTCTGAGGGTGTAGTTGTGTCCGGAAGGGTCGAGAAAGTCAAAATGACTGTACTTGGGGTCTATTTAGATTCCGAAATATTTTAAGCTCGTTTGGCTCGAATTAAAGTTACCGAGTCATTTAAAGCGTGTATTATCATTTAACGTTGTGTATTTTGGGAGTTAAGGCTTAAAAGCCAATGGGAGAAAAATTCTCCTTAGAGAGAAAGAGAAATAGAAAGAAAGAAAGAGAGAAAAAGAAAAGAAGAAGAAAAAGAGAGAAAAAGTGGATTTTCCGGCCAATACGCGATCTCGAGGATGAATCAGACCCTACGAACTTGAGGCAAGTGATTAAACTTGCTAAATAATTATTGTGTATCCTTTATTTCATGATTTGTGGATATAAATTCTGAAGTTTGGGATAAATATGTAAAACCTAGATTTTTGGGAAAATCTTAGATTTGTGGTGTATATATGAATTTGAAGTATAAAATTAGTTGGGTTGGGTTATTTGATGATTTTTTATGTTAATAATATGTTTAGGTTGAAGAGAAATGGTTGGGTGATGATATAATTGATTTTTGGGAATTTTGGGTTTTGAGGAAAATAGCCCATTTCGTAGCTTGCTGA
The DNA here is from genome assembly GCA_949130495.1 of Sambucus nigra. NCBI lineage: Eukaryota > Viridiplantae > Streptophyta > Magnoliopsida > Dipsacales > Adoxaceae > Sambucus > Sambucus nigra. Next base: position 683,029,266 of record OX422209.1, read on the forward strand.
GCTTACAAAATCGATTCGCCCCTTCCGAATCGATTCGGTCTTTTGCAGAACCTACGGGTATTTAGGGCCTAATCGATTCAACCCTTGCAAATCAATTCGGTATGTAACAGACTCTCAGGTCCATTGGACCGAATCGATTCGAAAAAGCCGAATCAATTCGCTATTGGGGCCGAATCGATTCGAAAATAGGGGAATTTTTGGAGATGTTTTCTAGGGAGAATTTCATTCCATTTAGTTTGAGGGTATATATTGGGAATCTCCATAGGGATTATCAGGAGTATGTTTTGGAGATTTTAGGGAGTTTCCTTTATAATAAATTATTGGAGTCCTATTGACTTAATTTGAGGAAAACCGATTAGAGAATATAGTTTATTCTAAGTGGGGAAGCCCACTATTATTGAAGATTCTATTTGGAGATAATTATTAAATTTATATAAAAGAATGAGAATGAACGTAGTGATATTGGATTGTAGAATCAAATCCCAAATGGGATAATTTTAAAGGTTCGTATTATTGATTGAACCATATTATGGATTGAGAATTGTAAATGCTAATAAATGTGCATATGGGTATAGAAATATCCTTAACGATGATTAATTTGGGAGATGTCTCACATAAATGAGAAATGCTAATCGAGGTGCATTAGGGTAGAGGGTATCCTTAACGTAAATTGAATTGAGAGACAATTCATAACTAGAAGTGATGCGAAAGCTTCAAGAGAGAAATAGTATAAAGTATACTAAGTGGGGAAGATATGTGAGAATTGATGATTAGTATATCAAGAGGTAAATATACTAAATAATACTATTATTTCAACTGTTCCTAGGAGTGTAACATGAATATGTAAACAATGTGACAGGTATACCTTATATGATGGTATATCTATATATGATGTGATGATGTATATATACCTTATGTGATGGTGTGTGTGTGTATATATATATATATATATATATAGTGAGCACCCTGGCTCGATGAGCAGAGTGTGGATATTCCCCAGGTCATAGTTGTCCATTACGATGATATGTGATTTGCATTATATTTTGGGGGTGAGAAGTCGTGGGTATGTGTCGTTCTCACTTGCCGGTTAGGAACTATGACCACTTTTCGGACGTTGTGTGTGTGAGTTGATCACGAGGTAGGTGCCGTTTAGCCCTACCAGGTGGTCCCCAGTATGCTACGTGGTTTGGGGAACTGGAAGATGATAGCATTGTCAGCCCGTGTCCTCGAGTTATAGCTCGTTTGGATGGTTATATTATTATGGTTGTGATTGGTTACTTGGGTATAGAGGGCATAATGGACCTCAACGACCAACATTGCCAAGGAGTAGTGTAACGGGGGGGTTCCTTATTTGGATTTCTCTTTGCGAGACGTCCCCCGCATGAAACGTAGTGTAATGTTGGGAGTGAGGAGAAGTTAGTCCTTAATTCTCATATTTATATATAGTATATACATCTCGACGATCGACAGTGCCAGAAGTAGTGTATCGGGGGGTTCCTTGTTTGGATTTCGCTTTGCTAGACGTCCCACGCACGAACCGCAGTGCACTGTTGAGAATTGGGAATAATAAATTAATTAAAATGGAGTAATAAGAATTTGGGTTACATGCATCATGCATTGAGGGCATAATGAATCTCAAAAATCAATACTGTCAGGAGTATTATAACGGGGGTTCCTTGTTTAGATTTCGCTTTGCGAGACGTCCCACGCATGAAACGCAGTGCAGTATGGAGAATTTGAAGAAGTTTAGTCCTTAGCACTAGATGCTAATAACTCATCTATATAATTATATGCTTATTAATTACATAACTAGAATATATGAAATTCTAGTAAAGAGAATGTTTGTGTGTAGTGTATATATTGGTATAAGATTTTTATGTAAACATTATATGTTAAGTAAGTGAACGAATAAAAGAGAATAATACTATTAGAAATTAAAGTATATGATTTAGATGGAATTCAGATAAGTGTAGATTGAGAGATAAGTTAGATAGTTTTAATTGAACATTTCAATTGGGTTTTAAGTTAGAGTTATTTTGCCTAATTAGAATTGGGCTTTTATTTGGAGATCACGTGCATACGTTTAGTTGCGCACTCTAGTTGAGGGGCGAGTTGGATTATTATGGAGAGGGAGAATCCATTAAATCATGTCATAATGCATTTTAATGCACTTGCTATAAAATGTTTTCACCTCGGGCTCTGACCAGTTTATATTTTCTCCTGCTATGCATATATATTGTATTATTTTAGGTGTTCCTCTGCAAGGACGCCTTGGATGTTCATCCACCTAGTGAAATCGTGGAGCTGTGGTAGTAGCGGACAGTTGTGGCACTTTGTCTTAGTCAATTCCTATCTTTTGTACATCTAGATTAGGATTCAGTTTGTATATCGAGTTTATACCCAAGTTTTGTAGATTAACACTTTTTTATCCTCTCTCTCAGATTTTTATATTGTCTGTGACCCGATAGCATATTCGGGTATTTTACTTTGTACATTGTATTGTACTCTTTTATACATTATTGGAGCATATGTATTTCCCTCATCATATTTAGATGTCATGTTGTTCATTAGTTGTTGTATGGTTGGTTTAATTGGTGTTAAACGTAAAGTTTTAAATTTTTGGCATCCACTTTTAATAGTTTCGGATAGTTAGCCTTATATTATTTAGTATTGTCAGTTGATGTTGAGACTGAGCCATCTGAGATACCTGATTTAATGTAGTATAGGGCTGGCCACCCGTTATTATTTTGAGCGGGTTGTCACAGATGGTATCAGAGCATCAGGTTCTAGTGTCTTTAGGATATGTGTGGGTTACTACGATCTTCCGTAAGCGTTCTTGATGTAGAGCCTTATTATTAGGACCATGGTATTCATACGTCCATATTTCTTCTGTGATTTGAAAACATTTGAAAGGCGTGCTGATACACTTGTTCTTGTTTCAGATGCCGCCAAAGAGAGGTCGTTCAGTCAGGGTGAATAAAGGGGCCGAGAGTGTGGAACCCCAATTGCCTCAAAGGAATGTGACTATGGATGAAGTTTCCAATATTGTGGCACACGCAGTGACCGCTGCTATTTCTACGCTGGCGCAGCAATCTGCCGTGCAAGCAGCCCAAACCCATTTAGGATTGTCTTTGTGGGAAAGAGTGAAGGAAGATTTTAGTAAGGGGCATCCTCCAGAGTTTTTAGGGGGAGTTGATGCAATGGCTACAAGTCGATGGAAGAATAGTATGCAGAGGCACCTCCGTATGGTTTAGTGTAGTGAGGTGAAAAAGTAATTTTTAGCCACCTTTCATTTAACGGGTCTAACTCTCCAATGGTGGAAGTCTGTCAACACATCAGAACAGAGAGATACTTTACCTATAACATATTTTTGGGAAATCTTTCATCGAAGGTATTTTCCTTCCCCAATTCAGAAGGAAATAAGGAGGAAATTAATGGATGTGTTTCAAGGAAATAGGACGATGGCAGAATATGAAGAAGATTTTACTCGATGGGCGAAATTAGTACCTGATGAGGTAAATACGGAAGAGAAGCGTATATCAATATTTATTCAAGGTTTAGATGGTAGAATTCGACAGCATTTTTTAGAGGGCCCAGTGTTAGTGACTTTCGTCGAGGTAGTGAATGCGGCACTGTTGAAGTGTCATGAATATAGTCTTCGTTCGCAAGAGGGTAAGAACTTTAGAGATTCGAGTTCATCGAGTAGGTTTGGCGAAGGGAATGCCAGTAATACCAGTGGGTAAAAGTTGGATTATAGAGAGTTCAACGACATTTTTTTCCCCCAGGTGGGTCGAGAGGAATTACATGTAGGTGTTTCTTTTGTAATGAAATAGGTCATAGAAAGAGAGATTGTCCTAAAAGAGGTAAAGGACCACGTTTTGATGAAGTCTTGGAAGTGCAACCCCTACAGCAGATTCGAGGTCATTTTAGACCATGGGACTTTGTGTGGGAGCCCAATGATGAGGAAGGGCAATCGGACTAATAAGGTATAATGTAAGTTATTTTCCTTTATGAATAGGAATATTAATATATGAAGTTTTGGATATCGTATGGGAGATAGTTTTGAGAGGGTAGTGCTATAACCCTATTATGTATGTAATGACCCGAAAAGGGAATTTTGAGCAAGTTAGGCTCTCATGTTATTGTCTTTCGATAGAATAGATAATTGTGTAATGTGCTCGGAGAGAGCTATAACTTTATTATGAAAGTAAGAATTATTATTGTATGTTGAGTAGTAATGATAAAGCTACTTACTTGTATATAGTCATGTAAGACTTATATAATTGTTGTATTCCAGATATGGATGAGCCTTATAAATGACAATATGTTAAAATGATATGAGATATTATTACTGAAAAGAGTTCAGAATTTGTGGGTTATTGGGACGCATGAAAGTTTAGCTCATAACTATGCTAATTTTTATGAGATGTATGTTGTTGTATGTATGATGATTGTTAAGACCTTGTGTTATGGGCATGAGGCATTTTATATATGTATCGTAAGACCAAAAAAAAAATTAAATAAACTATTTTTAAAATAAAACTTTTTATAGGCCTTTGGGCCATCTTAAAATGATTTACACAACAATATTTTCAAACTCTAGTCTGGATTTAACAAACTCTCAATCCCCGACGTCGCTCCATATTAGTGTATTGGGAGGGTTCCTTGTTTGGATTTTGCTTGCGAGACCTCCCTCGCATGAAAGTGGCGAATGTCAGGAATTGAGAGGAGTTATTTCCTTGGACCATTCAAAATTTTTATACTATTTATATGCTAGTATAATCTATATATCTTTAAAATTATGGAAATTTGGAGGCAAATGAAGCCTCATTATGATTGGTACGAGTAAATCTCGAATAAAGGGTGTATAGGCCTCCTAGTTGTTAAAATTTGGTTTTATAAAACTTAAATTAAATTAGAATAAATTCGTCATGGGGAGTTAGAAGTTGGGTATATGATTAGTGAGGATGAGTGTAGTGGGGACTAGTTGAGTGTTGGATTATTAGGCTTAGCTGAATTTTGAGGATGAAATTCTTATAAGTGGGGAAGTTTGTAATATCCCGAGACTTTTGAGAGGATAATTCATTCATTTTGGGAGAAATAAATATTATTTTATTGGAGAATAATTAAATTGGCTTCGAGGTCAAAATTTGAACTTGTTAGAAAGTGTGACGAATGGCAATTTTGAGGCTGTAGTTGTGTCCGGAAGGGTCGAGAAAGTCAAAATGGTTGTACTTGGGGTATATTTAGGTTCCGAAATATTTTAAGCTCGTTTGGCTCGAATTAAAGTTACCGAGTCATTTAAAGTGTGTATTATCATTTAACGTTGTGTATTTTGGGAGTTAAGGCTTAAAAGCCTATGGCAGAAAAATTCTCCTTAGAGAGAAAGAGAAATAGAAAGAAAGAAAGAGAGAAGAAGAAGAAAAAGAGAGAGAAAGTAGATTTTCCGGCCAATACGCGATCTCGAGGACGAATCAGACCCTACAAACTTGAGGGAAGTGATTAAACTTGCTAAATAATTATTGTGTATCCTTTATTTCATGATTTGTGGATATAAATTCTGAATTTTGGGATAAATATGTAAAACCTAGATTTTCGAGAAAATCTTAGATTTGTGGTGTATATATGAATTTGAAGGTATAAAATTAGTTGGGTTGGGTTATTTGATGATTTTTTATGTTAATAATATGTTTAGGTTGAATAGAAATGGTTGGGTGATGATATAATTGATTTTTGGGAATTTTGGGTTTTGAGGAAAATAGCTCCTTTTGTAGCTTGCTGAGCTTACCGAATCGATTCGCCCCTTCCGAATCGATTCGATCTGTTGCAAAACCTAAAAGTCTTTAGGGCGGAATCGATTTGCCCCTTGCGAATCGATTCGGTATGTAACAGACTCTCAGGTACATTGCCCAATCGATTCGAAAAGGCCGAATCGATTCGCTATTGGGTCCGAATCGATTCGGAGGGGCCAAATTGATTCGAAAACAGGGGAATTTTTGTAGATGTTTTCTAGGGAGAATTTCATTCCGTTTCATTTGAGGTTATCGATTGGGAATCTCTATAGGTATTATTGGGAGTATGTTTTGGAGATTTTAGGGAGTTTCCCTTATAATAAATAATTGGAGTCCCATAGACTTAATTTGAGGAATATCGATTAGAGAATATAATTTATTCTAAGTGGGGAAGCTCACTATTATTGAAGATTCTATTTGGAGATAATTATTAAATTTATATGAAAGAATGAGAATGAACGTAGTGATATTGGATTTTAGAATCAAATCCCAAATGGGATAATTTTAAAGGTTCATATTATTGATTGAACCATATTATGGATTGAGAATTGTAAATGCTAATAAATGTGCATATGGTATAGAAATATCCTTAACGATGATTAATTTGGGAGATGTCTCACACAAATGAGAAATGCTATTGAGGTGCATTAGGGTAGAGAGTATCCTTAACGTAAATTGAATTGAGAGACAATTCATAACTAGAAGTGATGCGAAAGCTTCAAGTGAGAAACACTATAGAGTATACTAAGTGGGTAAGATATGTGAGAATTGACGATTAGTATATCAAGAGGGAAATATACTAAATAATACTATTATTTCAATTTCGCCTAGGACCGTAACATGAATATGTAAACAATGTGACAGGTATACCTTATATGATGGTATATATTTATATGATGTGATGATGTATGTATACCTTATGTGATGGTATATATATATATATATATATATATATATAGTGAAGCATACCCCCTCCTTGCTACCATTGGGAAGTTTCCGCGATGAGGGTGAGGACCCTAGCTCGATGAGGTCATAATCGTCCATTGTGTTGATATGTGATTTGCATTATATTTTTGGGGTGAGAAGTCGTGGGTGTGTGTGACAACCCGAATATAATTATGATGAATTATATTTAAATCATGCTTATCTTATGTGATATGAATAATGTGATATTAGTATATCTAATGTTAAGTGATTATGTTTATTATAATCCTACTTTCATAAATCATGAAAGGTCGAATTATTTACAAACACAAATTTTGTTTTTTTGGTAGAAATGTTCCTGTTAGAGAGTAGTTTTGACCTTTATAACATTATAAATGACTTGAGGTGAAAACTAGATAGTTTTAGACATGTGAGTTAGGGTTGTAACACAACAAACGTATCATCCAATGGATGCCCGAGTAAAGAGTTATAACGAATTTACGAACAAGGGGCAATTTGGTCAATTCCCTTTAAGTGGTAAATTGTCTTTTATTAAACCAAATGGTTTAATTTGATTGGTTGGCTTGGGAGGCAGCCTTGGCCGACCTTATACCCTTGAAATATACTTATCCTTCAGCCAAAATCATCCATGAAAGGGTTTTAAGCTTAAGGAAAGAGAAGGTAGAAGTTTAGGAAGAAAAGTGAGGAGAAAAAGTGTAAAAAAATCCGTAGAAATTACGTAAACGTCCCGAAGGTAATCCTAATTGCAAATATTGTTATTTTTCATATATTTATGATTTATATGATACAAATCCTTGATTTGTTTATTGAACTTTCATGCTTGGGTGCATATGTATGAATATATGAAAGTTTAAGTTAAGTTGAATGCATAAACCCTTAAAAATTGCTTTGTATTGAAACCCCTTGTATTCAAACTTGCATATCTCTTTGTGTGCTTACTGTAATTGAAAAATTCCAATTGGAAATGAAATTAGACTCATATATTCATATCATATATGAAATTTAGAATTTATCTCCTTGTGGTTAGGCCGTAATGATGATTTCAAGTTGGTACATGGTTTCTGTTTTTATACTTCATTTCGGTATGCCCTGAGTTTAGTCAAGATTCTAAGATAGCAAATGAAGTCAAACAATTATGAAACTTATATTCTGTACTATTCAGTATGTGTACGGAAAATTCTTTGAAAATCATGGAAAGTTATGCTGGAGAAAAATTATGAAAATTCTTGGAAGTTGAAGGAACAATAGAGGAGCTTGTAGGGAAGATTTCTTGTGTTGTAGAGAAATGGTCATAACTTGCCCTAGGAAGCTTGAAAAATTACACCGTCACTTGTACTGGATAGTATATTCATATATGTTTTCATATTGATGGGGTTGGACCCCTGTATTTGTACAATTTAGGAATATAGGATGGTTAAGTATGTAAGACAATAATTTCAGGCCATACTGGGTACCCCTTGAATGAATGTTTGTATTTCGTCCTTACAAAGAGTACTTTGAGTACATGTTTATACATTGAGGAGTATAATTTCATGTTTACTTGAATTTGGTTATAAATTTCTCATAAGGTATTTCCTATGGTTGAATGTCCGTAACTTTATCAACATGTACATCATTGTTTGCCTTTACCTATGTGTTTATGGAATGTGACTTAATTGGAATTATATTGTTGATGTATAGTCATGGAAAGTTACATAATTATGTTTGGATAATATTTATGATTGAGGTTCAGTACTGATTTAGTTGGATTGACAGGTGTAAGGTCTAATAAACCCAGTTCAGCTCCACCATAAGGAAACCTGGATACGTAGTTGACAACCCACGGTGAGTGTACTCACTGGAAAGAGATATATGTATCGTGGTATTGATATGATCATAATATAATGAATATGAAATTGTTCATTTAGGTTTACCGAAATGAGGGGTTACTCCTCGACCAGGAATGGGGGAGATTTTTCTATTAATGACAAGGGGTTACTCCTCGACCAGGAATGGGGGAGAATTGTCTATTTAGACAGGATATGTGAATCATGATTCGGAAAAGTTGGTCATTCATTATGAATGAGCCGGATAAGTTAATTCATAATTATATGGACATGATATATTTCATGTAAATTTATACAGTAGTATAGTAGTGATGCATTCACTGGGCTATTTTTGCTCATGGTTCCTATGTTCACATTTTTCAGGTAACGCGATGTCACTGCCAAATCTAGGAGGTCGGGTTAGGTTAGCCAGGAATGGGAGAAACCATGATTTTGTGTAAATGTAAATGATGTAATTAAGTTAACTTATCCTTCAAGAAAGTTTTTATGGACATGATTACCCTGATGTTGTAAAAGGTTTTCAGTTATATGGATTTACAATGATGACTCTGAAATCAAAACTCATGATTATGGTTTGGTTAGATTAATTATGGTTTGACTCACTTTGACTTTCAAACTTAATAATAAGTAACTGGGTTGGGGTGTGTCAGCTTTTGGTATCAGAGCCTAGGTTTTAGAGGTTCTGGAGTGAGAAGATTCTAGATTTGGCAGTGAATGTCAGAAATATATTTTATTTGATACTAACGATCATGTTAGGAAAGATATGTATATCTGCATGTTATTATATCTTTGATCCATTTTAGATATAAAAGAATGGAATGAGGGAATGTTAATGAGAGAATAGAAGATGAGGCTTCAAATATGGCAGCGGAAGCAGAGGTTGAGCAACTTGTTTACGAAAATATGGAACCTGACCCAGAACAATTGACAGACATGCAAAAAATGGCACGTGCTATGACTCTAATGGTAGAGAAACAAGCTAGATTTATGGCTCATGTGGAAGAACAACGGACCAGGCAACTAGAGGCACAATCCTTGGCTAGGGCTGAGGAGGTGATACACCGGGAAGAAAGAAGTACTTCACATGAGAAATTTATTAAGATGAACCCACCATCGTTCGAAGGAGAAGTTGATCCCGCAGAGGCAGAAGTCTGGGTTAAAGAGATTGAACTTATCTTTGGGGTGATGAAGATGCCTGAAAATCAACGAGTGACCTTAGCGACGTATATGCTGAAAGGAGAAGACAAATATTGGTGGGGTTGCCACAAAACATTTGTTGATTACTCCAGGAGGTGGAAATGTGATCTCATGGGATACTTTTGTTAAAGCCTTGTATGATAAGTATTTTCCTCTGATGTATCAAAAACAAAAGGAGAAAGAATATTTCCTGTTGAATCAGGGGAGTATGACAGTTAGAGAATACAAAGCTAAACTTATAGCTTTATCTCGATTTGCTTCGAGGTTTATATGGAATGAGGAAGATATGTGCAGTCGATTTCTCGATGGGCTTGAGTTAGTCATTAAATCACGGTTGTCGGCTTTAGAGACTGTTAATTATTCAGCCTTGGTAAACAAAGCCATGTTGGTAGAAAGGGACGTGAATGAAGCTAGAGGGAATCGAGAACGAGGTGTAAAGAGAAGCAGATTTGATCCAAAATATCAAAAGAGTAGTGGTACAGAATATTCGAGGTTTGGAGGGCAGAAATTCCAACAGGGTAGAGGTGGAACTAGTTTGCAAAGGGGTGAGGCTAGTGGTGGAAGAGGTTTAGGAGTTTTAGCACAAGGAGATGCTAATGTTTGTTTCTTTTGTGGTTCATCGGGTCATATAAAGAGAAATTGCCCAAAGTTACTGAATATAGAATGTTTTAACTGCCACCAGAAGGGTCATTTGAGAAAGAATTGTCCTATGTTGGCGAGAACAGTTTCAGTCAGTAGTGTGGGGACTTATAAAGGATCTTCTGCAGGCAGTGCCACCAGGGGGAGAGGTACAGAACAAGCAACTGGATCGAGGGCAGGAGGAAGAGTGTTTGCGATGACGCTACAAGATGCCCATGCTACACCTGAAGTGGTTACAGGTAAACTTTCTATTGCAAACAAATATTTATATGCGCTCATTTATCCTGGATCTACGCATTCATTTGTGGCATTAAATATTGTTTCATATTTGGGTAGACCATGTTCATTCCTCAATTGTGCCTTATATATTTCTACCCCAATGGAAATTGTAATTCTAGTTGAGCATGTTTATAAAGATTGTTTCTTACGAATGGGTGAGAGAGATTTCTATGTTGACTTGATACCGTTGGCCATTCGGGATTTTGATATTATACTGGGGATGGATTGGTTATCATCATACCATGCTTCCATTGATTGTTTTCGCAAAGAAGTTACATTTCATTTGGCTGGTGAACCCGAGTTCCAATTTACAGGGGAAGGGAATGTTGTCCCTACTTGTCTCATCTCAGCAATTAAGAGCAGAAAATTATTGAGTAAGGGTTGTATAGGGTATTTAGCGTATGTGGTTGATGTTAGTAAGGAATCACTTAAAGTTGAAGATATACCAGTGGTTAGAGAGTTTTCTGATGTCTTCCTAGAGGAATTGCCAGGATTGCCACCCGATAGGGAAGTAGAGTTTTCTATTGAATTAATTCCAGGTACTGGTCCAATTTCTCTTTCTCCATATAGAATGGCACCAGCGGAGTTGAAAGAATTAAAAGTGCAATTACAAGATCTGATAAGCAGAGGTTTCATTCGGCCTAGTGTTTCGCCATGGAGAGCACCGGTGTTATTTGTGAAAAAGAAAGATGGGACAACGCGATTATGTATTGATTATCGGCAGTTAAATAAGGCGACCATTAGAAATAAGTACCCTCTACCTCGTATCGATGACTTGTTTGACCAATTACAGGGGGCCACAGTATTTTCGAAGATTGATTTGAGATCGGGTTACCACCAACTGAAAGTGAAGGATAATGATATTTCCAAAACATCTTTTCGGACTCAATATGGGCACTATGAGTTTTTGGTGATGCCATTTGGATTGACTAATGCTCCGGTAGTTTTTATGGATTTGATGAATCGGGTATTCCACCCTTTCATTGATTCATTCGTGATTGTATTCATAGACGATGTGTTGATTTATTCGCGTAGCATGGAGGAACATGAGAAACATTTGAGACTTGTATTGCAGATTTTGAGAGAGAAGAAATTATTTGCTAAATTCAGCAAGTGTGAGTTTTGGTTGAATGAAATTATGTTTTTAGGGCACGTTGTCTCGGGAAATGGGATATATGTTGATCCAAAGAAGGTGGAAGCAATTGTTGAATGGGAGAGTCCTAAGAATGTGACAGAAATTAGGAGTTTCTTAGGATTGGCAGGTTACTATCGTAGATTCATTAAGGGATTTTCAGCAATAGCATTACCATTGACAAAGTTGACCCGTAAAGAAGTGAAGTTTGTGTGGGATGAAGAATGCAAAAGGAGTTTTAAAGAATTAAAGAAGCGGTTGGTTTCATCCCCTATACTTGTTATTCCATGTGGGAATGAGTCTTTTTTGATCTATATAGACGCTTAATTTCAGGGGTTATGATGTGTTCTTATACAGAATGGGAAGGTAATAGCATATGCTTCGAAACAATTAAAGACGCATGAACGAAACTACCTTACACACGATCTGGAGCTAGCAGCCATTGTTTTTGCTTTAAAGTTGTGGAGACATTACTTGTATGGAGAAACTTGTGAGATATTTACAGATCATCAAAGTTTGAAATACTTGTTCACACAGAAAGAACTGAATTTGAGATAGAGGCGTTGGATAGAGCTGATTAAAGACTATGACTGTACCATTCATCATCACCCTGGGAAGGCCAATGTAGTAGCAGATGCTTTGAGTCGAAAATCATCAGGGATTCTCGGTTGCATACGGTGTGCTCGTGTTGGAAATATTCTTGACTTGACATTGATGGGGATTGAATTGAAGTTTTCAAAAAGTGGAGGATTATTAGCACATGTCACAGTGAGACCTTTATTGGCCGAATGCATACGAAATTTACAGACCAGTGATCCATTCCTTGAGAAGAAGAAACAAGAAGTTCGGGATGGTAGAGAGAGTGACTTTGAGATTAAGAATGATGAATCGTTGTGTTATAAAAATAGAATTTGTGTACCAAATGACCCACCCTTAAAGAAGGATATATTAGAAGAGGCACATAGTTCTATTTACTCTATGCATCCGGGAGCTACCAAAATGTACAGAGATTTGAAGGAGTATTACTGGTGGAACAATATGAAACGTGAGATTGCAGAGTTCGTAGCTAAATGTTTAGTGTGCCAGCAAGTAAAGGCGGAGCATCAGAAGCCGGCAGGATTATTATAGTCGTTGCCTATTTCGGAATGGAAGTGGGAGCATATAACGATGGACTTTGTTATAGGATTACCCCGGTCACCAAAGGGGCATGATTCCATTTGGGTGATTGTAAACCGATTGACGAAGTCGGCCCATTTTCTTCCAATTAAGACAACCTACAATTTTGACAAGTATGCATGTATGTACGTTGATGAGATTATCCGTTTGCATGGGGCACCAGTGTCAATAGTATCAGATAGAGATCCAACGTTCACTTCTAAGTTTTGGCCTCGTCTCCAGAATGCCATGGGCACAAGTTTGAAGTTCAGCACTGCGTTTCATCCACAAACTAATGGGCAATCAGAAAGGACGATTCAAATATTAGAAGACATGTTACGAGCCTGTGTATTTGACTTCAAAGGTAGTTGGGATGATCATTTGCCATTGATGGAATTCTCGTATAATAATAGTTATCAGTCGACTATTGGTATGGCTCCTTATGAAGCTTTATATGGGAGGAGATGTAGAACGCCTTTGTGTTGGGATGAAGTGGGTGAAAGGAAAATTTTGGGTCCTGAATTGATAGATATGACAACTGAAAAGATCAAAATGATTCGGGAATGGATAAAGATAGCGCAAAGCAGGAAGAAATTTTATGCAGATAAGAGGAAGCATCCATTGGAATTTCAGAAGGGAGATTTTGTATTCCTGCGTATTTCACCGTGGAAAGGTGTTATGAGATTTGGGAAAAAGGGGAAACTAAGTCCAAGATACATTGGACCATTTGAAGTGTGGGAAAGAATTGGGCCCCTGGCTTATAGATTAGATTTACCTCCAGATTTATCTCGGTTACATGATGTGTTTCACGTATCGATGCTTCGTAAGTATTTGGCAGATCCATCTCACCAGTTGAAAACTAAACCAATTGAACTGAAGGAAGACTTATCGTACATCGAGGAACCAATGGAAATGATTGATAGTAAGGACCAAGTATTGAGAAATAAAGTTATTCCCTTAGATAAGGTTATGTGGATGAGCCATGGAGTTAAAGAAGCAACTTGGGAAACGGAGGATAGCATGAGGAAACAATATCCCCATTTGTTTGGTAAGTGACCTTCATATTAAATTTCGGGGACGAAATTTTCTAAGGGGGGGAACTTGTGACAACCCGAATATAATTATGATGAATTATATTTAAATCATGCTTATCTTATGTGATATTAATAATGTGATATTAGTATATCTAATGTTAAGTGATTATGTTTATTATAATCCTACTTTCATAAATCATGAAAGGTCGAATTATTTACAAACACAAATTTTGTTTTTTTCGGTAGAAATGTTCCTGTTAGAGAGTAGTTTTGACCTTTATAACATTATAAATGACTTGAGGTGAAAACTAGATAGTTGTAGACATGTGAGTTAGGGTTGTAACACAACAAACGGATCATCAAATGGATGCCCGAGTAAAGAGTTATACCGAATTTACGAACAAGGGGCAATTTGGTCAATTCCCTTTAAGTGGTAAATTGTCTTTTATTAAACCAAATGGTTTAATCTGATTGGTTGGCTTGGGAGGCAGCCTTGGCCGACCTTATACCCTTGAAATATACTTATCCTTCAGCCAAAATCATCCATGAAAGGGTTTTAAGCTTAAGGAAAGAGAAGGTAGAAGTGTAGGAAGAAAAGTGAGGAGAAAAAGTGTAGAAAAATCCGTAAAAATTATGTAAACGTCCCGAAGGTAATCCTAATTGCAAATATTGTTATTTTTCATATATTTATGATTTATATGATACAAATCCTTGATTTGTTTATTGACCTTTCATTCTTGGGTGCATATGTATGAATATATTCAAGTTTAAGCTAAGTTGAATGCATAAACCCTTAAAAATTGCTTTGTATTGAAACCCCTTGTATTCAAACTTGCATATCTCTTTGTGTGCTTACTGTAATTGAAAAAGTCCAATTGGACATGAAATTAGACTCATATATTCATATCATATCTGAAAGTTAGAATTTATCTCCTTGTGGTTAGGCCGTAATGATGATTTCAAGTTGGTACATGGTTTCTGTTTTTATACTTCATTTCGGTATGCCCTGAGTTTAGTCAAGATTTTAAGATAGCAAATGAAGTCAAACAATTATGAAACTTTAATTCTGTACTATTCAGTATGTTTACGGAAAATTCTTTGAAAATCATGGAAAGTTATGCTGGAGAAAAATTATGAAAATTCTTGGAAGTTGAAGGAACAATATAGGAGCTTGTAGGGCAGATTTCTTGTGTTGTAGAGAAATGGTCATAACTTGCCCTAGGAAGCTTGAAAAATTACACCGTCACTTGTACTGGATATTATATTCATATATGTTTTCATATTGATAAGGTTGGACCTTTGTATTTGTACAATTTAGGAATATAGGATGGTTAAGTATGTAAGACAATAATTTCAGGCCATACTGGGTACCCCTTGAATGAATGTTTGTATTTCGTCCTTACAAAGAGTACTTTGAGTACATGTTTATACATTGAGGAGTATAGTTTCATGTTTACTTGACTTTGGTTATAAATTCCTCATAAGGTATTTCCTACGGTTGAATGTCCGTAACTTTATCAACATGTACATCATTGTTTGCCTTTACCTATGTGTTTATGGAATGTGACTTAATTGGAATTATATTGTTGATGTATAGTCATGGAAAGTTACATAATTATGTTTGGATAATATTTATGATTGAGGTTCAGTACTGATTTAGTTGGATTGACAGGTGTAAGGTCTAATAAACCCAGTTCAGCTCCACCAGAAGGAAACCTGGATACGTAGTTGACAACCCACGGTGAGTGTACTCACTGGAAAGAGATATATGTATCGTGGTATTGATATGATCATAATATAATGAATATGAAATTGTTCATTTCGGTTTACCGAAATGAGGGGTTACTCCTCGACCAGGAATGGGGGAGATTTGTCTATTAATGACAGGGGGTTACTCCTCGACCAGGAATGGGGGAGAATTGTCTATTTAGACAGGATATGTGAATCATGATTCGGAAAAGTTGGTCATTCATTATGAATGAGCCGGATAAGTTAATTCATAATTATATGGACATGATATATTGCATGTAAATTTATACAGTAGTATAGTAGTGATGCATTCACTGGGCTATTTTTGCTCATGGTTCCTATGTTCACATTTTTCAGGTAACGCGATGTCACTGCCAAATCTAGGAGGTCGGGTTAGGTTAGCCAGGAATAGGAGAAACCATGATTTTGTGTAAATGTAAATGATGTAATTAAGTTAACTTATCATTCAAGAAAGTTTTTATGGACATGATTACCCTGATGTTGTAAAAAGGTTTTCAGTTATATGGATTTACAATGATGACTCTGAAATCAAAACTCATGATTATGGTTTGGTTAGATTAATTATGGTTTGACTCACTTTGACTTTCAAACTTAATAATAAGTAACTGGGTTGGGGTGTGTCAGTGTGTGTCGTTCTCACTTGTCGATTTGAAATTATGACCGCTTCCCGGACGTTGTGTGTGTGTGTTGATCACGAGGTAGGTGTCGTTTTGACCTACCAGGTGGTCCTCAGTATGCTACGAGGTTTGGGGAACTGGAAGATGATAGCATTGTGAGCCTTCATCCTCGAGTTATAGCTCGTTTGGATGGTTATATTATTATTGTTGTGATTGGTTACTTGGGTATCGAGGGCATAATAGACCTCAACGACCAGCATTGCCAAGGAGTTGTGTAACGGGGGGTTCCTTGTTTGGATTTTGCTTTGCGAGATGTCCCACGCATGAAACGTAGTGTAATGTTGGAAGTGAGGAGAAGTCAGTCCTTAATGCTCATATTTATATATAGTATATACATCTCGACGATCGGCAGTGCCAGAAGTAGTGTATCGGGGGGGGTTCCTTGTTTGAATTTCCCTTTGCGAGACATCCCACGCACGAACCGCAGTGCACTGTTAAGAATTGGGAATAATAAATTAATTAAAATAGAGTAATAAGAATTTGGGTTATATGCATCATGCATTGAGGGCATAGTGAATCTCGAAAATCAATACTGTCAGGAGTAGTGTAACGGGGGGTTCCTTGTTTGGATTTCGCTTTGCGAGACGTCCCACGCATGAAACGCAGTGTAGTATTGAAAATTAGGAGAAGTTTAGACCTTAGCACTAGATGCTAATAACTCATCTATATAATTATATGCATATTGATGGCATAACTAGAATATATGAAATTCTAGTAAAGAGATTGTTTGTGTGTAGTGTATATATTGGTATGAGATTTTTATGTAAACGTTATATGTTAAGTAAGTGAACGAATAAAAGAGAATAATACTATTAAAAATTAAAGTATATGATTTAGATGGAATTTAGATAAGTGTAGATTGAGAGATAAGTTAGGTAGTTTTAATTGAACATTTCAATTGGGTTTTAAGTTAGAGTTATTTTGCCTAATTAGAATTGGGCATTTATTTGGAGATCACGTGCATACGTTTAGTTGCGCACTTTATTTGAGGGGCGAGTTGGATTATTATGAAGAGGGCGACTCCATTAAATCATGTCATAATTCATTTATAATTATTATGCATTTTAATGCACTTGCTATAAAATGTTTTCACCTCGGGCTTTGACCCGTTTATATTTTCTCTTGCTATGCATATATATTGTATTATTTTAGGTGTTCCTCCGTAAGGACGCTTGGATGTTCATCCACCCAGTGAAATCGTGGAGCTGTGGCAGTAGAGAACTGTTGCGGCACTTGGTCTTAGTCAATTCCTAGATTTTTTACATCTAGATTAGGATTCATCTTGTATATCGGGTTTATACCCAAGTTTTGTAGATCAACACTTTCGTATCCTCTCTCTCAGATTTTTGTATTGTCTGTGACCCGACAGCATATTCGGGTATTTTACTTTGTACATTGTATTGTACTCTTTTATACATTATTGGAGCATATGTATTTCCCTCATCATGTTGTTGATTAGTTGTTGTATGGTTGGTTTAATTGGTGTTAAATGTAAAGTTGTAAATTTTTGGCATCCGTTTTTAATATTTTCGAGTAGTTAGCCTTATATTATTTAGTATTGTCAGTTGATGTTGAGACTGAGCCATTTGAGATACCTGATTTAATGTAGTATAGGGTTGGCCACCCGTTATTATTTTGAGCGGGATGTCACAAAACGATGCAAGTGGTCAAAGTTGCCAAAAGGCAAGGAGGCGAAGAAGGTAATATTTGACAGGGACTTTTGGTCTAAAGCAACGGATATTTTGAAGGTGCAAGAGCCTTTAGTGAAGGTTCTTCGATTGGTGGATGGAGATTTAAAACCTACTATGGGTTTTATTTATGAATCTATGGATAGGGCAAGGAAAGCAATTCAAAGAGATTGTCGCTATTACATAGATTTTCATAAAATCATTGACAAACGATGGCAGTTCCAATTACATCAAGACTTGCACGCAGGCAGTGAGTATAAAATTAGTTGTGTTTTATATGTTAAAAAATTAGTTGTGTTTTATTTGTTCAAAAATTTGATATATTATTCTTATGTCAATATATTAGGGTATTACTTGAATCCTTAGTTTCAATACGGTGATAATTGTACAAGCCTTTTCGACGCAATGGTAGGGCTTAGAAAAGTGATTCAGTGGTTGGAACCTGATATTGACAATCAGATAAAGGCAATTAACTAAGTAAGTCGAGAATTTATTTATATTTTGTTAAGGTTTTTCACTAATGTATTTAATATTTCGTGAAATGTTACAGATTTTGTCATTTCGTGATAAATATGATTCTTTTGGAACCGAATTAGCTCAAACAGCAGTGTCACGAACAAATCCGAGTAATAATATGTCTTAATTTATTTACTATCAATTCCACTTTATACCTCAGTATACAATATAAATAAATCATTGTGTTCATCATGTGTAGGTGAATGGTGGATTCATTATGGCACATCGACTCCAGAACTTCAACGAATTGTTGTGAGAGTATTGTGTCAAACATGTTCATCTTCCAACTGTGAACGAAATTGGAGTACATTTAGCCTCATACATACAAAGACAAGAAATCGTTTAAAATCCCAAAAGTTAAATAAACTTATTTTTGTATACTATAATATGAGGTTAAAGATCAGAAATGGGACTAGAAGAAGCCAACAAGACATTGGGAAATCTTTTAATATTATCAACTTGGATTACATTTTTGACGAAGATGACCCATTGTCTTCGTGGTTGGAAGAGACGGAAGAAGCTCTTTTAGACGATCAAGACAATTCTCAATGGTTGGATGTCGATGAAAAGGACCAAGATGATCATGCTACTTTAGTTTCTTCTGGTAGTGGAACTAGTAGCGGTGGTGTTGTCTTGAGTCAACCAAGTAGTGGTACTCATGGAGATACTGCTAGTGGTAGTTATGGAGGTGGTGCTAGTGGTAGTTATGGAGGTGGTGCTGGTGGTAGTTATGGAGGTCGTTTTGTTGGTAGCGATGTGCAATATGAAGGTAAATAATTATTGCAGTCTAAATTTTATTTATAGTATTATATTATTCTTATATTACACTTCTAAAAAAAATATCATTTACTGAAACAGGTGATAGTTACTCACTGTATCAAGGAGAAGCCGGAAGTTATGGAATTCCGGGAGATGATGACAATTTGGAGGATAGAAAAAATCTTCAACCATGGGGTGGGACACGAAGGCGTACACGTCGTCCAATGAGAGATAATTTAGAGAACCGTTTTGTTGAACTTGATCTTGGAGTTCGTGGAAACGAAAGAAGAAACCCACAAGCACAAAGAAGAAACCCACAAGCACAGCCCAGGTATCCCCATCCCCCTGAATTCTCATCTTATCCCCCACCACCACAACACTATTATCCACCCATCGGGTCATATTATTATCCTCCTCATCCACCTGAACCTTCATATAATACCGTTTCATCTACCGAGAACTATCCACATGGGTACATGGTTCTACCAGTGCCTCAAGGTTATTTTCCACAACAAGGGGTATCAAATGAAAGTAGCAATTTTGGAATTGGTGCATCTAATTCAAGTACTTCACATCCTAATTACTTTGGTTATGAACCACATGAACGGGCTAATAAGGATGATGATGATATGGAGATTCATAGAGACCCGCCACGACATTCTTTTTGGTGGTGAAAGCATGGAATCATTTGTAATATATGTAATTTAGTTTATTATCATATTTGTTTAGTGGTATGGTGGTAATGATTCACAATTGTGCAATGACTTTAAGTATATTATTAGTTGTTAAATTTAAGCATGTTACAAGTTGTTATAGAGTGATGTATTTTTAGTATTTGATTAAGTAATAAAATGCTTTTATGATGTGTTTTTAGTATTTGATTAAGTAATAAAATCATTTAATGTTCTTTAATACTATGTAATGAACCAACATATTAATTAAATTCAACATTATAGAGTCAAAATAAAAGTATCATTTTAATTTATGGTATTTGTGAATGGTAAAAAAAATTCACGCTTGCGGTAACCGATTCCCGTTACATTACGTCCGATACTCCCGATACCGTTACACCGATACCGCAACTGTTACGTTACCCGATACCGTTATTTAAAACCATGCATATACCCAAATGAGTCTTTGCCAACATTTCTTGTTTTTCTAAATCATATCTCTAATGCTTGGATTCACCATTTACATGTATATGTACTGGCATGTCAATAGAACACAAAATGGCGAGAATTAGAATAATGGCGAGGATACCTCAGAAGTGCGGGAAAAAATAGATCTCGGTCGTCCGTGTAGCGGAGAGCACAAATTTCCGTTTATACTTTTTTAGCTTTTTAAGTTTGTTTTGTGTCTCTCTTTTTTCTTCTGAAATGGTTTTATTTATGGTTTGTTTGAAGATCTCTCTTGGTTTAACCGTTCCATCTGTCTCTCTCTCCTTTCGGGTTCACAATAATTTTTTGGTGAGTATTTATGTGTTCAACCTTACATCCTTGCTGTATGATTTTCGGCTACTAGATCTCTATGTTCTCTTGATGTTTTATTGGTTTCTACATGTTTAAATTTTAATTATTATTCGGTCCTCGCTGGTTACTTTGGGTTATGAAAATCTTAGATTTTTTTAGAATTTCAATTTTCAAAAGACTTTAGTTTTGTTTATGAGTTTCTTCTTAAGATTCTTCGGACGAGCATAGTTGTACTTTTTTTATATTTCCACACCCTTTCTTCTCACCATCTGGCAATCTTAGATTTTTTTTAGAATTTCAATTTTCAAAAGACTTTAGTTTTTCTTTGAGTTTCTTCTTAAGATTCTTCGGATGAGCATAGTTGTACTTTTTTTTATATTTCCACACCCTTTCTTCTCACCATCTAGCAACTGTAAGTTGTTCAAAAAATTGACATTTTATTAAACTTTATATTCCGAGTTTGTGTTGGTAAACAAAAAGAAAAAAAGTTTTGAGTTTTCTTGGATATAAGCTAAGTTTTTTACTTCTTGATGTTAGTGTTTGATAAATTGTTAATATATAATTTGCACCAGCTATTTGACAAATATTTAAAGGGGGATTTATATATTTTTGAGTAAAAAATATTACATTCAATGTAATTTTTTGAGCCATGAATACTACATTCAATGTTAGTGTCATAACAAATATTTCTGAGTAATGTTATAGATAAAGAAATTTTAGAACTAACACAAAATGTTATTTCTATACCACTAAATCCAAGATGGTGTAAAACACTTCATTGTCACAATAGTAGTATTTATTTGGTGTAATGATTTACTTTTATTTAAAGTCATGAACTTTTAACAGTTTCGCGATTATTTTTACTGTCAAAATTTGAATTGTTATTATTAGGTTTTTGTGCATGTGTCATTTATGCTATTTTAGTATTTCACAAATCACAAGGTTTTGAAGACTTAAATTTGTATATACAGTGTACTAGCGTCACGTACATATAAACTGGGAATGAGGGTAAAGTTTTATGAAAGATATATGGGAATGAGGGTGGGTGGACTATTGAGTCTACCATTATTATTTTTTACATTTTTTTTCTTCACTGTAGACCTTAGAACCTTTTATTAATTTTTATTGGCATTAATAGCTTTTTCGTTAAGTGTATGTAAAAGTTAATGTTATTTGGTATACAACTTACTTTTTAAAATACAAAATACATTTTAAAGGTACAAAATATTAATTACTTCAAAGTTTATTTTGCTTTTCACTTTTTTGGTTTTTTCCCAAATTATATTTACTTTAGAAATTATTTTTTTATTCTTGGAAAAGGAATGGTCAATAGTAATAATTAATCTATGTTTTTTTTTATTCTTAAAACTATTTAATGAGATTTGTAAAATTAATTCTATGTTTTTTTTACATTACCACGTTATTTCGTTAGTGCCACTTTCATAGGGTTTATTGTCTCAAAATAATGCTTCCATCATAATAAGGCCAAATATTATTTTCATTTTGTACGGTTAATGCCAAATATTTTATTTACATACAACTTTTATTTTCACCGTGTCATCGACACGGGTACACCCTAGTGTGTGTGTGTGTGTGTGTGTGTGTGTATATATATATATAGTGGTTCCAAACCTCTTTCTTCCGATATTATCTTATTCTCAACGGTCCGCGCTAGCGGTATCCAATCCCCACCACCCCCACCCCCATTGTCGGAGCTATAACAACATTCATTAGAGCTCTGATTTGGGGTGACATGGGGTTCCGCTGGCGCGAACCTTAGGAAATAAGAGAATATTGGATAAATGAGAATTGGATTCACTAGAGCTCCGATTTGGGGTGGGTAAGGTTGGCATTGAGTTAGGGTTATATCTGTAACATTTTCACAAACAATAACATTTGTTGTGTTATAACACAGTATATATATATACGGTTGATCCAAACCTCTATTTTCTGATATTCTCTTAATTTTTAATGCTCCGTGCTTGCGGCATTCAATCCCCATCACCACCCACCCCCATTGTCGGAGTTACAACAACCTTCATCAGAGCACTGATTTGGGGTCACATGGGGTGCCGCTAGCGCGGACCTTAGGAAATAAGAGAATATTGGATAAATGGGGTTTAGATCCATCGGAGCTCTGGTTTGGGGTGAGTAGGGTTGGCATTGTGTTAGATTTATATATGTAACATTTTCACAAACAGTAACATTTACTCTGTTATAACACTATATATATATATATATATATATATATATATATATATATATATATATATATATATATACATACAGTGGATCCAAACCTTTTTTTTCTGATATTGTTTTACGGTCCGCGCTAGCGGCATCTAATCCCCACCACCACCCACCCCTATTGTCGGAGCTCCAACAACCTTCATCAGAGCTCTGATTTAGGGTGACATGGGGGTGGCGCTGGCGCGGACCTTAAGAAATAAGAGAATATTGGATAAATGGGGTTTGGATCCACCGGAGCTCCGGTTTGGGGTGTAGTAGGGATAGCATTGGGTTAGGTTTATATCTGTAATATTTTCACAAATAATAAATGTTACTGTTTGTGAAATTATTACATCGGCATCCCATGCCACCTCAAATCAGAGCTCTGATGAAGGTTGTTGGAGCTCCGACAATGGGGGTGGGTGGTGGTGGGGATTGAATGCCACTAGCTGCGGACCGTTAAAATTAAGATAATATCAGAAAAAAGAGGTTTGCTAAAAAACGCGGGGCGTGATTGAGGCGTGGAGGCCAAGCCTTAAGCCTTAGAAGCCTAGGCGGGCCTAGGCGTAAAAAGGCGTGAAAAGGCGTTTAGGTCTGTCTTAATATATTTTAATATTTTTTAACCATAGACAAGGCTATTAAAATACAAAAATTGCACATATCATAAAAATATGTCTGAATATATGCAAATTAAAATACTATTTGATTATTTTGGGTGAGATAATGGTCCAGTTTGTAAAGAAATTCTTTAAAAGGCGACATCGTTTCACTAAAGCATTGTTGGTTTTAGAAAAAAGTGCACCTTAAGGATTTTACCAAGAATAAGGCGTGAAAAGCGTAAGGCGAGGCGTCTCTCCCAAGCCTTAAGCCTAGGCGGATTTTTTAGAACAGTGGATCCACCGTATATATATATATATATATATATATATATATATATATATATATATATATATATATATATATATATATGTGTGTGTGTGTGTGTTATATCAACACAATAAATGTTAATGTTTGTGAAAATATTACAGATATAAACTTAACCCCAATGCCACCCCTACTCACCCCAAATCGGAGCTCCGGTGGATTCAAACCCCATTTATTTAATATTTTCTTAATTTCAGAGGTCCGCGTGCCAGCGGCACCCTATGTCACTACTATCCACCGGAGGGGCCGCTAGTGTCACATATAAGAATAGGCTCTGTAGAAAAATAGAAGCAACAAAGCATAGACTCTTCTTCGTTATTTTCATTTTAAAAAATAATTTATTTCATCCCTAATTAGACAGTAGGTGTATCAAATGCGTCCCTCACTTTCATTATTCAACCTTTACATAAATCTTATTCCTTATTTTGTTTTTTTACGTAAATACTTTTTTTTATGACCAACTCATCCGCAATTATCAGGGAAAAAATTTAGTGCAGTTAAAACATTCTTTTTTCTCATCCAAATTTCAAACTGCTATAGCATTTAATTTTGAATTTCGTTTATCGCAAGATCGAACTATTTGAAACCTAGGTAACGAGATTTATGAAACAAAATCTAAGACGAGTATACAAATCTAAGGCAAAAAGATGAATTCCGTTTTACATGTGGAAGGTTCATACACATTAATGGTTTACTATGCTAATATTAAACACATTGTATATACAAAATAAATATTGGGGATATATCAAATAGGAAAAATGATAGAGAGACATGAAAATGGGACTTAAAGTCCAAACTTAATGACATGGCTATTCCATGTCATTGGCCACATCAGCCCAAAACCCATAAACCCATATGAGAACAAAAAAAAAAAATAGGTAGCATCTTCTTTAAATTAAAAAAAAAAATTGTTTTCTGAAAAAGAAATTATACGGCATAAAAAAATTTGAAAAAAAATGGTTCGCACCAGTGGTATGTATAAGTGTTCCGACCACTTATACATACCGCTGGCGCGGACCATTTTTTTAAAATGGGAAAATAATTATTTTTACCATTAAAAAAAAATGATCCGCGCCAGCATCATGGAAAAAATACGATTCCATGTCACGTCACGTTTTATTTGGGTCTTATTTTTAAATAACACACTCTAATTTTCTCTTATTTTTAAAGGTCTGCGCCAGCGGCACCCCTTATTTTTAAACATAATTTTTTTTTTAATTTTACAACATTTAAATCAATTTTTGTATTTTTTAAAACTGTTGAACGGTGCGCATTAAAAAATTATTCCAATGATAAATTATTTGTAACTCATTTAGTCCTTGAAACACACACTTACTCAATATTCTCTTATTTTTAAAGGTCCGCGCCAGCTGCACTCCTTATTTTTAAACTTAATTTTTTTTTTAATTTTACAACATTTAAAACAATATTTGTATTTCTTATAACTGTTTAAAAGTCCGCGTTAAAAAACTATTCTAATGAGATCACTTATACATACCATTGGTACGAACCATTTTTTTTAAATAGTAAAATAATTTTTTACTATTTAAAAAAAATGGTTCGCACCAGCGGTAACCCCTATATATACCGCTGGCGCGAACCATTTTTTGTAAAGTAAAAAGGTTATTTTTACTATTCGTAAAAAATGGTCCGCGCCAGCGGAATGAAAAATAAAGACTCTATGTCCCGTCGCGTTTTATTTGAGTCGTGGTCAAGTCAGTTAAAAAATAAATCGCATTGTGTAATTTTTTAACTGATGTGTTAAGATTCATACGATTTTGTATCTTATCTTGATGTATTTTAACACATAAAATTTTAACTTATATTTTTATTTGGGTCGACTTTTTTTTTTTATTTAAAAATTATATTTTAGAAAAAAAAAGAATTTGTAGGGTGTCAAAAAAAAAAAAAAAAAAAACAGATTTGGCAACACATACTCAATGATGTGGCAAGCCACATCATTAAGTCTAAGAATTAAGTCACTACAGCGGGTCGCTGTAGTGATGCTCATCAAATAGTCTATAACTTTTTTTAATACTCGTTTAGTCCAAGCCTTTTTATTTTTCACAAAAAAGTCCTTCATCATGCCAAAAAGATTTTACCATGCCGCTAGCACGGTCCTTTAAAAATAAAAGAACAAGTGAATTTTTGGTACAAAATAAAAGACTTGAACTAAGGGTGTGTTTGATAACACTTATTTTCCATGGAAAATACAGTATATGGAGTTATTTTCCATCTTTTGAATGTTTGGTAAACAAAATTTTCCATGGAATTGATTTCCTTAAAACAACTCACATAACCACTTTTTTCACAAAAAGATGGAATTAAAAAACCTCCTCCCACCTTGTTATTCATTTTCCAGGGAAAAGAATTGTCACGCCGAAAAAATTGATAAAAAATTCAGAAAACGAGTAAAAGCCCAAAAATAATGAAAAAAATTCAGAATGTGAATAAAAATCCAAAAATAATGAAAAAATACAGAAAGTGAATAAAATTCCAAAAATAATGAAAAAAAATCAGAAAGTGAATAACCTCCCCAAAAAATGAAAAAAATTCAGAAAGTGAATAAAAACCTAAAAAAATTGAAATAAATCCAGAAAATGAATAAAATTCCAAAAATAATAAAATAAATCCAGAAAGTGAATAAAATGACCAAAAGCAATGAAAAAAAATACAGAAAGTGAATAAAATCCCCAAAAATGAAAAAAATCCATAAATGAATAAAATCCAAAAATAATAATAAAAAATCCAGAAAGTGAATAAAACCCCTAAAATAATGAAAAAAAATCCAGAAACTGAATAAAAACCCAAAAATAATGAAAAAAAATACAGAAAGTGAATAAACCCCCCAAAAAATGAAAAATTTCAGAAAGTGAATAAAAACCCAAAAATAATGAAAATTTTCTAGAAAGAGAATAAAAACCCAAAAATAATGAAAAAAATTCAGAAAGTGAATAAACACCTCAACATTCAAAAACGTGAATAAACCCCCCCAAAAAATGAAAAAAATTCTAGAAAGTGAATAAAAACCCAAAATATTGAAAAATATTCTAAAAAGTGAATAAATCACTAAAAATAATTAAATAAATCCAGAATGTGAAATAAAACCCAAAAAATAAGGAAAATAAGTCCAGAAAAGTGAATAAGATAATGAAAAAATACAGAAAGTGAATAAACCCCAAAAAATAATGAAAAAAAATCCAGAAAGTGAATAAAACCTCAAAAAATAATGAAAAAAATACAGAAAGTGTGAAAATTTAAATATCATGAAAAAAATCTAGAAAGTGAATAAAAACCCAAAATAATGAAAAAAAATACAGAAAGTGAATAAAAAACACCCAAAAATTTATTAAAAAGTCCGAAACTTATTAATTAAGAAAAAAAATAACATAAATTGAAAAAAATACATAAAATAAATATTAGTCCCAGAATTAATTTTAAAATACATTAGAAAATAAAAAAAAAAGAAAAGAAAAAAAGAGAGAAATCAATAAAAACAAAAAATAATGAAAAAATATAGAAAATGAATAAAAAATAGAAAATAAATATTAACCCCTGAATTTATTTTAAGAACACCCAGAATTTTATTAAAAAGTCATAAATTTATTAATTCAACAAAAATAAAAAAGCGCTCAAAAAATTTAAAAAATGGAAATGAATAAATACCCTAGAAAACTAATAAAAATGCAAATATTTGAAAAAAATTAAAAAAACACAAGAGAATTAAAAAAAAAAAAAAAGAACAGACCTGACGACACGGGGGGATGAAACAGTTGGGAATTGGGATGGGGGTGGGGGGTGGGGGGGGGGCGTCGTGGACTTGATTTTTATTCATTTTTTATTTTTTCTTAATACTCCGAATACATTTTTTTCGTTTTTTATGTTTAATACCGGGGGGATGAAGCAGTTGGGGGTTGGGTTGGGATGGGGGTGGGGGTGGGGGTGGTGCGTGGTGGACTTCATTTTTATTCATTTTTTATTTTTCTTAATACTCCGAATACATTTTTTCCGTTTTTTATATTTAATGTCGGGTTAATATTTATTTCCTAGTCTTTTATTCATTTTTTGTGTTTTTTTTAAAGTTTTAAAGTTTTTTGGTTATTTTTTATTAATATTTTGGAAATTTTATTAATTTTCTGCTATTTTTATTATTTTTTTGGGATTTTTATTAATTTTATGTTTTTTATATATATTTTTTACTTTTTTTTCATGAAAAATATTAGAAATCAAACGCACAAAAGATGTAATATAGAACATTTTCCACCTGGAAAATAATTGCAATCAAACAACACCAACAAAATTTTTCCATGGAAAATATTTCCAAGTTTTCAATTCCATGGAAATTAACTCTTAGGAGTTATTTTCCATCTTATTTATCAAACACACCCTAAGTGTGGACTTTTTGGTATTTGATCCTTAAATATTTACTCTACTTATATTACAAACCTAGTAATTATTTATTTTGTTCACACACAATAAGTGTTTAATCCGCTAAGAGTACACACATGTTAAATGTAACTGTATTCACAAAAACTAATTGAACAGGTCATTTTGGTTTTTTTAAAAGTTGATATTAAAAGATGATTTTTCTTATAGGCTCGATTAGTAGGTTTCAAATATATCAATTTTGTAAAAATCAGATTTGTATATCGATAGTTATAATTTTTAAGTTTGAAATGGAAAAATTAACCATCAATTCAAATTTAGAGGGAATATAGGAGCAGGGGTATATTAGGAAGGAAGGAGAAAGTTCATAAATTATCAAATATGACCTATTTTAAAAGAAAAAAAGGTTGCAAGACCCATATCTTTATTTGTACTTTAAATAGTACCCCAATGTAATTTCCCAAATTTAAAAATGATATGAAAAATTATATATTAGAATTATTAAATTTAAAAATTATTGATGTAAATTAATGTGTATATCAAAACCTTGAAACAAATTTTTTTAGTGTTAAAATAAAGTTTGAAGCACAATTAATTGTTTAAAAGTATAAGACTGTTGTACTGAATTTAGAGGTGAACCAAAAACTAAATAAAAGTCAATTCTCCCTTGATATGCAGTATCTAAATTTGACGGCGGTAGAATATACATATCACAATAATTAATTAGTTAATGCCTGTCACACATATTCACTTTTACACAACCATTATTTCCATAAAATCCCTGTTTATGAAAGATCAAGTAGTATTAATTCTTCGTTATATATGTGCAAGTAGTATTAAGTGATTTTGACAACAGTGGGACAATCGTGCTGATGTTAAAGGTTGTAGAAATAATTGATTGTGTGCATATGCATTTCTTCACAAATCACATGCACTCCAAAAAGTCTTCCTTGACGGTAGAGCGGTGGCCTTAAACACTGTCTATTGTTTATGCATGAGGAGTGGAAATGTTAAACTATAACATAATCTATGAGTTATTCCAGCTGTGGAAATCAAGGCCACTACTCAAATAACTCTAATAACAGAAGAACCTCATTGACAGCTCTCCTTCAACGACTTACTACTCACTACATTTCTCTATTTAAGAACTTTCCACACTGAATACCAAATTCATCACGAAACATATCTTGTCCTAACCAACTCTCCCTCGCTCACCACCTAAACCAGAGAGGGGGTTTCTAAATTGGCCGAAGTTGGTGACTTTGGCAGTGAGCAATGAGAGCTCACGGTGGCGACGCCTCTAGAGGCGGTCTTTGGCCACAACTTATAGTGGCATTGGCCATATTAGTTGTTTCAAGTAACATGGTAGTGTCTGCAGACCCTTACATCTACTCATCCCCACCACCACCGTCTTCTCCATCACCACCATCACATTATGAGTACAAGTCTCCTCCACCACCAACACCATCTCCTCCACCACCTGAACATTCTCCTCCACCACCTGAACATTCCCCACCACATTATGAATATAAGTCCCCACCACCATATGAGTACAAATCTCCACCGCCACCATCACCATCACCACCACCACCTTATGCGTACAAGTCTCCACCACCACCAACAAAATCCCCACCACCACCTTACTACTACAAGTCCCCGCCCCCACCTGAACATTCTCTACCACCACCATACTACTACAAATCTCCTCCGCCGCCTATTAAATCACCTCCACCACCATATTACTACAAATCTCCGCCACCTCCAGAAAAATCTCCTCCACCCCCATACTATTACAAATCTCCTCCACCACCATACTACTACAAATCACCCCCACCTCCGGTTAAATCTCCTCCACCACCTTACTACTACAAATCTCCTCCGCCTCCCGTTAAAGATCCTCCAACACCTTACTACTATAAGTCCCCACCCCCACCTGAACATTCTCCATCACCCCCATACTACTACAAATCCCCTCCACCTCCAGAAAAATCACCTCCACCCCCATACTATTACAAATCTCCTCCACCTCCAGAAAAATCCCCTCCACCACCATACTACTACAAATCTCCCCCACCTCCGGTTAAATCTCCTCCACCACCTTACTACTACAAATCTCCTCCGCCTCCGATTAAAAATCCTCCTACACATTACTACTATAAGTCCCCACCCCCACCTGAACATTCACCACCACCCCCATACTACTACAAATCTCCTCCACCTCCGATTAAATCTCCTCCACCACCTTACTACTACAAATCTCCTCCACCTCCAGTTAAACATCCTCCCACACCTTACTACTATAAGTCCCCACCCCCACCTGAACATTCTCCTCCACCCCCATACTACTACAAATCTCCTCCACCTCCAGAAAAATCTCCTCCACCACCATATTACTACAAATCTCCTCCACCTCCAGTAAAATCTCCTCCATCACCGTACTACTACAAGTCTCCTCCGCCTCCAGTAAAATCTCCTCCACCACCTTACTACTATAATTCTCCACCTCCACCAGATCATTCTCCGACACCATCATATTACTACAAATCTCCCCCGCCTCCAGAAAAAATACCTCCTATACCTTACTACTACAAGTCTCCACCGCCACCTGCACATTCTCCACCACCACCAGCATATTATTACAAATCTCCACCGCCTCCAGCTAAAGATCCTCCAACACCATACTACTACAAATCTCCACCCCCACCTATGCATTCTCCATCACCAACGTACTACTATAAGTCTCCTCCCCCTCCCGTTAAGTCTCCACCAACTCCTTACTACTATACGTCCCCACCCCCACCTGCAGACTCTCCGCCTCCAACATATTACTACAAATCTCCTCCACCACCAACCAAGTCCCTACCACCCCCATACTACTACAAATCTCCACCTCCCCCAATGAAATCCCCTCCATCTCCTTATTACTACGCTTCTCCACCACCACCTACCAAGTCACCTCCAGCTCCATATTACTACACCTCGCCCCCACCACCTACCAAGTCACCTCCAACTCCATACTACTACACCTCTCCCCCACCACCTGTCCCTCACCACCACCAACAGGTGGTGAAGATTATTGGAAAAGTTTACTGTTATAGATGCTATGATTTGAAAGATCCACAGAAATCTCATGCAAAGAAACACCTAAAAGGTAAATGTCTATCACTCATTCTCATTCATAATCATCATGATTGGGCATTATGATTTATGGTCAAAAGACAAAAACGTATATACATTCTTATCCAATGCTAATTGTTCATATTGTTTTATTTTTACAGTTTAATATGGTATGATGAGGAAATTACTACTCACTAGTAAACATGTCTTTATATCTCATAAATGAATTGATTGATATTACCACCTTTTAAAGGTAGTTGTATTATGACTAACCAAATTTAAGTGGAAAACAAAAATGGAACACTATATACAAGTCTCTCTCTCTCTCTCTCTCTCTCTCTCTCTATATATATATATATATATATATATATATATATATATATATATATAAACATACACACATGCACACACACACACACACACACACACACACACACACATAATTATCAAGATCAATAATTCGTTAGTGTGGAAAGAGATATAATAGTAGGTAAGGAGAGGTTAAAACTTAATAAACTATTTCCTTTTTAATTTTGCGATTTATACTTAATTATTTTAATAGTTGATGACGGCTGAGAATTATTGTGGCTATCGATCTAATTTATTATGGTAAACACATGGAACAGGTGCTGTTGTTAAGGTAACATGCAAAGTCGGTGACAAAAATATTGAAGCGTTTGGTACTACAAAGAGTAATGGAAAATATAGCACCACCGTTGATGGGTTTGAATATGGTAAGTATGGAGGTGCCAAGGCATGCAATGCTAAGCTCCACAAAGCACCAAAGGATTCAAAATGTAGCATCCCAACAAATCTCCATTGGGGAATGAAGGGTGCTACCCTAAAGGTCAAATCCAAGAATAAATATGAAGTTGTACTCTCGGCTAAACCATTTGCATACGGATCTACGAGTTCTTACAAGGGATGTGAGAAACCAAAGAAAACACCAACTCCTTACTATTACAGCTCCCCGCCACCACCATCACCCACTTATGTTTACAAGTCACCTCCACCTCCACCACCCACTTACGTTTACAAGTCACCACCACCACCAAGTTACGTATATAAGTCTCCACCGCCACCAACAAAATCTCCACCAACTCCTTACCACTACATATCTCCTCCACCGCCAACCAAATCTCCACAAGATCCATACTATTACAAGTCCCCACCACCTCCATCTCCAACTCACCCTTCACCATACTACTATAAGTCTCCCCCACCACCTTCGCCGTCTCCCCAACCTCCTTACTACTACAAGTTACCCCCACCTCCAACACATTCTCCTCTACCCCCATACTACTACAAATCTCCTCCTCCACCATCGCCATATCTACACACACCTTACTACTACAAATCCCCACCACCTCCATCACCATCCCCTCCTCCACCCTACTACTACAAATCTCCTCCTCCACCAGTGAAGTCACCACCACAACCCCATTATTACAAGTCCGCACCACCCCCATCATCACCACCACCACCACCACCTCCATACTACTACAAATCCCCACCACCACCTTCATCATCTCCTCCTCCACCCTACTATTACAAGTCCCCACCACCACCATCAAAATCCCCACCACCTCCTTATGACTACAAGTCTCCACCACCATCTTCATCACCACCTCCTATACCATACTACTACAAATCTCCACCTCCACCATCACCATCACCACCACCTCCATACTACTACAAATCTCCCCCACCTCCATCACCATCTCCTCCTCCTCTTTACCATTACAAATCCCCACCACCACCCTCAGAATCTCCCCCTCCATCTTACTATTATAAATCTCCTCCACCACCATTGAAGTCTCCTCACCCACCGTATTATTACAAGTCTCCCCCACCGCCATCCCCATCCCCACCACCTCCATACTACTACAAGTCTCCACAACCACCATCACCTTCTCATCCACCACCATACTACTACAAATCCCCACCACCACCATCTCCGTCTCCCCCTCCAACTTATGTATACAAATCTCCCCCACCCCCACTATTGTCTCCTCCCCCATACTACTACACATCTCCTCCACCCCCCGTAAAATCACCTCCACCACATGTCTATATCTATGCTTCTCCACCACCTTCAACTCATTACTAAGCTCTAATAGCTATTCCTTTTTCATCCAACAATCATGTAAGTAATAATTCCTTTACATATATTTTTCTTTATATATAATGATACTTATATGTCTAGGATACTCATTTTTATGGTCTAATTAGTTTCCTTTGTTTACATTGCAGGTTCTAGTTTCAACCATACAATAAAGGAAATCTCCACGTGGAAAAGATTCACAAATCAATTGTCAAAACTAGCATGTGTACTCTATAGGGTCCTAAACTTTGCATTCAAGATCATCAAACTTTATGATTTGGACCAGTTTAGATTTACTTCAGTGGTGACCATATTACACATTATGATCTTCATATCCACAAGTGGGAGTTACATAAAAGGTTTATTTATTTGAGCAAAGAAGAATTAATAATTGAGATAAAAGTATCTATGGTTTGGATGTGGGTTTCTGTCTATTTCTTTCAGTGGATAATTTCATCTAAAGTATTATTTTATAGAGTGTAGAGGATTGAGTTGTTCGATTGATATTTTATTTATTTTGTGATAGGCATTTGTATCTGTGGACCTTGTACTTTGTGCACCCAAATCGTTAGTAATAAAGGAAGATATTTGCAATTAATTCTCCTTTTGTCTCAACTAGATATACACGTGGAGACTAAATATATTTAGTACGCTAAAAATAAATTACTTCGTATATTTTCCCCTTAAAAACATATGATAGAAATATTATTCACTAAGAGTATACTCCTTGCTAAAAAGTAAGGCCATAAGATCTAGTGGTTCATGCTTGTTAAATTATTACTACTAAACAACAAATCATACGCTCCATTTTTATGTAACATTACTATGAATTTTTTTGTAACTAACTCAAATTGATAAGGGGCATGTCCTTGAATATTTTGACTACATTAAAAATTTATACAAATTCGAAAGTATGAGAAATGAGTTTAATAACATTTGTACTATGTTACCCTTCATGTAAATTATCTTTAAAAAGAGAAAAAAAAATAGTTTATGAAAATGGAGTCCCTTTTGAATGAAAAGTACATCTATAATATATCAATATGAACATATTTGTCTTTTACTCTTAATCAACTCCTACCTAGACACACTTTTGCATCATGATTACTATGCATCTTCTTATCATTTTATTCATTCTAAAAATAGGAGTCTGTTTATAATTTTAGGGTCAAATGAATTGTTATCTTTAAATTTTGGTTGATGTTGCATTTTTAACATTATACTATATTTTAGGATTTATATGCAATCATGAGGGTGCAAGTGCAATGTAACATCCCCTTATTTTCGCACGTATTGGGTGGCCAAGCCTCAACGCGAAAGATAGGAAACATCAAACCATTTATATCATTATTAGTGTCAATGATAAATAAATTAACAAATAAAGTAAACCATCAAAAATAATAAATAAATGATTTTGAGATCATGAATAAGAGTCTCGAAAACGAAATCAGTAAATATATAATCTCCACGATAATGAATTTCTCAACTGAAGAAATAAACAACCATAGAACCGACAATGGGCGAATTAATTAAATCTCTAAATGAATCACTAAATATATGAGTGCCTAATACAAATGAAATATTGAATTGGAATGAAATCTTCCGTTAGGGATATATAGACTAATGATCAGTAGAATATAAGTCTAATTTCTCATCCCCATCTACTCTAGATTATGAAAACCTAATAAGTTTTCTATGAAAAATAAATCAGATTAGACCACAAAATTTGCAATAAACAGATTATATGTTTGAATAGTTTTAAATGAGATTTATTTACATACGATGTCGTCATAACAACACTCATATCTAAAATACTTCACCTTGCGTGTCCTAATGTATATCCTAGGTAAATGTCCATCTCCACTAGACATATTAAAATATGTAAATTCCACCCCTAAGACTAAAAAGTAATATACAAAATATCACTCTAAGGATACAACAGAGAACCATAACTCTAACTATGTACTGAAAGAAATAACCATATGCCGTACCCATATACTATCTTGTAATCAAGTTAATAATCACATCACGGTAAGAATAATATCATAATTCAAATCCTCATATCAATACACCCATCATCGAATCAACTACATATGTATATATATATATTACACGAAGTCTCAACCCTTCAAAGACCTATCTCATGCCTCTAGCGGGTCAATGTGTACAGAGTCCCATTCCTAACAGATTTCAAAACATCCACACAAGAAGAAAATAGGAAATCACTACGCCATCACACCATCGTGTAATCACATACCAAGACTACCTAATGTATCAAGCCTCCTCCACATCCCACTCATAATACGACTGACAAGCAACACATAAGATTAGGATATAGACCTGTACCCATCATGTATCATCATTTAGGGTGGTGGTAACTAGTCGTGTGAAACAATCCCACCAAATCTCCATTGATAGACTACCTCCAAATGCGTACACACCCATAGTATGTCCACAAACAGTACCCAAAACATATATATACACTACTATGGATAATTGAATATGGTATAGCATCCTAATTGTACATGTTGGACTAAACGTACCCTGGAATTCAATCAAGGAACCATAACCTCCATAAATAAATATAAGATCATTAACCTAATAACTCAATTGTCATGCATAAATCGAGCATCACCTAAAAACGTTGTCCTGTAGACGGCTTAACACAAAAATACAAAAATCACAACTTATTACACTATAAGAATATAATGGTAAGTAGGGTATCGAGTCCACATGTAATTGAATATAGCAACAAGGACTTTAAAACTACTTTGATTTTTCATTCAAATATTACAAAATTAAATAAATAAAAGATGATGGGTTTGTGTGGTTTTAGTGACTTGAGCTATTTTGACAAGTTTTACTTATAAATTATATGCGAGGGAGGTTTTGGATCATTTTTTTTACCTCTGAAAATGTGAATCTGAGCTAGAAAAATTAAATTTATTTCAATCGCTACACACTCATATAAGAAAGAAACCAAACATATATGGTATAAACATTACATGAAAGATGAAAGCTTTAATCTAGAGAGTGTAACTTTTAACATACATCGCATGCCTTATTAAGAGTTTGGAAACATATAATGATTGACATTATATGTGAAGCATCCATATATATATATATATATATATATATAATAAAGTAAAAAACTTATGTATGTCTAAGATCAAAAGATGATGACGTCAATATGCATTTTTTCAACACCACCTCTTTTGCCCTCAATTCTTTGGTTTCCCCCACTTTTTTTACTTACCAAATTTACACTTCAATTCAAAATTAGGGGTACTTTGATCAAAGTTACTTCATCAATTTGTTCACACTCTCCCTCCTTTCTAACATAAACATAACTTTCCTCTCACTTGAACCTCAAACCCATCCCGTCTCCCAAATTCACTCCCCTCTCGTTAATTTATGCTCTCTCCCCCCTCCTAACACTAACCCTACCTGCCGTCGTCGTCACCTCCCTACGCCTCCAACTCTGGCAACTTCAGGTAGTCTCTCTACCACACACGCACACATAGATTTGGATCTCAATCGCACATACTCACATATACACATGCACGCACAGATCTGGGAACTTAATTTTTTCACATTTATAATGTTTTGTTTGCAGAACTAATGTTTTTGGAAGTGTGAACATGATCCACAACTTAAACAAGCAAAGGTATGTGTTTTTTACATTCAGATATAGGGTTTACATAACTGATGTAAAGGTTTCTACTCTCACAACCCAAAGGGAACAATGGAAAAGACCTTGAAAAGGGGAAATAACATGTGTTGAGCTTCAAATGCCACTTTGGTTTATATTTCTTAGATTGTTTATATTAGTTGAACAATAATGTGGTTAATTCGTTTTAAGAGATGTTACTGTCCTCATAGCATTGGCTTAAATGTGTAGATATTTGATAGGCTCTAATGGTATGTGTAAGATGGCAAAAGCGTTACATTACTTTGGTATAGGCTTTATTGGTATGTGAAAGATAGTTGATAGGATCTAATTGTGCAAAACAATCAAATGAGCCATTAGTTCTTTGTTTTCCTATCTCAGTTACTATTATGTTGAAAATCATGAATGTTTGTTCATATCATGAATGATTGTAAAAGGGCATTCACAGTTTATTTATCACAATTTATTTATTACAATTAGGTGATATGCTTAAACAAAACGTTAAGACGTTAATATATTACCATGCCTCTAAAAAAATGTCAAGGAATCTCATGGTTTTGTTTAAATTAATTTCATAATATGATTTGATAGTTTCAAAATTATTGTTTTGATGTTTGGTAATTTAGATTTTACTTGATTTGTATTTTCTTTCAATAATAGTGCGATTTGTTGTGTTGTAGTTGTGTTTTGCAATAGAGTAATTACTTTTGAGATTGGTTTGTTGGAGTTTTATCATGTCATTTGCAGTTGTAACATGGGTGTTGTTGGCTTTTAGGATCACATTTGATAGATGAAGACAACAAGTGCTTCATCTTTGAGTTCTTTAGAGAAGGTATATAGTTTCAAATATTTCAACCCTTTATAGTTGTCACCCGAGAAGGTAATTTTTTTTTGCGGATCCACATTCTACATTATTTTCAGTTTAGTGTATTATTTACTTTTTCCCAACCTTATTGCAATGTTTAATTCTTTAATATGTATTATCCTAACATATTATGTTCGATTCTTTTTTTATATCATTCACAATGCATATTATTACCTAAGAAATTCTAATTTTTGAGTTAGGACCAAAGCTCAAGAGGTCCCTTAGAGTGTGATAACTCTTTCATGATCTAATAAGTAGTATAACATCTTTAATTGTGGATGTATGATCATAAGATGAGGTCCGAACCAAAAAATTATCCCACACTTTAAAATTCCTCTCGTCTTACCTATATGAGGTCCAGAAGGGAGCACTTATGGGTCTGAGATCACATAGGATTTCAACACCCATCAGTTTGGCACCGTCTGTGGGAAAAAAAATGTTCCATTTCATTCAAAAGAAAACTTTCCTCTTTTCAAGATCCGAAATAATATTGTTTTGTCTCATTCTTTCAACGAAATGAAGACAAGATAAAAAGAGTTTCAAGAGAAACTAGCTACCATTATTAGTAGGATCCCTTTACCGCCAATAGTAGAGGATCAAGTTGCTCCAGAGCATAGTTGTATTGAAGAGAACAACAAGCCCTTGTTGGAGGAAGAGAATAATTCAAAGGGTCTGCTTAGTGTCCCTCAACAATCAACAAGTTGAATTTCTATTAAGGATGGGTTATCAATCCCTGGAGATCAATCTCAAGATGGTTCTTGGGTTGGTAAGCACTGGGACAATGGAATACAAATATTAAGGGTGGTTCCAGGGTGGATAAGCCTTCTTAATTTTAGGTATATATTCAGGGAGTCTCTCATGGAATATGCCAAGAGATTTAACTAAGAATTCCTCCAAGTTGATGATTTGAACGACACCATATGTGTGGTGGAATTTATCTCAGACCTCACCTCAGAAGACCTGCTGAGGTCTTTCAGTATAAAGCCTCCAAAGTCCATAACTGAGTGGCTCGAAAGGGTTATATGTATATGAACGTTAAGGGTGCGATATCAGCAAGACATTTTGTGTCCACACCTCAACAAAGAAAGGGGAAGGACATATTATCTCACTTGGAGAATCCCTTGAGGACACAAAACACAAGAAAAATAAAAGTGAAGGTAGAAAAAGAGGAGCTCTAGAGGCCAAGCATTACAACTCACTCACATCCACCATATATAAGACATTTGCAATAGTGGAAGCTCAGGATCTCTTGCCTCAAACAAAGACCATGAGGACTACTAACGACAAAAGAGATAAGTACAAGTATTTTCAATTTCACAGAGACCATGACCACACCACCAACGATTACTTCAGACTGAAAAAACACCATTGAAGGGGTAATTAAGAGGGGTTAACTCAAATAATTATTAGCCAAACACAATGGCAGAGGTTAGCGTAATGACTATAATAACAAAAACAAGGATGATATCCCTCTTATAAATGTCAAAAGTATTTCTAAGGTCTTTACCACGGGTGGACTCTATGATATCGCCAGAAAAATCCCACATTACGAGTATTCAACTTGAAGGTGTACAAGTTAACCATGTATATCTCCCCAATCAAGATTTAAAAGAATTTCTAATGATGATCTTCCCAAAAACAGACCTCAGAAGGATTTTCTTGCCTCATAATGAACCCGTCATCATCATAATTATCATGGGAAATGCAAACATAAATAGGGTTCTAATTAACATTGGGAGCTATGCAAACATCCTACTCCTAGACACTTTTGAAGCTATGGGACTTTGTGCCAATCATATGAAACCCGTCACCAGTCCTTTTAATGAATTTAATGGAGAACAAACCTATTCATTAGGATATGTCACCCTCACCCACACCCTCACCCTTACCCTCACCCTTGGTTCCAAAGATTATTGCACCACCATCTAAAATAAGTTCATAGTGGTTGATCTCCCTTCAACTTATAATGTGATACTAGATAAACCATCTCTCAACATGAAGGATGATGATGAAGTTCCCACCCCCTAGAGGAGTGGGAGAGGTCTTTGGGGATCAGAAGAAGGCACGCGAGTGTTATACCATTTCCACGAGAGAGAAGAAAAGGTCGTTGGATAATTTCAGGGACACACGCAATAATAATCAATATTAATTGTATAAAAATATGGGGAAGTACATTCTTCTACCCTAATAATGGATTCCATCATCGAAATTCGATACTCACTTATATAACAGAGTTCTAGTTATTTATCTTGAATGTAAATCTCTTGCTCCCGCATAAAAGATTTCTCATTATGTCTCCCCCACTGAACACGCAATAACAAAATGAGTTTGGAATGAAGTATATACTCCCTAATATCTAGAAGCGTGAATGGCCTATCTTCGTATATCGAATTGAGATGAATTTTTATCTCACCCAAATGAATCTACTGATACACTATGTCATCTCTCAGGAATCTCGACAACACATAACTGTTGAACACGTTGTGTAATTTATATAGATAATCAGGTAAGGCTAAACGATAAGCATCTCGTCTAACTCGGTCGATGATAGTGAAAGGCCACCAGCTAACCTTCTTCCCAAAACAAATCACTCTCTTTATGAAAGACATCTTGAGAAAACTTGATCCCAATTGAAAATATTAGGGGTCTCTTTCCCCTATCTAAATAAATCTTCAACCTACTTTTTTCAGTCCTCATCTTATCCCTGATAAGCTCCATTTTCTCCAAGGTGGCATGTATAAACTCTGGAGCAATTATCTTATTCTCCTTGACCTCCATCTAGTAAATGCAAGAACAACAAGTCTTCCCATATAGTGCCTCATACGGTTCCATACCAATGGTATGTTGATGCCTGTTGTTGTAAGAAAACTCCACAAAATGTAAGTACTACTCCTAACTACCCTTGAACTCTAATACACACGTTTAAAGAATATTCTCTAATACCTAAATCACCCTCTCTCTCACTGACCTCCAGTCTGTGGGTGATACGAGGTACTCAACCACAACTCAGTCCCCATTTCTTGCTGAAACTTATGCAAAAAGTGGGACATAAAAGTCTTGTCCCTGTCAGTTACCTCATAATCTCAGCTATAAAAAGCTTGGCATACTGCTATACTATGAAGTCTACCCAAATTGGATGAAAATGAAATACCTTAACTAACATGTCCATGATAACCCAAATAAAATCCTGACACCACTATGACATAGGAAACCCTAAAATGAAGTCCATGTAAAAAATCTCCCACTTCAATACTTGAATCACAAGAGGATGCAGAAAACTTGGTCGTATATAGGGATCTACCTTCACACCATCTAGCACTTAGCACACTTGGATACTGGCGCATCATGTCCAAATACATCTTATCCCCACCAAAATGTACTACAAATCGTGACCCATTTGCCCCTAATAAAACTGCCTATTGTATCTCCTCATCTCCGGGAACAAATAACGTACCATGAAACCACAAACCCCACGAGACCCAATCGAATATAATGGTTGTCCCCCAGTTAATAATTTTTTTACCTTCAGATGGAAACCACGGTCCATAATTTTTTTACCTTCACTTTTACAGAATCATTATTTCCATAAAATCCCTGTTTATGAAAGATCAAGTAGTATTAATTCTTCGTTATATATGTGCAAGTAGTATTAAGTGATTTTGACAACAGTGGGACAATCGTGCTGATGTTAAAGGTTGTAGAAATAATTGATTGTGTGCATATGCATTTCTTCACAAATCACATGCACTCCAAAAAGTCTTCCTTGACGGTAGAGCGGTGGCCTTAAACACTGTCTATTGTTTATGCATGAGGAGTGGAAATGTTAAACTATAACATAATCTATGAGTTATTCCAGCTGTGGAAATCAAGGCCACTACTCAAATAACCCTAATAACAGAAGAACCTCATTGACAGCTCTCCTTCAACGACTTACTATTCACTACATTTCTCTATTTAAGAACTTTCCACACTGAATACCAAATTCATCACGAAACATATCTTGTCCTAACCAACTCTCCCTCGCTCACCACCTAAACCAGAGAGAGGGTTTCTAAATTGGTGACTTTGGCAGTGAGCAATGAGAGCTCACGGTGGCGACGCCTCTAGAGGCGGTCTTTGGCCACAACTTATAGTGGCATTGGCCATATTAGTTGTGTCAAGTAACATGGTAGTGTCTGCAGACCCTTACATCTACTCATCCCCACCACCACCGTCTTCTCCATCACCACCATCACATTATGAGTACAAGTCTCCTCCACCACCAACGCCATCTCCTCCACCACCTGAACATTCCCCACCACATTATGAATATAAGTCTCCACCACCACCTGAACATTCTGCTACGCCACCATATGAGTACAAATCTCCACCGCCACCATCACCATCTCCACCGCCACCTTATGCGTACAAGTCTCCACCACCACCAACAAAGTCCCCACCACCACCTTACTACTACAAGTCCCCGCCCCCACCTGAACATTCTCTACCACCACCATACTACTACAAATCTCCTCCGCCGCCTATTAAATCACCTCCACCACCATATTACTACAAATCTCCGCCACCTCCAGAAAAATCTCCTCCACCCCCATACTATTACAAAGCTCCTCCACCTCTAGAAAAATCCCCTCCACCACCATACTACTACAAATCACCCCCACCTCCGGTTAAATATCCTCCACCACCTTACTACTACAAATCTCCTCCGCCTCCCCTTAAAGATCCTCCAACACCTTACTACTATAAGTCCCCACCTCCACCTGAACATTCTCCACCACCCCCATACTACTACAAATCCCCTCCACCTCCAGAAAAATCACCTCCACCCCCATACTATTACAAATCTCCTCCACCTCCAGAAAAATCCCCTCCACCACCATACTACTACAAATCTCCCCCACCTCCGGTTAAATCTCCTCCACCACCTTACTACTACAAATCTCCTCCGCCTCCGATTAAAAATCCTCCTACACATTACTCCTATAAGTCCCCACCCCCACCTGAACATTCACCACCACCCCCATACTACTACAAATCTCCTCCACCTCCAGAAAAATCTTCTCCACCCCCATACTATTACAAATCTCCTCCACCTCCGATTAAATCTCCTCCACCACCTTACTACTACAAATCTCCTCCACCTCCAGTTAAACATCCTCCCACACCTTACTACTATAAGTCCCCACCCCCACCTGAACATTCTCCTCCACCCCCATACTACTACAAATCTCCTCCACCTCGAGAAAAATCTCCTCCACCACCATATTACTACAAATCTCCTCGACCTCCAGTAAAATCTCCTCCATCACCGTACTACTACAAGTCTCCTCCGCCTCCAGTAAAATCTCCTCCACCACCTTACTACTATAATTCTCCACCTCCACCAGATCATTCTCCGACACCATCATATTACTACAAATCTCCCCCGCCTCCAGAAAAAATACCTCATACACCTTACTACTACAAGTCTCCACCGCCACCTGCACATTCTCCACCACCACCAGCATATTATTACAAATCTCCACCGCCTCCAGCTAAAGATCCTCCAACACCATACTACTACAAATCTCCACCCCCACCTATGCATTCTCCATCACCAACGTACTACTATAAGTCTCCTCCCCCTCCCATTAAGTCTCCACCAACTCCTTACTACTATACGTCCCCACCCCCACCTGCAGACTCTCCGCCTCCAACATATTACTACAAATCTCCTCCACCACCAACCAAGTCCCTTCCACCCCCATACTACTACAAATCTCCACCTCCCCCAGTGAAATCCCCTCCATCTCCTTATTACTATGCTTCTCCACCACCACCTACCAAGTCACCTCCAACTCCATATTACTACACCTCGCCCCCACCACCTACCAAGTCACCTCCAACTCCATACTACTACACCTCTCCCCCACCACCTGTCCCTCACCACCACCAACAGGTGGTGAAGATTATTGGAAAAGTTTACTGTTATAGATGCTATGATTTGAAAGATCCACAGAAATCTCATGCAAAGAAACACCTAAAAGGTAAATATCATTTATCACTCATTCTCATTCATAATCATCATGATTGGGCATTATGATTTATGGTCAAAAGACAAAAACGTATATACATTCTTATCCAATACTAATTGTTCATATTGTTTTATTTTTAGAGTTTAATATGGTATGATGAGGAAATTACTACTCATAGTAAACATGTCTTTATATCTCATAAATGAATTGATTGATATTACCACCTTTTAAAGGTAGTT
The DNA here is from genome assembly GCA_949130495.1 of Sambucus nigra. Classification (NCBI taxonomy): domain Eukaryota; kingdom Viridiplantae; phylum Streptophyta; class Magnoliopsida; order Dipsacales; family Adoxaceae; genus Sambucus; species Sambucus nigra. The sequence continues at coordinate 683,073,692 of OX422209.1, forward strand.
GTATTATGACTAACCAAATTTAAGTGGAAAACAAAAATGGAACACTATATACAAGTCTCTCTCTCTCTCTCTCTCTCTCTATATATATATATATATATATATATATATATATATATATATATATATATGTGTGTGTGTGTGTGTGTGTGTGTGTGTGTGTGTGTGTGTGTGTGTGTGCGTGTGTGTATGTTTATATTCTTCACATAGAATTATCGAGATCAATAGTTCGTTAGTGTGGAAAGAGATATAATAGTAGGTAAGGAGAGGTTAAAACTTAATAAACTATTTCCTTTTTAATTTTGCGATTTATACTTAATTATTTTAATAGTTGATGACGGCTGAGAATTATTGTGGCTATCGATCTAATTTATTATGGTAAACACATGGAACAGGTGCTGTTGTTAAGGTAACATGCAAAGTCGGTGACAAAAATATTGAAGCGTTTGGTACTACAAAGAGTAATGGAAAATATAGCATCGCCGTTGATGGGTTTGAATATGGTAAGTATGGAGGTGCCAAGGCATGCAATGCTAAGCTCCACAAAGCACCAAAGGATTCAAAATGTAGCATCCCAACAAATCTCCATTGGGGAATGAAGGGGGCTACCCTAAAGGTCAAATCCAAGAATAAATATGAAGTTCTACTCTCGGCTAAACCTTTTGCATACAGATCTACGACTTCTTACAAGGGATGTGAGAAACCAAAGCGAACACCAACTCCTTACTATTACACCTCCCCGCCACCACCATCACCCACTTATGTTTACAAGTCACCTCCACCTCTGCCACCCACTTACATTTACAAGTCACCACCACCACCAAGTTATGTATATAAGTCTCCACCCCCACCAACAAAATCTCCACCAACTCCTTACCACTACATATCTCCTCCACCGCCAACCAAATCTCCACAAGCTCCATACTATTACAAGTCCCCACCACCTCCATCTCCAACTCACCCTTCACCATACTACTATAAGTCTCCCACGCCACCTTCGCCATCTCCCCTACCTCCTTACTACTACAAGTCACCCCCACCTCCAACACATTCTCCTCTACCCCCATACTACTACAAATCTCCTCCTCCACCATCTCCATCTCCACACACACCTTACTACTACAAATCCCCACCACCTCCATCACCATCCCGTCTTACACCCTACTATTACAAATCTCCTCCTCCACTAGTGAAGTCACCACCACCACCCTATTATTACAAGTCCCCACCACCCCCATCATCATCACCACCACCTCCATACTACTACAAATCCCCACCACCACCTTCATCATCTCCTCCTCCACCCTACTATTACAAGTCCCCACCAACACCACCAAAATCCCCACCACCTCCTTACTACTACAAGTCTCCACCACCACCTTCATCTCCACCTCCTACACCATACTACTACAAATCTCCACCTCCACCATCACCATCACCACCAACTCCATACTACTACAAATCTCCCCCACCTCCATCACCATCTCCTCCTCCTCTTTACCATTACAAATCCCCACCACCGCCCTCAGAATCTCCCCCTCCGCTGTACTATTACAAATCTCCTCCACCACCATTGAAGTCTCCTCACCCACCGTATTATTACAATTCTCCCCCACCACCATCCCCATCCCCACCACCTCCATACTACTACAAGTCTCCACCACCACCATCACCTTCTCATCCATCGCCATACTACTACAAATCCCCACCACCACCATCACCTTCTCCTCCACCACCATACTACTACAAATCCCCACCACCACCATCTCCATCTCCCCCTCCAACTTATGTATACAAATCTCCCCCACCCCCTCTATTGTCTCCTCCCCCATACTACTACACATCTCCTCCACCCCCCGTAAAATCACCTTCACCACATCCCTATATCTATGCTTCTCCACCACCTCCAGCTCATTACTAAGCTCCAATAGCTATTCCTTTTCCATTCATCAATCATGTAAGTAATAATTCCTTTACATATATTTTTCTTTATATATAATTATACTTATATGTGTGGGATACTCATTTTTATTGTCTAATTACTTTCCTTTGTTTACATTGCAGGTTCTAGTTTCAACCATAGAATAAAGGAAATCTCCACGTGGAAAAGATTCACAAATCAATTGTCAAAACTAGCATGTGTACTCTATAAGGTCCTAAACTTTGCATTCAAGATCATCAACCTTTATGATTTGGACCAGTTTAGATTTACTTCACTGGTGACCATATTACATCTTATGATCTTCATATCCACAAGTGGGAGTTCCATAAAAGGTTTATTTATTCGAGCAAAGAAGAATTAATAAGTGAAATAAAAGTATATATGGTTTGGAAGTGGGCTTCGGTCTATTTCTTTCAGTGGATAATTTCATCTAAAGTATTATTTTATAGAGTGTAGAGGATTGATTTATTCAGTTGATATTTTATTTATTTTGTGATAGGCATTTGTATCTCTGGACCTTGTACTTTGTGCACCCAAATTGTTAGTAATAAAGGAAGATATTTGCAATTAATTGTCCTTTTGTCTCAACTAGATATACACGTGGAGACAACATATTTAGCATGCTAAAAATAAATTACTTTTTATATTTTCCACTTAAAACGTATGATAGAAATATTATTCACTAAGTGTACACTCCTTGCTAAAAAGCAAGGCCATAAGAGCTAGTGGTTCATGCTTGTTAAATTATTACTATAATGCAAAAAATCATACGCTCCATTTTTATGTAACATTACTATGAGTTTTTTTTTTTAACTAACTCAAATTGATATGGGTCATGTCCTTCAATATTTTGACTACATTAAAAATTTATACAAATTCGAAAGTATGAGAAGTGAGTTTAATAACATTTGTACTGTGTTACCCTTTATGTAAATTATCTTTAAAAAGAGGAAAAAATAGTTTATGAAAATGGACTCCCTTTTGAATGAAAAGTACATCTATAATATATCAATATGAATATATTTATCTTTTACTCTTAATGAACTCCTGCCTAAACACACTTTTGCATCATGATTACTATTCATCTTCTTATCATTTTATTCATTCTAAAAATAGGAGTCTATTTATAATTTTAGGGTCAAATGAATTGTTATCTTTAAATTGGGGTTTAAGTTGCATTTTTAACATTATACTATATTTTATAGGATTTATATGCAATCATGAGGGTGCAAGTGCAATGTAACATCCCCTTATTTTTGCACGTATCAGGTGGCCAAGCCTCAACGCGAAAGATAGGGGACATCAAACCATTTATATCATTATTAGCGTCGATGATAAATAAAGTAACAAATAAAGTAAACCATCAAAAAATAATAAATAAATTATTTTGAGATCATGAATAAGAGTCTCGAAAACGGAATCAGTAAATAAATAATCTCCACGATAATGAATTTCTCAAATGAATAAATAAACAACCGTAGAACCATGAATCACTAAATATATGAGTGTCTAATACAAATGAAATATTGAATTGGAATGAAATCTTCCGTTAGGGATATATAGATAAATGATCAGTAGAATATATGTCTAATTGCCCATCCCCTTCTACTCTAGATTATGAAAACCTAATAACTTTTTTATGAAAAATAAATCAGATTGGACCACAAAATTTGCAATAAATAGATTATTATGTTTGAATAGTTTTAAATGCGATTTATTTACATATGATATCGTCATAACGACACTCATATCTAAAATACCTCACCTTACGTGTCCTAATGTATACCCTTGGTAAATGTCCATCTCCACTAGACATAACAAAATATGTAAATTCCACCCCTAAGACTAAAAAGTAATATACAAAATATCACTCTAAGGATACAACAGAGAACCATAACTCTAACTATGTACTAAAAGCAAAAACCATATGTCGTACCCATAATAATCACATCACGGTAAGAATAACATCACAATTCAAATCCTCGTATCAATACACCCATCATCGAATCAACCACACACACACACACACACACACACACACACACATATATATATATATATATATATATATATATATATATATATATATATATATATATATATCACACGAAGTCTCAACCCTTCAAAGACCTATCTCATGCCTCTAGCGGGTCAATGTGTACAGAGTCCCATTCCTAACAGATTTTAAAACATTCACACAAAAGGAAAATGGGAAATCACTACACCATCACACCATCGTGTAATCACATACCAAGAGTACCTAATGTATAAAGCCTCGTCCACATCCCACTCGGGATACGACTGACCAACAACACATAAGATTAGGATATAGACCTATACCCAACATGTATCATCATTTAGGGTGGTGGTAACTAGTCCTATGAAACAATCCCACCAAATCTCCATTGATAGACTACCTCCAAATGCGCACACACCCATAGTATGTCCACAAATAGTACCCAAAACATATATATATATATATATATATATATATATATATATATATATATATATATATATATATATATATATATATATATATATATATATATATATACACTATTATGGATTATTGAATATGGTATAGCATCTTAATTGTACATGTTGGACTAAACGTCCGCAGAATATAAATTCAATCACGGAACCATAACCTCCATAAATAAATATAAGATCATTAACCTAATAACTCAACTGTCATGCATAAATCGAGCATCACCTAAAAGCCTTGTCCTGTAGATGGCTTAACACACAAATACAAAAATCACAACTTATTACACTATAAGAATATAATGGTAAGTAGGGTATCGAGTCCACATGTAATTGAATATAGCAACAAGGAATTTAAAACTACTGTGATTTTTCATTCAAATATTACAAAATTAAATAAATAAAAGATAATGGGTTTGTGTGGTTTTAGTGACTTGAGCTATTTTGACAAGTTTTACTTATAAATTATATGCGAGGGAGGTTTTGGATCATTTTTTTTACCTTTGAAAATGTGAATTTGAGTTAGAAAAATTAAATTTATTTTAATGTCTACACACTCATATAAGCAAGCAATCAAACATATATGGTATAAACATTACATAAAAGATGAAATCTTTAATCTTGAGAGTGTAACCTCTAACACACATCGCATGTCTTATTAAGAGTTTGGAAACATAAAATGCTTGACATGATATGTGAAGCATATATATATATATATTAAAGTAAAAAACTTATGTATGTCATAAGATCAAAAGATGATGTCATCAATATGCATTGGCGATATTAGTTGTTTCAAGCAACATGGTAGTGTCTGCAGACCCTTACATCTACTCATCCCCACCACCACCGTCTTCTCCATCACCACCATCACATTATGAGTACAAGTCTCCTCCACCACAACATTATCAGTACATCTACTCATCCCAACCACCACCGTCTTCTCCATCACAACCATCACATTATGAGTACAAGTCTCCTTCACCACCAACACCATCTCCTCCACCACCATCACATTCCCCACCACATTATGAATATAAGTCTCCACCACCACCACCTGAACATTCTGCTACGACACAATATGAGTACAAATATCCACCGCCACCATCACCATCTCCACCACCACCGTATGCATACAGGTCTCCTCCACCACCATCTCCTTCACCACCACCGCCTTACCACTATAAATCTCCGCCACCTCCTTCACCATCTCCACCACCACCTTATTATTACAAGTCTCCATCGCCACCAAAAAAGTCATCGCCACCACCTTACTACTACAAGTCTCCACCTCCACCAGTACATTCTCCACCACCACCATACTACTATGTCTCCTCCACCTCCAGAAAAATCTCTTCCACCCCCTTATTACTACGACTCCCCACCCCCACATGTACATTTAGCACCACCACAACCACCGTATTATTACAAATCTCCACCGCCACCATCTAAGTCTCCACCACCACCTTATTATTACAAGTCTCCACCACCACCTTACTACTACAAGTCCCCTCCCCCAACTGAACAGTCTCCACCACCACCATACTACTACAAATCTCCTCCACCGCCTGTTAAATCACCTCCACCACCATATTACTACAAATCTCCGCCACCTCCAGAAAAATCTCCTCCACCCCCGTACTATTACAAATCTCCTCCACCTCCAAAAAAATCCGCTCCACCACCATACTACTACAAATCACCCCCACCTTCGGTTAAATCACCTCCACCACTTTACTACTACAAATCTCCTCCGCCTCCCGTTAAAGATCCCCCAACACCTTACTACTATAAGTCCCTACCACCATCTGAACATTCTGCACCACCCCCATACTACTACAAATCCCCTCCACCTCCAGAAAAATCTCCTCCACCCCCATACTATTACAAATCTCCTTCACCTCCAGGAAAATACCCTCCACCACCATATTACTACCAATATCCCCCACCTCCGGTTAAATATCCTCCACCACCTTACTACTACAAATCTCCTCCGTCTCAGATAAAAAATCCTCCTACACCTTACTACTATAAGTCCCCACCCCCACCGGAACATTCACCACCACCCTCATACTACTACAAATCTCCTCCACCTCCAGAAAAATCTTCTCCACCCCCATACTATTACAAATCTCCTCCACCTCCAAAAAATCCCCCCCACCACCATACTACTACAAATCTCCTCCACCTCCGATTAAATATCCTCCACCACCTTACTACTACAAATCTCATCCACCACCAGTGAAACATCCTCCCACGCCTTACTACTATAAGTCCCCACCCCCACCTGAACATTCTCCTCCACCCCCATAATACTACAAATCTCCTCCACCACCATACTACTATAAATCTCCTCCTCCTCCAGAAAAATGTCCTCCACCACTATATTACTACAAATCTCCTCCACCTCCAGTAAAATCTCCTCCATCACCGTACTACTACAAGTCTCCTCCACGTCTAGTAAATAATCCTCCAGCACCTTACTAATATAAGTCTCCACCTTCACCAGATCATTCTCCGACACCACCATATTACTACAAATCTCCCCCGCCTCCAGAAAAAATACCCTCCGACATCTTACTACTATAAGTCTCCACCGCCACCTGCACATTCTCCACCACCACCAGCATATTCACGGCTCCAGCTAAAGCTCCTCCAACACCATACTACTACAAATCTCCACTCCCACCTACGCATTCTCCATCACCAACGTACTACTATAAGTCTCCTCCCCCAACCGTTAAGTCTCCGCCAACTCGTTACTACTACACGTCCCCACCCCCACCTGCAGACTCTTCGCCTCCAACATATTACTACAAATCTCCTCCACCACTAACCAAGTCCCTACCACCCCCATACTACTACAAATATCCACCTCCCCGAGTAAAATCCCATCCATCTCCTTATTACTATGCTTCTCCACCACCACCTACCAAGTGCCCTCTAACTCCATATTACTACACCTCTCCCCCACCACCTACCAAGTCACCTCCAACTCCATACTACTACACCTTTCCCCCACCACCTGTCCCTCACCATCATCACCATCACCACCACCAACAGGTGGTGAAGGTTATTAGAAAAGTGTACTTTTATAGATTCTATGTTTTGAAAGATCCAGAGAAATCGCATGCAATGAAACACCTAAAAGGTAAATGTCATTTATCAGTCATTCTCATTCATTCTCATCATGATTGGCCATTATGATTTATGGTCAAAGGACAAAAGCGTATATACATTCTTATCCAATGCTAATTGTTCATATTATTTTATTTTTACAATTTAATATTGTATGATGAGGAAATTACTACTCACTAGTAAACTTGTCTTTATATCTCATAAATGAATTGATTCACATTACCACCTTTTAAAGGTGGTTGTATTATGACTAACCAAATTTAGCCTGATTGACACTAAAAATAGTGTGAAAAACAAAAATGGAACACTATATACATGTCTCTCTCTCTCTCTCTCTCTCTCTCTCTCTCTCTCTCTCTATCTATCTATCTATCTATCTATCTATCTATCTATCTATCTATCTATCTATCTATCTATCTATCTATCTATCTATATATATATATGTGTGTGTGTGTGTGTGTGTGTGTGTCTATGTGTGTGTGTGGATGTTTATGTTCTTCACATAGAATTGTCGAGATCAATAGTTCGTTAGTGTTGAAAGAGATATAATAGTAGGTAAGGAGAGGTTAAAACTTAATAAACTATTTCCTTTTTGATTTTTCGATTTATACTTAATTATTTTAATAATTTTGATTGTACGGAGAGATATAATTTATTATGGTAAACACATGGAACATGTGATATTGTTAGGGTAACATGCAAAGTCGGTGACAAAAAGATTGAAGCGTTTGGTACCACAAAGATTAATGGAAAATATAGCATCACCGTTGATGGGTTTGAATATGGTAAGTATGGAGGTGCCAAGGCATGCAATGCTAAGCTCCACAAAGTACCAAACGATTCAAAATGTAGCATCCCAACAAATCTCCATTGGGTAATAAAGGGTGCTACTCTAAACGTCAAATCCAAGAATAAATATGAAGTTGTACTATCAGCTAAACCATTTGCATACGGATCTACGACTTCTTACAAGGGATGTGAGAAACCAAAGCGAACACCAGCTCCTTACTATTACACCTCCCTGACACCACCATCACCCACTTATGTTTACAAGTCACCTCCACCTTTGCCACCCACTTACGTTTACAAGTCACCACTGCCACCAAGTTACGTATATAAGTCTCCACCGCCACCAATAAAATCTCCACCAACTCCTTACCACTATATATCTCCTCCGCCGCCAACTAAATATCCACAATATCCATACTATTACAAGTCCCCGCCACCTCCATCTCCAACTCACCCTTCAACATACTACTATAAGTCTCCACGGCCACCTTCGTCGTCTCCCCTACCTCCTTACTATGAAAAGTCACCCCCTCCTCCAGCACACTCTCATCTTCCCCCATACTGCTAAAAATCTCCTCATCCACATTTCCATCTCCACACACACTTTACTACTACAAATCCCCACCACCTCCATCACCATCCCCTCCTCCACCCTACTATTACAAATCTCCTCCTCCACTAGTGAAGTCACCACCACCACCCTATTATTACAAGTCCCCACCACCTCCATCATCACCACCACCACCTCCATACTACTACAAATCCCCACCACCACCTTCATCATCTCCTCGTCCACCCTACTATTACAAGTCCCCACCACCACCATCAAAATCCCCACCACCTCCTTACTACTACAAGTCTCCACCACCACCTTCATCGCCACCTCCTACACCATACTACTACAAATCTCCACCTCCACCATCACCACCACCTCCATACAATTGCAAATCCCCCCCACCTCCATCACCATCTCCTCTTCCTGTTTACCATTACAAATCCCCACTACCACCCTCAGAATCTCCCCTTTTCGTCGTACTATTACAAATCTCCTCCACCACCATTGAAGTCTCCTCACCCACTGTATTATTACAAGTCTCCCCCACCTCCATCCCCATCCCCACCACCTCCATACTACTACAAGTCTCCACCACCATCATCACCTTCTCCTCCACCACCATACTATTACAAATCCCCACCACCACCATCACCTTCTCCTCCACCACCATACCACTACAAATCCCCACAACTTCCATCTCCATCTCCCCCTCCAACTTATGTATACAAATCTCCCCCACCCCCACTATTATCTCCTCCCCCATACTACTACACATTTCCTCCACCCCCCGTAAAATCACCTCCATCACATGTAAATATCTATGCTTCTCCACCATCTCCAACTCATTACTAAGATCCAATAGCTATTCCTTTTTCATCCAACAATCATGTAAGTAATAATTCCTTTACATATATTTTTCTTTATATATAATGATACTTATATGTCTGCGATACTCATTTTTATGGTTTAATTAGTTTCCTTTGTTTACACTGCAGGTTCTAGTTTCAACCATAGAATAAAAGAAATTTCCACGTGGAAAAGATTCACAAATCAATTGTCAAAACTAGAATGTGTACTCTATAAGGTCCTAAACTTTGCATTCAAGATCATCAACCTTTATGATTTGGACCAGTTTATATTTACTTCACTGGTGACCATATTACATCTTATGATCTTCATATCCACAAGTGGGAGTTCCATAAAAGGTTTATTTATTCGAGCAAAGAAGAATTAATAAGTGAGATAAAAGTATATATGGTTTGGAAGTGGGCTTCGGTCTATTTCTTTCAGTGGATAATTTCATCTAAAGTATTATTTTATAGAGTGTAGAGGATTGATTTATTCAGTTGATATTTTATTTATTTTGTGATAGGCATTTGTATCTCTGGACCTTGTACTTTGTGCACCCAAATTGTTAGTAATAAAGGAAGATATTTGCAATTAATTGTCCTTTTGTTTCAACTAGATATACACGTTAAGACTAAACATATTTAGTACGCCCAAAATAAAAAACTTTGTTCATTTTCCACTTAAAAACGTATGATAGAAATATTATTCACTAAGAGTATACTCCCTGCTAAAAAGTAAGACCATAAGAGCTAGTGGTTCATGCTTGTTAAATTATTGCTACTATGCAACAAATCATACGCTCCATTTTTATGTAACATTACTATGATTTTTTTTTAACTAACTCAAATTGATATAGGGCATGTGCTTCAATATTTTGACTAAATTAAAAATTTATACAAATTGGAAAGTATGGGAAGTGAGTTTAATAACATTTGTACTATGTTACCCTTTATGTAAATTATCTTTGAGAAGAGAAAAAAATAGTTTAAGAAAATGGAATCCATTTTGAATGGAAAGTACATCTATAATATATCAATACGGATATATTTGTCTTTTACTCTTAATGAACTCCTGCCTAGACACACTTTTGCATCATGACTACTATGCATCTTCTTATCATTTTATTCATTCTAAAAATAGGAGTCTATTTATAATTTTAGGGTCAAATGAATTATTATCTTTAAATTGCGGTTTATGTTGCAATGTGAACATTATTCTATAATTTATTGGATTTATATGCAATCATGAGGGTGCAAGTGCAATGTAACATCCTCTTATTTTCGCATTTATCGGGTAGACAAGCCTCAATGCGAAAGGTAGGGGACATCAAACCATTATATCATTATCAGCGTCGATGACAAATAAATTAACATATAAAGTAAACTATCAAAAAATAATAAATAAATGATTTTGAGATCATGAATAAGAGTCTCAAAAACTGAATCAGTAAATAAATAATCTCCACGATAATGAATTTCTCAACTGAATAAATAAACAACTGTAGAAGTGACAACGGGAACAAAAATTAAATCTCTGAATGAATCACTAAATATATGAGTGTCTAATACAAATGAAATATTGAATTGGAATAAAATCTTCCATTAGGGATATATAGACGAATGATCAGTAGAATATAAGTCTAATTGCGCATCCCCTGCTACTCTAGATTATGAAAACCTAATAAGTTTTTTATGAATAATAGATCATATTAGACCACAAAATTTTCAATAAATAGCTTATTATGTTTGAATAGTTTTAAATGTGATTTATTTACATATGATGTTATCATAACGACACTCATATCTAAAATACCTCACCTACGTGTCCTAATGTATACCCTAGGTAAATGTCCATCTCCACTAGACATAACAAAATATGTAAATTCCATCCTTAAGACTAAAAAGTAATATACAAAATATCACTCTAAGGATACAACAAAGAACCATAACTCTAACTATGTACTAAAAGCAATAACCATATGCCGTACCCATATATTATCTCTAATCAAGTTAATAATCACATCACGGTAAGAATAATATCACAATTCAAATCCTCATATCAATACACACATCATCGAATCAACTACACACACACACACACACACACACACACATATATATATATATATCACACAAAGTCTCCACCCTTCAAAGACTTATCTCATGGCTCTAGGGGGTCAATGTGTACAGAGTCCCATTCCTAACAGATTTCAAAACATCCACACAGAAAGGAAATGGGAAATCACTACGCCATCACACCATCGTGTAATCACATACCAAGACTACCTAATGTGTCAAGCCTCCTCCACATCCCACTCATGATTCGACTGACCAATAACACATAAGATTAGGATATAGACCTATACCCAACATGTATCACCATTTAGGGTGGTGGTAACTAGTCTTGTGAAATAATCCCATCAAATCTCCATTGATAGACTACCTCCAAATGCGCACACACCCATAGAATGTCAATAAATAGTGCCCAAAACATATATATACACTATTATGGATAATTGAATATGGTATAGCATCCTAATTGTACATGTTGGACTAAACGTCCCCCGGATATAAATTCAATCAAGGAACCATAACCTCCATAAATATATATATAAGATCATTAACCTAATAACCCAATTGTCATGCATAAATCGAGCATAACCTAAAAACGTTGTCATGTAGACAGCTTAACAAACAAATACAAAAATCACCGCTTATTACACTATAAGAATATAATGGTAAGTAGGGTATAGAGTCCACATGTAATTGAATATATCAACAAGGACTTTCAAACTACTTTGATTTTTCATTCAAATATTACAAAATTAAATAAATAACGATGATGGGTTTGTGTGGCTTTAGTGACTTGAGATAGTTTGACGAGTTTTACTTATAAATTATATGCGAGGAAGGTTTTGGGTCATTTTTTTTACTTCTGAAAATGTGAATCTGAGCTAGAAAAATTAAATTTATTTCAATGGATACACATTCATATAAGCAAGCAATCAAATGTATATGGTATAAACATTACATGAAAGATGAAATCTTTAATCTTGAGAGTGTAACTGCTAACATACATCGCATGTCTTATTAAGAGTTTGAAAACATATAATGCTTAACATTATATATGAAGCATCCATATATATATATATATATATATATATATATATATATATATGATCAAAAGATGATGTCATCAATATGCAATTTTCCAACACTACCTCTTTTGCTCTCAATTCTTTGGTTTCCCCCACTTTTTTTTACTTACCAAATTTACACTTCAATACAAAATTAGGGGTACTTTCATCAAAGTTACTTCATCAATTTGTTCACACTCTCCCTCCTTTATAACACAGACATAACTTTCCTCTCACTTGAACCTCAAACCCAAACCGTCTCCAAAATTCACTCCCCTCTCACTGTTTTCTTCTCCCTCCCGCTCCCAACACTAACCCTACCTTCCGCTGTCGCCTTGCATTGCCGCCCTACGCCTCCACCTCTACCAACTTCAGGTAGTCTCTCTCTCACACATGCACACATAGATTGGGAGCTCAATCGCACACACTCACACATACACATGAACGCACAGATCTGGGAACTTAATTTTTTCACATTTATAATGTTTTCTTTGCAGATCTAATGTTTTTGGAAGTGTGAACATGTGCCACAAATTTAAAAAGAAAAGGTATGTGTTTTTTACATTCAGATCTAGGGTTTACAATAGTGGGACAATCGTGCTGATGTTAAAGGTCGTAGAAATAATTGATTGTGTGCATATACATTTCTTCACAAATCACATGCACTCCAAAAAGTCTTCCTTGACGGTAGAGCGGTGGCCTTAAACATTGTCTGTTGTTTACGTATGAGGAGTGTAAATTTTAAACCGTGACATAATCTATGAGTTGTTCCAGCTGTGGTGATCAAGACCACTACTCAAATAACTCTAATAACAGAAGAACCTCTGTGACCATCCCCGATCCTTGCGGTGTGCTGGCGGCGCGATGGAGGATCCTAGGTCCCGCGCGTCCCTCTCGGGAGCGCTTCGACCGGCATCATTTGGGTGAGGTGAAAAATGTAGAGAGATTAGATTCGCCAGTCTATTTTACTCAAAACAGACAAAAGAATGGGATCCATCCCGAAGGATAGCATCCAAAGACATACTGATGCATAAGAAACCAAAAATGATTCGAAAAGGGTCCGGAGGCTAAGTCACGAAATGGGAAGGTGTTGGGCACCCATTCCGCACTTTCGGTCTCTCATGGATTTTTGTTATTTTTCTTTATCTTCCCCGTGATGTGTGTGCATGTGTATATGTAGTGGAGATAGGAATTATCGACTTGTACCATGGAAGAGGTAAAGCGAGTCATCCGTAGGAAGGTATAAAAATAATATTAGAAACTAGGATTTACGCGATTATCATTACGTTGATCATTATGATGTAACGATAACGCATACGAAATAATACGCCACTAAGAACAAATATATGTATATATATAATATAAGAGAGTTGAGTTTAGAGAAAATAAAAAATGAGAGAAAAAGTAAAAATAGGACTCGAGTCTCGGGTTTTACCCCGAGACGCATACGTAGCCTATGGAGGCATCAAAGTCGACGTAGTTCACATTTAAAACGAGTGGTGGGGTTTATCCCACAAATCCAACTGGAGGATTCTCTTATTTGTTTGTGTAGAAAAAGTATTTTAGTTTTGAGAAAAGTGTAAGAAAAGTATGAGAATTCCCATTTGGAATTTATGAGCAAACCCTATTTTGGGTTTTTATTTATATGAAAATAAGGGATGTACAATAATACTAGATAAAAATTATATTAGGATGTGTGAGATGAGATAATAAAGGTGCTAAGTAATAAAATAAGTTATTGAGAATTTATGAGAATTTAAGGAGAGAGTTGAGAAAATTGGACCTTCTTGAAGATCTTAAGCTTGATCTTGAATGTTGGAGAGCATACCTTAGACTTGGATGATGATGAAGGGTAGTGAATTCACCAAGTTTGATGAAAAGGATGATGAAAAGTGAAGGTTGGAAAGGTATTTGGGTGTGCAAATCACGCTGACTTCGAGAGAGGTTTTTTGAGTTTGTTGAGAGTGATATCTATCAGATCTGGGATCCCCTTTGAAAGTGAGGTCAGGCCTCCTTTTTATAGGCCTGGGTCATTTCCGATCGGAATAGACACGGTCCTGCCTATCGGCACCTGCCGATAGGCAGGGTCTGGAACCTGTCGTTTGGTAGTATTTTTCAGGCCTTTTCGAAAAATTGGCTGCAGAACGAAAACCGTTGATTAGAATCCCGCGTGGGGCAGACTGTTGGAAAGGTAATTCACAGACCTTAGAAAGTCCTTTAGACTGATCATGGGTTCGAGAGTTGACTTTGGGTCAAATATGGCTCAAAAGTATTTGTCAGTCCATTGGACGGGGAATCGTCGAACGCAAACAGAACGTTCATCCGCATGGTACGTCAGAATCGCGCACGGGGCAGACCGTTGGAAAATTTAGGAGATGTACTTTGAAATTTCAAAGAGTTTGATCCGGTTCAGTGAGTTGACTTTGGTCAACAGGGCCTTGGAAGCATTCGGTGACCTCTCGGAGTAAAATGGATCGTTTGTTTGTATGGTAAGTCGGAATCGCGAATGGGATGGACCGTTAGAAAGGGGTTTCAGTTACATTCAAAAATTTAATACAGTCTCGGTCGAGTTGAAGAGTTGACTTTAGTCAAATGGAGCTCGGGAGCTCCCGGTGGCCTACTGGTTGAGTTTTCGGGGAAAACGGGTCGTTTGTCCGCATGGTAAGTAGAAATAGAGCACGGGATGGACCGTTAGAAAGGGGTTTCAGTTCCCTTTGAAGATTCATTTAGTCTCGGTTGAGTTGAAGACTTTAACTTTTGGTCAAATAGAGCTTGGTAGTGCTCGATGGCTTCTAGGTCAGTACTTAGGGTATGACCTGGGTTTGTAGTGCTGAAGGGAGGTGCTAGGGACCTAAGGAGAGTTTAGGGGTTAATAGAATGGGGTGTCTACAGAGACCCTCGATGGGTGAGTTTTAAATAAACGATAGTCGTCGAATTGGCACCGCATGATGCTTTTGAGGGAGGATGGCCAATTCAGAGGGTCGAGGTCGATTCTAAGGACCTGAGGGAGCTAGGATGACCAATTCAGGGGGTCGAGGATGATTATTAGGACCTAAGGAAACTAGGGTGACCAATTCAGGGGGTCGAGGTCGATTCGGAGGACCTAAGGGATGGTTCGGAGGAAAGGTTTAGGCCAATTCCTGAGGAGGTTCTGGGGATGACTGATTCTGTGAGTCGAAGCCAATTTTGAGGGCTTGAAGATGAGGGTGACTGATTCTGCGCATCGAAGCCAGTTATGCAGGCTTAAAGATGAGGGTGACCGATTTTGTGGGTCGAAGCCGATTCTGAGGGCTTGAAGATGAGGGTGACTGATTCTGCGGATCGAAGAAAATTCTGTGGGCTTAAGGTGAGATGACCAATTTTGAGGGTGTAAACCAATTCTGCGGGCTTAAGGTGAGATGACCAATTCGGCGGGTCGAAGCCAATTCCGAGGGCGGGGAAGGTAAGATGACCAATTCTGCTGGTCGAAGCCAATTCTGCGGGCTTATGGTGAGGGTGGTCAATTCTGACCTAAGAGAGGTGATGACCGAGGACCGAGGTCAATTTTGACCTAAGAGAGGTGATGATCCAAGATCGAGGTCAATTCTGACCTAAGAGGGGTGACGATCGAGGACCGAGGTCAATTCTGACCTAAAAGAGGTGACGATCGAGGACCTAGGTCAATTCTGACCTAAAAGAGGTGACGATCAAGGATCGAGATAAATTTTGACCTAACTAAGGTGAGGTCAATTCTGACATAAGAGAGGTGACGATCCAAGACCGAGGTCAATTTTGACCTAACTAAGGTGACGATCCAAGACCGAGGTGAAATCTGACCTAAGAGAGGTGACGATGGAGGACCAAGGTCAATTCTGACCTAAAAGAGGTGACGATCCAAGGCTGAGGTCAATTATGACCTAAGAGAGGTGATGACCCAAGATCAAGGTCAATTCTGACTTAAGAGAGGTGACGATCGAGGATCGAGGTCAATTCTGACCTAAGAGAGGTGACGATCAAGGAACGAGGTCAATTCTGACCTAAGAGAGGTGACGACCGAGGACTGAGGTTGATTCTGACTTAAGAGAGGTGATGATCCAAAACTGAGGTCAATTCTGACCTAAAAGAGGTGACAACTGAGGATCGAGGTCAATTATGACCTAAGAAAGGTGACGATCAAAGACCAAGGTCAATTTTGACCTAAGAGAGGTGATTGAGGTCAATTCTGACCTAACTAAGGTGACGATCCAAGACCGATGTCAATTTTGACCTAAGAGAGGTGACGATCGAGGACCGAGGTCAATTCTGACCTAAGAGAGGTGATGATCCAAGACCGAGGTCAATTCTGACCTAAGAGAGGTGACAACCGAGGTCAATTCTGACCTAAGAGAGGTGAAGATCCAAGACCGAGGTCAATTCTGACCTAAGAGAGGTGACGACCGAGGACCTAGATCAATTTTGACCTAAGAGAGGTGACGATCCAAGACCGAGTACAATTCTGACCTGCATTTCATTTGGGACAATCAGGGATTCTGCTGGGGGTAAATATTGGACCTTGGATTTTGCTGGGGAATAACGAATGAGCTGAGGAAAATGTAGTGTCCCCCGGAGTTCCACTGGGGAAATCCTTGTGATTTGGGGGATTTTGCGGAGGAAAGGCAAGTTTGATGTTGTAAACTCCATTGGGGAAGTGATTAGGTGGTCCAGGGTTCAGATATATTGCTCGAGACCTTTGGGGCATAGGGGTTGATCTTTAGAGATCCTCCGGGGGCGTTGTCGGGAGGAGTTTTACTTGGTTTTTGAGAGTTCTGCTGGGGAAATGGGGGTTCCGCTTGAGGGAGTGTGAAATTTCCTTGGTGAAAATGTTCTAAATCCTTCTTGGGACTTTTAGGAATTTTCTGAGAATTTTTCAGGGCTTTCTGGTATTTTTTGGGAATTTTTGTATGAAATTTTAAGGGGGGTGCCGGTCGGCATGGTTCAGAGGGTGCCATTCGACAGTGGCACAGACTTTTGGACTGCCTCGGGAAGGTAAGGGGTCAGTGCCGATCTGTGGGTGGGGGGTCAATGTCGATCGGCATGACGCTTGGCATCCTATATAAAGGGGGGCGAATTACCCTCATTTCTCACAGCTTTTTTCTTTCTTTCTGCGATTTTCCTCTGCAAATCGTTCTAGCATTCCGATCTCTAAGAAATGGATGTCTTTGTGAGCACTATAGTGCATAGGGAATGGTTGACTGTTGATGACTAGGCAAACGTGGAGTGGAGGTACGGGGAGCCTCTTGCTTTGGGGAGTGAGAACTCCTTTGATGCGTTCGAGTCGGTTACGGATGAGCAGACCTTGCTACGAGAGTCATCACGTCATCGATCCTCGAGGGTGGTGAGACCTGGTAGTTATGTAAGTAACATGACCTTTGGCATTCTTCTTTTTTTGGTGATTTTTTTCCTTCCTTCTTGAATTTTGACAAGGTTTATTCTTTTGGTAGTCTGATATCTCTTTGAAGAACATGCGTGCCCGCGGGACGACGGGGCTCAAGGATGTCTGGGAGCATCTTCCACCTATGGTGCATTGGGTGGTATCCTCAACGGGTTTTGGGAGGTTGGCATCTGCGCTGGATGAGATGCCTTGGTCGATAGCGGTCTTATGGGATTTGGGGGTAAGATGGTGGGATACTACCCACACCTTCCATTTCGGTTTTGGGGAGATGACCGTGACTCCCATAGAAGTACAAAAACTGCTGGGGCTGGATTGCGATGAGGAGAAGATAGAGGTGGATCGATCTCTAATGGTGAGGACGGAGGCGGTGAGGGCGACGCTCGGCGATGTAGGGAGGATAGTCTCTGGGGATTCCATTCGTTTATCCTTGCTGAAGGATGTTCTGCTAAGTAGGGTGGTTGATGTTGAGGATGGGTTGCAGGTGAGGCAGATGGCCCGGTTGTTCATTTTGCTGGTGCTGGGAGGTTTCATGGTGGTGTCGAGCAGCGGAGTCGTCCATTTGTGGTTCTTTCCGTACTTGAGGATGCATTCGAACATCCCTCTCTATGATTGGGGGAGCCTGACTTTGGCGACCCTCTATTTTTCTTTGGATGCATTCATCCGGTGCTGCCGACAAACTTTTACTGGAGCCACATATCTCCTCAAGGTATTCTTTAATTTTGTGCATTTTTCCTTTCATGCATTCGCATTTTCCTTCTGCGTCTCTTTTTTATTGTGAATTCTGGTCTTTGGCAGATGTGGTTCTATGAGGTGATTGGGTGAAATACCCCATTGATCTCCCTGAAGGACGAGACTGTTGGGGATTTTTGTCGATTATATCGATGGCAGAAAGACAATCGGCAGTCGAAAGGATCTCTCTTTCTGGAGGCAGTGCGTTAGGTCTTGAATGGCCTGACCAGTGGTAGGGTAAGACTCTTTTCTTTCAGTTTTAATTTTTGCACATTCTGATTCTGTATTAACTTATGCCTGCTGGGGCTTTTCAGGTGACCTTTTATCCTTGGGGGACAGACATTCAGGATACGGGGGCGACCGGGGTGAATGTGCAGATAAGGCATTTGCTGGCGCATGAGTTCGACCATTCCTGGTTTTTGAGGGAGAGCGTGGTTTGGCAGATTGTGGAGGAGGAGGTGATGGTTCCACCTTCACAGCCTCCTATGTCTATGAGGTGAGAGCGGCTGATGCCGTAGGATGCAAGGATCGCGGCGATGATCGATGAGTCCTACTTGTTGTACACTGATACGGCTGTGCCGTACGACTATATGGACTTTGTGATGAGTTGGTTAATGGCGCCCAACATATATGATGCCCTGCCTTTCCTTCCTGCGGGTTCGAGTCGGGTGGTGGGGTCCTCCCACAGTGATGGCGGTCCGTCAGCGTCTGCGGCAGCGGCGACTTTAGAGGTTTCCTTTGTGCGATTGTATACCCCTTCGTATAACATCCGGCGGGTTGATGGAGGGATGGTGCTTATGTTTCATCGTCCTCTTGCGATGGATCCAGAGGAGTTGGGTTTGACAGAGGAGTTTCTTCATCCTGCGGTATACCTTTCTGTTCTTTTTGGTTTCTTTTCTATTTTGATCCTTCTTTGATACCGATTTTGCCTTCTTCTTGCAGCAAGTCCGGGTGTCGACCACTTGGCCGAGGGATATTAGAGAATGGATCTCTTTAACGACTGCCCACATTCGGGATGCGATCCCGGTTCCTTCTTGCTTGGTGCCTTCTGCTTCGTTCGGGGAGGACTCTGGCTCGGTTAGCGGTGGTGCGTCATCTCGTCGTAGGGGAAAGAGAGCGCGTCGCAGGGGTGTAAGCTCTTAGAGAGAGAGAACGTGGGTTCGGGCTGAGTCCCGTTGTTTTTTGCTTTTCTTTTATTTCCTGTAAAATTGATGTAATGCAGAGAACAAATATATATATGCAATGCAATGGAATTTTTTTATTATCTTTTGTTAATGATGAATGAGTGAATGCATGCACATGCGCTTTTTTACTTTGCTGCTGAGACCATAAAAAGAGATATTTTTGGGATTTTGAGGAAATTTTTAAGAACGAAAAATTATATAGGGGTGGAAAAGGATTTTTGAAATTCTGTTGAGAATATCAATTTTATTTTTATTGAGCTTATGATTTTGATAAAAAAGGAAAAAGGAAAATTTCCAAAAATCGGGGGTTGCCGATTGGCAATCCCCTTGTCCTGCCTATTGGTAGTCAAGTCCAGTCCCATCAATTCAAAGCTTTTATTAGTGCCCTCTTCAGCCTTTTTGGTACTTTGTGGGGTAGGATTCCCTTCAATTTCTGCAGGGGTTATGTCTTTTGTGAGGGTTCTCAAGTATAAAAAGGGGTAGGGGTGGAGTATTTTCATCACACCTTCACATTGTTACTTACATGACTACTATTTCTTAGTCTTGAAAGATGGATCTCCCTAGTAGTATTGAGTTTACTGACTACCACAAAGCCTTGGAAGCGATGTGCTCTTATATCGTCGACTACAGTGCTTTCAACATGCGTCGAGTCTTTGTGGCGCAATCGGCCCATTGAGTGGAAACTGCTGATGGCGGCGGTACAATTTTGGTACCCCGAAGACCATGTATTCCGCTTTAGGTTGGATGAAGTTTGTCTTACCTACGAGGAATTTTCTTCCATGTTAGGGATAAATCCCAGTGTCGCTGCGACTTTACCCAAATTTTCCCATTCTCTTAGAGATTTCTTGGCTGGGCTTCTTCGTTTTTCGCCTTCGACGACTAGATCATTGGTTATTGGAGGAAAGATCTCCCTTTCGGCGGTGTTACAGTCCGTGCATTTGTGGGAAGTAGGTGATGCTGGTTATGCTGGAGCCGTTGCTCTGGGCCTGCTTTCAAAATTATTGCTGGTGACTGGGGAACTGCTAGTGGATCCGTAACTTGCAGTCATTACTTCATGGATGTCATACCGTCGCAATCCTATGGCGGTGATACTGTCGGAGACTCTGAAAGGTCTGGATGGCTAGCGAGAAGGTCGTTCTGACTTCCTACGAGGTAGCCCCGTGATGCTGTTCATGTGGTTGTCTCAAAGACTCCGCCTGGTGACTCTTCCAGAATATCCTTTGTCGGTTGTGCCCAACTTCTTTTCGCGTCACTTCATCAGCGTTGTCCTGGATATTGAGAGCTGGGAGAATTGTCTTGTGGAGCATGGGGCTCAGAATCTGTACTGGTTAGTGCCTTGCTGAGAACAGTTTCTGCCTGTTCTGGAGCTAGGAGAATACCCGTATGTGTGACTGGTTGGTCTCAGCCAGACCTCTTTTTATTTCCCTTGGCGGATTATGTGCCAATTTGGCTAGGCACAGGTCGTGCCACCTCGGACACTAAATTTCTTTCCGGTAGAGGATTTGATCGAGCTCCTGCGCCTGCGGCTTGGCTCTTTGTGGGAGAATCGGTGTCCGTCGACCCGTCCCTCTCAGTCTATTGGGAGAGTTTGGCATATCCCTGGGGATTATATGAAGTGGCTGTGGAGGAAAGTAGTTAGCAAGATGTTGGTTGTGGAGACTGGAGAAAGGTGGTTTGTTTTGTTTGATACCATGGAGGGAGGTGTTATGGTTTATTCGAAGCTGGTTCGAGCTTATCGGTCCATGGAGACACTATGACACTCTGTTCAGGCAAGGGAAACTTGGGGACCCCAGGATGCAGATGATGATAATGGAGCGGGATCCTCTGGTAGCTGTGGTTAGGACTCTTGGAGAGTTTATTGTGTAATTTGGTATAAATGTGGTGATTTTATTTTGGCTTTTTAGAAAGGTAGGGGAAGGGAGTTATCCGTTCCTTTTCTTATGTAATCTGTACCAAAATATCTTATTAGTGAAATAAATAAGTTTCTGATTATCCAGCTGTGCCTTTCGATGAATTTTGTATTGTTTGAATTATCTATACTGATCTATAAGGCATACATAATCCTTTTGTTTAAATACATGATGGAATTGACTGTTGTTCTCGGAGATAAGAAAAGAATCTTATTTTATGAAAAAGAAAGGGCTGTGCTCATCTAAGGTGTATCAGCTGCCTATGTACCTCTGGGGTTTTTGAAAAGTTTTAATTTTGTTTGAAAATGGTTTTTTGCAGAGGATCAGGCCCACATAGTTCTGGGCATGGGGAGATGAAGAGATTTTTTTAGAATAGAAGGGAGACGAGAAAAGTCGTAGCTCGCTGAGATTTCGAATTAGGGGTAGAAGTTCTTGAGATAGTCCAGGTTGACTGGATGAGCCATCTCTTCCCCATCTAAGTCAATAAGCATGGCGGCACTGTCGGACAAGATCTTCTTGACAATATAGGGGCCGATCCAATTGGGCTTGAATTTGCCTCTGGGGTCCCAGATGGGTTCTATAATTTCTTTGAGGGCTATGTCCCCTTCTCGAACACCGCGGTCCTTGACCTTCTTGTTGAATGAATGCACTATTCGGCGACGGTACCCTTATATGTGGTATAGCACTTTTAATCTCCTTTCGTCAAGAAGGGTCAGCTCGTCAAGACGGCTTTGGCACCAGTCTTCTTCACTGACCTTGCTTTCAAGCATGACGTGTAATGAGGGTATTTCCAGCTCCAGGGTAGGACTGCTTCCATACCGTAAGATAAAGAGTAAGGGGTAGCCCCAATAGAGGTTCTAATGGAGGTTCGGTAGCCCCAGAGGGCGTACGGTTTCCATTGGCCCAATCCGGACAGCTTTCGGTTATCTTGTTGATGATGGTTTTGAGGTTCTTGTTGGCGGCTTCAACTGCACCATTAGTCTGAGGTCGGTAGGGTGAAGACTTGTGTCTCTGAATCCCATACTCGTTGACCACTTCTGTGACTTCTGCTTTAAAATGTCACCCGTTATTTGATACTAGCTCGTGCGGGACCCCATACCGGCAGATGATGTTTTTCTTGATGAATTTGGCCACTTTCTTGATGTTCAACACTGCGTATGACTCTGCTTCGACCCATTTGGTGAAGTAATAAATGGAAACTAGGATGAATTCACGCCCATTGGAAGCCTTCGGTGTAACCTTCCCTATAATGTTGATGCCCCAGGTGGAGAATGGCCAGGGAGAGGTCATGCTGTATAATTCGCGTGGAGGCAGATGCTGAAGGTTAGAGAATTATTGGCATTTGAGGCATCTACGGACATAGGCGGTGCAATCCTGGGTCATGGTGGTCCAGTATTATCCTTATCGGATGATTTTTTTGGCAATCATGTGACCGTTCATATGGGGTCCGCATTCCTCGCTATGGATCTTCTGCATTATCTTTTCAATGTCATCCCCAGCGATGCAGTGCAAATGAGTTCCATCGAAGTTTCTTTTGAGCAGTGCTTTGTGACAGATGATGTACTGGGCAGCCAGTCTTCGAAGGGTTGTTCGATCTTTCTTATTAGAACCCTCGGGATACCTACTATTCTTGAGGAGGTTCCAGATATCATAGTACCAACAATTGGCTATCTCAAGATCTTCTGCAATGACGAGCTCGATATGGTAGCAGTGGGTTGGTTTGTCTTGCTTTTGAATCTGGAAGGGGGCCATTTTATTCTTTCGGGCATGTCGACCATGGAGGCTAAGGTAACAAGGCCATCGTCTAGGTTTTTTTGTTCTCGAGGTAGGTAATGGAAGGTGTTATCTTGGAATTGGGAGGCTAGTTCTTCTAAGTGGGCATGGAAGGGTTGGAGTTTCTCGTCCTTGACTCTCCATTTTCTGAGCACTTGACTGATGATGAGGGCGGAATCCCCGTAGACATCCAGACATTGAATACCTTTCTTAAGATCAACTTCGAGGCCTACTGTGCATGACTCATACTCAGTCATGTTGTTGGTGCAAGGGAAATCCAACTTGATGGCTATTGGAGTGTGGGAGTCATCTGGGGCGATCAGGAGTATCCTAATGCCATATCCTTTTCTTATTGTCAGCGCCGTCAAAGAACATTTGCTATCGAAGGTTGTCCTAAGCAGTGCAAAGGATGTTTTCATTTGGGAATTTGGATATCCAGACATCAGCTTCTTCTACGGGGTAATCAGCGAGGTAGTCAGAGATGACTCTTCCTTTCATGGATTTCTGCCTGACGTACACGATATCAAACTTGGCTAGGAGCATCAACCATCGGGCCATTCGGTTGGATGAGGCGGGTTTCCCAAGCAGGTATTTGATGGGGCCCATTCGGGATATAAGTTTGATGGGAAAGGCGAGCATGTAGTGTCGTTTCTTTTGGGTGACTAAGACAAATGCGATACACGCCTTTTCCAAAGCGGTGTAGCAAAAAGGTTTCCCATGGGGTGATGAATACGGTTTTTTCTTGGTGGTCTGGGTGCATTTTGATTTGGTTGTATCCGACAAACCTGTCAATGAATGTCTTGAGAGCATGACTGGATATGTTGTCTACGATCATGTCGATATTGGGTAACGGATAATCATCCTTTGGGGAGGCTTTGTTGAAATCCCGATAGTCTACACACATCCGAACTTTTCCTCCTGATTTCGATATAGGCACTATGTTGGCTAGCCATGTGGGATATTCGATCACACGAATGAAGCCTACGTTTAAATGTTTGACCACCTCTTCTTTGACCTTGAGCGACCATTCGGTATAGAGCTTTCTCAACTTTTGTTTAACCGTCTTGTAATCTGGGAGAGTGGGGATCTCGTGCTGAGCTATTTCAGGATAAATACCGGCCATATCGTCATAGGACCATGCGAAGACATCCATGAATTCCTTTAGCAATTCTTCGAATTATGCGCGCTTGTGCTCGTCGAGGGTAGTCCCTATCCCAATCTCGCGCAGTTGGCTATTAGAACCGAGGTTAATAACAAGAGTCTCTTCTTCATTAACTTGAACGCGGTTATGTTGTTTATTATTAAACTTATTTAGATCAATTAAGAATTGTTCATTTGCAAAATCATAATCATCAAAAGTTTAATTAGAATCCAAACAAGTAATGTAAGGCACAACAAGATACTCAAAATCTTCGTTTATTTAATTGATAGGAAAAACAGCATTGAGAACCTCGTCAAAAGAGGACTCGATTACATTTGAACAAGGATAGACAACAGAAGAAGAAAAAGGGTAAACATTAGGATTAGGGGAGATTTTAGCAGGTAGAACTGGCGCAGTATGACAGTTGAGGAGAGGTGTGTCAGCAGCTTTAATCAGGTGGAATGGATCCAGTGATGTAGTGCTTGAGTGAACCATGTAGAGTGTCAGCCCCTGTGTATGTAAGTTGAAGGAATCTTCGGAGTCATTTTCCTCAGTCTCTTTGGTATCTTTGATGAGCGGTTGTACATGGTTTTGGGAACTCTCAGCCCATAGGTAGCTGTCTTGGAAGAAGATCTCCATTCCATGCTTCATCTTCTTGTATGTATGGTCATACCATGGTTATAGAAAGCCGCAAAAGGGGAAGTCTTCGCCTTATTTGATGAATCATCCATTCAAGGAGTCACCTGGGATAGTCTGGACGCGGTCTAGTCTTCAATTTGGTCGAGGTCGGTGGATCATTCTGAGATCTTATTCTGATAGTTGATACCCCAAACCACAAGGATGGAAGGCTTTCTTCAGTTCCATCGGCTTGAGTATCCCTTACTGTCTTTGTCCTAGCCCCAATTCGGGCATGAAGTGCATATTTCTGAACATCTGAATCATATTGACGTTGCCGTGAGGGTTGTATTATGGACAAACCCTTTCTTTGAAGTTGTCCCCTGACGGGAGTAGAAGTGGTTAAACTCGGAATCCTGATAGGAGCATATCATTTGACCAATGTTGTATCTCAAGGATTGGACTGCTAGTACTTGCACCCTCGACAATATCATCATCACCTAAGATGGTAATGACTCGTCCGTCGGCGAAGAACTTTAATTTCTGATGGAGTGAGGAAGACACGCCCTTGATACTGTGGAGCCAAGGTTGTCCTAGCAATAGGTTAAAACAGGCTAGGATGTCAATAACTTAGAATTCAATGATAGGGTTTATAGGGCCAACCCCTATTACAAGCTTTATGGATCCCATCACCTCTCGACGGGTATTATCGTAGGCACGCACAAAAGCAGAGGTTGGAGTGAGATCGCTTTCTTTCAGGCCCAAATATTTGAAGGTTCTCAGTGGGCAGGAATTCAAGGCAGATCCATAATTGACAAGAGAGAGTGGTATAACCTTCCCCATAACTTTGAAGGAGATGTTAAGTGCATAATTGTGGTTTGGCCCAATCTTGGGGATTTCTTCTTCGAAAAAGGATAGCATTCGGGTAAAGGTCAAGGATCCGACCAAATTTACCGCCTCCTCTGGTGTGGTAGACGAAGGAACTGTGGGTCCAGTGAGAAACTTGATCAAAGCATTTATGTGCAGCCGAGAAGTTATGAAAAGACCCCATAGAGTGATGCTAGCTTGAATTTTCTTTAGTTGATCGAGGATCTTGCTCTCCTCGAGGGTCATCTCTAGCTTAGGAAGATTTTCCACGCCCTTCCCCTTGTCATTTGCTAGTAGTGATCTTGGAATCTGGTAATGCCTCCCTGATCTGGTTATGTGATATACTGAAGAAGGGAAGAACATGAATCCCATTCCCTCATCAATGTCGGGTTGTTCTTCCACCTTATTTATTTCTCCGAGGAGTTCTTCAAATGATATCATTCCACACATGTCGGCTACCAGGCTAGTTTTTTTGAAATCTTGTTCTTCATTCGAATCTTCGAATTCTTCCCCCCATCCGGTGGCAAAAATTCTATCTTTCCATGTAAAGTTGATGTATTCCACAACTTCAACGGCTTCTTCATACAGGTCATCCCATTATGAGGGGATGTGTAAGGTGAAGGGACCAGGTGCCCTTGTAGCTTCAAAGTATCAAATAACTCGGTGATACTGCAAATGTTGTTGGCTTTCCTGAATAATTCTTCCATGATCTGGAAGACATCATTCAGGCTGACTTTATCGGTTGGTACTACCCAAATATCTGACTCTCCGGCCCATTTTCGTGCTTCCAAGAATAGCGTACTGAACCTCTAGCAATCAAGGATCATTTGTGAGGGAAATTTCATCCTGAACTCTAGGAGTTGGTTTAAGACATATGATAATTCCATACTTCCATTTTTAGAACGGGTACGGAAAGCGATGCATGCTCTGGTAAGGAGTGACAATGCCTGATCAGCGAGGCTAGTAGGTGTAGGAGAAAATATGGGAAAATTTGGATAGGTTTAGGAGAGTATATGGGTGTGATTTGAGTTGAGGGATTGAATTCTGGGTTCTCTTATAGAAAGATGGCATTGGCATGATTTGGAAGTGGGTTGTGAGTAGTGTTTGGCTTAGGATCGGCTGGTGGGGCGATGGTACCCCAGTTAATTAGACCTTAGATTATGTTTCGGAGGTGAGGGCAATGGTCGGTGGTATGGACAGCAGTTTGGTGAAAGGCGCAATGGGCATCTGATTTGAAGTTTCTTGGGAGTGGATTTGGTAATGGACGGGGATCCAAAGGTTTGATAAGGTTTCGGCTTAAAAAGGTTTGATAAACTTTATAGAGGGGAGCATGGAGCTCGGTGTATTCCTTTTGGACCAGGACAAGGCGACTTTTCGGTGCTCATGATATGGTTGGTTGAGAGATGTTATTGATGGTTGAGACTGTAGTAATGGCAGGCTTGTCATATTTTCTTGGGGTGAACTGTTCGGACACCTTCTTTAGGTTAATTTCTGTTTTGGAAAGACCTTCCTCGATTTTTACTCCTCCTTCTCTGAGAGCTTGAAAGTGGGGATAGTATTGTCCTCCCATTATTGCTCAGACATGGGGTAAGAAGTTCTTCTTCACTATGTTGACTTGTTCTTCCTCGGAAGGCCGATTGGTCATGGTTGCTTCTTTTTCCCTCCATCAGGCGATGAAGTTACTGACTGATTCTCCAGGGTTCTGTTTGAGCAACTCTAAATCATGGCGGGTGACCTCAAGCTCTTCATTGTATTTGTACTGTGACATGAATTCATGGGCTATATCCTCCCAGCTACGAATTCTGGACTCTTAGAGAGACTAAAACCATCGAAGGGCACTATCCTTCAGAATTTGCTAAAACAATTGGTCCATCATTTCTTTAGAAGACCCTAGTAGAGTCATGGAACGGTGATAACTTCGTAGATGAACAATCGGGGGTCCACTTCCTCCGAATTTCTCGATATTTGGCATCTTGAACTCCTCAGGTAATATCGCTTTAGGATAAGGAGACATGTGGGTGTAGTCCATGTAACTTCTTGAGATTC
This sequence comes from Sambucus nigra, assembly GCA_949130495.1. NCBI lineage: Eukaryota > Viridiplantae > Streptophyta > Magnoliopsida > Dipsacales > Adoxaceae > Sambucus > Sambucus nigra. Next base: position 683,102,258 of record OX422209.1, read on the forward strand.
TGACTTGGTCAAACTTCTTCGTGAGCATCTTGAGGTCCTCTTTGACTTTGTTCATCTCTTCCTCTTTCGGATCAATGATTATGGGCAAGTTAGCCCCATGCTGAGCAAGGTTCGGCATCGGAAGCTGGGCAGGCGGTGACCCATTAATAGGAGGGGCGCGTGGAGCGTGCTGATATTATTCGGGAACCCAGATGGGCTCGGGTGGATCCATAGCATAAGGGAATCAGGCCTCGGGTTCTTGAGGAATGGGAAACTGGTTTCGTTGCATCTTTCGGACCTCAGTTTGGAGGTTGTCAATTTTGGACACAAGCTGAGCTAGGAGTGCCGTCAGATCCGGCTACACAGCGGGTACTTGATATGTGTTCTCCATGGAAAGAGGGTGGATACCGAACTCAAAATAAGTAGTAGGGGAATGGATATAACTCCGGGGTGATTTGACTGAAGATCGAAGCCAATAGGGAACCAGGCCAAGGGTTTGCGACCGACCTGAGAAGGCGCAAAATGGGATTTATTTTTGAGAAAAAGGGGGAAAATATTTTTGACATTTTTTTTGAGATGGAAAGACAAAATGTTTTTGGATTTTTGATAGAGAAAGGAAAAATGTTTTTTGATTTTTGGATAAAGAAAAAGGGAATTTTCTTTTTGGAGACGGTCGCAGCATGATTATTATAATTATTATGTTTTCACTTGTATTAATTATTCTAAATGCAAAATGAAATATCGGACGGGACCCGAGCCTGGAAAATTGGGTTTGTAATATATGCAAAGCTATGGATGGACTTGTGACCAGGCTCACGGACAGGGTCCCATTTTTAAAAATGCACAAAAATTCGGGCGGCAGACTGATGTGGAATTTCGGCTGAGTTTCGGGTTAAAATCGGAAATCTAACATGTGTCCTAGGATTGACACCTATATGCGGGTATGAAGTTGGTTGGGTGAATCGTAAAGGGTTCCCCCCTTTGTTGTGACTTCCACGATATACGTCTTTGCTCTTACGGGAAATCGGTACGTGTGGACAAGCCATTTGATATACCAGAGGGTACGTGAATTACCTCACCATATACCTCGTGGGGATGGTACGTGTGAGAGAATTGGATATACTCGGCGTCCATCAACGAGTTCCCTGCGATATACCTCCCATCATGACTTCGGTCAAGCGGTACTATGCGGGGGGAACCGTTCGATATATGTCGAAGGTACTTGGCCAATGGAAGGTGAGAGTCATATCGCTTAGGCTAACTGCGCCCTGTCGGACCAGGGCCTATCACGAAGTGACCCTCTAGTTACTGGGTAAAATTTGGTCAATAGAAATGCTCTTTGGTGATGTCATGTGAATCATGCATGATCCTTTTATTAGTATCTTATGAGAATGTCTTTTTCGATTATGCCAAACAGGGAGCAAAGTATAAGTACTAATGGTTCACCAAGTATTGATGGATGATGCGTGCAACACGTGGATATATGTGATCATAGGTGCACGTGGTGTGAAGTGTACATGTAGAATTTTCTACAAGTGTGCGAATAGAAGAATAAGTATAGGAGATACATGGAAAAGGGGAACATGAAAAAATGAGAAGGATATAAACAAACATAACACCCATGTAAATAGAGTCTATCCCTCACAATAAAATCCCCAGCAGAGTCGCCACTGTGGCCATCCCCGATCCTCGTGGCGGGCGGGCGGTGCGATGGAGGATTCTAGGTCCCGCACGTCCCTCTCGGGAGTGCTTCGATCGACATCATTTGGGTGAGGTGAAAATGTAGAGAGATTAGAGTCGCCAGTTTATTTTACTCAAAACAGACAAAAGAAGGGGAGCCATCCTGAAGGACAGCATCCAAGGACATACTGATGCATACGAAACCAAAAATGATTCGAAAAGGGTTTAGAGGCTAAGTTACGAAATGGGAAGGTGTTAGGCACCCATTCCGCCCTTTCGGTCTCTCATGGATTTTTGTTATTTTCCTTTATTTCCCCGTGATGTGTGTGCATTGTATATGTAGTGGAGATAGGAATTATCGACTTGTACCATGGAAGAGGTAAAGCGAGTCATCCGTAGGAAGGTATAAAAATAATATTAGCAAATAGGATTTATGCGATTATCCTTATGTTGATCGTTATCATGGAACAATAACGCGTGCGGAATAATACGCCACTAAGAATAATATATGTATATATATAATATAAGAGAGGGGAGTTTAGAGAAAATAGAAAATGAGAGAAAAAGTAAAAATATGACTCGAGTCTCGGATTTTACCCCGAGATGCCTACGTAGCCTATGGAGGCATCAAAGTCCATGTAGTTCACATGCAAAACGAGGGGTGGGGTTTATCCCATAAATCCAACCGGGGGATTATCTTATTTGAGTGTGTAGAAAAAGTGTTTTAGTTGTGAGAAAAGTGTAAGAAAAGTATGAGAATTCCCGTTTGGAATTTATGAGCAAACCCTATTTTTCTTGGTTTTTTGTGTTTTTATTTATATGAAAATAAGGGATGTGAAATAATACTAGATAAAAAGTATATTAGGATGTGTGAGATGAGAAAATAAAGGTGCTAAGTAATAAAACAAGTTATTGAAAATTTATGAGAATTTAAGGAGAGACTTGAGAAAATTGGATCTTCTTGAAGGTCTTGAGCTTGATCTTGAATGTTGGAGAGCATCCATTAGACTTGGATGATGATGGAGGGTAGTGAATTCACCAAGTTTGATGAAAAGTGAAGGTTGGAAAGGGATTTGGGTGTGGAAATCACGCTGACTTCGAGAGAGGTTTTCTGGAATTGTTGAGAGTGATATCTATCAGATTTGGGCTCCCATTTGCAAGTGAGGTCATGCCTCCTTTTTATAGGGCCAGGTCATTGCCGATCGGCATAAACATGGTCTTGCCTATCGGCACCTGCCGATAGGCAGGGTCTGGAACCTGTCGTTTGGTAGTATTTTTCAGGCCTTTTCGGAAAATCGTCCACAGAATGCAAACCTTTGATCAGAATCGTGCACGGGGTAGACCGTTGGAAAGTTAATTCAGATACCTTTGAAAGTCCTTCCGACTGCTCCTGGGTTCGGGAGTTAACTTTGGGTCAAATATGGTTCAGAAGCATTTCTCAGTCCATTAGACGGGGAATCGTCAAACGTAAACGGAACGTTCGTCCGCATGGTACGTTAGAATTGCACATGGGGTGGACCATTGGAAAGGTTAGGAGATGTAATTCGACATTCCAAAGAGTTTGATCCGGTTCGAGGAGTTGACTTTGGTCGACCGGGCCCTGGAAGCATTCGGTGACCTCTCGAAGTAAAACGGATCGTTCGTCCGCATGGTAAGTCGGAATTGCGCACGGGACAGACTGTTGGAAAGGGGTCTTAGTGCCCTTAGAAGATTCATTAAGTATTGATCAAGATGAGGAGATAAATTTGATCAAATGGAGCTCGGGAGCGCCCGGTGGCCCCCTGATCTAGTTTTCGGGGAAAAGGGGTCGTTCGTCCGCATGCTAAGTCAGAATTGCACACGGGATGGACCGTTGGGAAGGGGTTTCAGTGCCCTTTGAAGATTCATTCAGTCTCAGTTGAGCTGAAAACTTTGACTTTTGTTCAAACGGAGCCTGGGAGTGCCCGATGGCTTCTAGGTCAGTACTCGGGGTATTACCTGGGTTTGTAGTGATGAAGGGAGGTGCTAGGGACCTAAGGAGAGTTTAGGGGGTAACATAATGGGGTGTCTACAACCTCATTGACAGCTCTCCTTCAACGACTTACTACTCACTACATTTTTCTATTTAAGAACTTTCCACATGGAATACCAAACTCATCAAGAGACCCTGAAACTAAACATATCTTGTCCTAACCAACTCTCCCTCGCTCACCACCTAAACCAGAGAGAGCATTTCTAAATTGGCCAGAGTTGGCGAGTTTGGCAGTGAGCAATGAGAGCTCAAGGTGGCGACGACTCTAGAGGCAGTCTTTGGCCACAACTTATAGTGGCATTGGCCATATTAGTTGTTTCAAGAAACTTGGTAGTGTCTGCAGACCCTTACATCTACTCATCCCAACCACCACCATCTTCTCCATCACCATCATCACATTATGAGTATAAGTCTCCTCCACCACCAACACCATCTCCTCCACCACCGTCACATTCCCTACCACATTATGAATATAAGACTCCACCACCACCTGAACATTCTGCTACGCCACCACATGAGTACAAATCTCCACCGCCACCATCACCATCTCCACCACCACCGTATGCATACAAGTCTCATCCACCACCATATCCTTCACCACCACCGCCCTACTACTATAAATCTCCGCCGCCTCCTTCACCATCTCCACCGTCACCATAAAAGTCATCGCCACCACCTTACTACTACAAGTCGCCACCTCCACCAGTACATTCTCCACCACAACCATACTACTATAAGTCTCCTCCACCTCCAGAAAAATCTCCTCCACTCCCTTATTACTACGAATACCCGCCCCCACATGTATATTCACCTCCACCACCATATTATTACAAATATCCACCACCATTACCACCACCTTATTATTACAAGTCTCCACCACCACCTTACTACTACATGTCCCCGCCCCCACCTGAACATTCTCCACCACCACCATACTACTACAAATCTCCTCCACCGCCCGTTAAATCACTTCCACCACCATATTACTACGAATCTACGCCACCTCTGGAAAAATATACTCCACCACCATACTATTACAAATCTCCTCCACCTCCAAAAAAATCCCCTCCACCACCATACTACAAAAAATACCCCACTCCGGTTAAATCTCCACCACCACCTTACTACTACAAATCTCCTCCACCTCCAGTTAAATATCCTCCAACACCTTACTACTATAAGTCCCCACCCCCACCTTAACATTCTCCCCCACCTCCATAGTACTACAAATCCCCTCCACCTCCAGAAAAATCTCCTCCACCCCCATACTATTGCAAATCTCCTCCACCTACAGAAAAATCGCCTCCACCACCATACTACTACAAATCTCCCCCACCTTCGGTTAAATCTCCTCCTCCACTTTACTACTACAAATCTCCTCCGCCTCTGATTAAAAATTCTCCTACACCTTACTACTATAAGTCCCCACCCCCACCGGAACATTCACCACCACCCCCATACTATTACAAATCTCCTCCACCTCCAGAAAAATCTTCTCCACCCCCATACTATTACAAATCTCCTCCACCCCCAGGAAAATCCCCTCCACCACCATACTACTACAAATCTTCTCCATTTTCGATTAAATCTCCTCCACCACCTTACTACTACAAATATCCTCCACCTCCAGTTAAACATCCCCCCACGCCTTACTACTATAAGCCCCCACCCCCACCTGAACATTCTCCTCCACCCCCATACTACTAAGAATCTCCTCCACCTCCAAAAAAATCCCCTCCACCACCATACTACTATAAATCTCCTCCTCCTCAAGAAAAATCTCCTCCACCACCATATTACTACAAATATCACCTCCAGTAAAATCTCCCCCATCATCGTACTACTACAAGTCTCCTCCGCCTATAGTAAAATCTCCTCTAGTACCTTACTACTATAAGTCTCCACCTCCACGAGATCATTCTCTGACACCACCATATATATACAAATCTCCCCCGCCTCCAGAAAAAAAATACCTCCTACACCTTACTACTACAAGTCTCCACCTCCACCTGCACATTCTCCACCACCACCAGCATATTATTACAAATCTCCACCGCCTCCATCTAAAGCTCCTCCAACACCATACTACTACAGATATCAAGACACACCTACGCATTCTCCATCACCAACGTACTACTATAAGTCTCCTCCCCCTCCCGTTAAGTCTCCGCCAACTCCTTACTACTACACGTCCCCACCCCCACCTGCGGACTCTCCGCCTCCAACATATTACTACAAATCTCCTCCACCACCAACCAAGTCCCTACCATCCCCACACTACTACAACTATCCACCTCTCCCAGTGAAATCCCCTCCATCTCCTTATTACTATGCTTCTCCACCGCCACCTACCATGTCACCTCCAACTCCATATTACTACACCTCTCCCCCACTACCTACCAAGTCACCTCCAACTCCATACTGCTACGCCTCTCCCCCACCACATGTCCCTCACCACCATCACCATCACCACCACCAACAGGTGGTGAAGGTTATTGGAAAATTTTACTGTTATAAATGCTATGATTTAAAAGGTCCACAGAAATCTAATGCAAAGAAACACCTAAAAGGTAAATGTCATTTATCAGTCATCATGATTGGCCATTATGATTTATGGTCAAAAGACAAAAACGTATATACATTCTTATCCAAAGCCAATTGTTCATATTATTTTAATTTTACAATTTACTATGGTATGATGAGGAAATTACTACTCACTAGTAAGCATGTCTTTATATCTCATAAATGAATTGATTGACATTACCACCTTTTAATGGTATTTGTATTATTACTAAACAAATTTAATCAGATTGACACTAAAAATAGTGTGGAAAACCAAAATGGAACACTATATACAAGTCTCTCTCTCTCTCTCTCTCTCTCTCTATATATATATATATATATATATATATATATATAACACGAAGTCTCAACCCTTCAAAGGCCTATCTAATGACTCTACCGGGTCAATGTGTACATAGTCTCATTCCTAACAGATTTCAAAACATCCACGCAAAATGAAATTTGGAAATCACTACGCCATCACACCATTTTGTAATCACATACCAATACTACCTAATGTATCAAGCCTCCTCCACATCCCACTCATGATACGACTGACCAACAACACATAAGATTAGGATATAGACCTATACCGAGCGTGTATCATCATTTAGGGTGGTGGTAACTAGTCCTGTGAAACAATCCCATCAAATCTCCATCGATAGTGTACCTCCAAATGTGCACACACCCATAGTAGGTCCACAAATAGTACCCAAAACATATATATACATTATTATGGATAATTGAATATGGTATTATATCCTAATTGTACATGTTGGTCTAAACGTCCCTTGGATATAAATTCAATCAAGGAACCATAACCTCCATAAATAAATATAAGATCATCAACCTAATAACCCAATTGTCATGCATAAATCGAACATCACTTAAAAACGTTGTCCTGTAGACGGCTTAACACACAAATACAAAAATCACAGCTTATTACACTATAAGAATATAATGGTAAGTAGGGTATCGAGTCCACATGTAATTGAATATAACAACAAGGACTTTAAAACTACTTTTATTTTTCATTCAAATATTACAAAATTAAATAAATAAAATATGATGGGTTTGTGTGGTTTTAGTGACTTGAGTTATTTTGACGAGTTTTACTTATAAATTATATGCGAGGGAGGTTTTGGATCATTTTTTTTACCTTTGAAAATGTGAATCTGAGCTAGAAAAATTAAATTTATTCCAATGGCTACACACTTATATAAGCAAGCAATCAAATATATATGGTATAAACATTACATGAAAGATGAAAGCTTTAATCTTGAGAGTGTAACTTCTAACATACATCGCATGTCTTATTAAGAGTTTGAAAACATATAATGCTTGACATTATATGTGAAGCATCCATATATATGTGTACACACACACACACATATATATATATATATAAAGTAAAAAATTTATGTATGTCATAAGATCAAAAGATTATGTCATCAACATGCATTTTTTCTACATTACCTCTTTTGCCCTCAATTCTTTGATTTCCCCCATTTTTTTTACTTACCAAATTCACACTTTAATTCAAAATTAGGGTTACTTTGGTCAAAGTTACTTCATCAATTTTTTCACACTCTCCCTCCTTTCTAACACAAACATAACTTTCCTCTCACTTAAACCTCAAACCCATCCCGTCTACAAAATTCACTCCCCTGTCGCTGATTTCTGCTCTCTCCCCCTCCTAACATTAACCCTACCTATCGCCGCCGCCTTGCACCTCCTCCCTATGCCTCCACCTCTGCCAACTTCAGGTAGTCTCTCTATCACACACGCACACACAAATTTGGAGCTCAATCGCACACACTCACACATACACGTGCACGCACAGATCTGGGAACTTAATTTTTTCACATTTATAATGTTTTGTTTGCTGATCTAATGTTTTTGGTGGTGTGAACATGAGCCACAACTTTAACAAGCAAAGGTATGTGTTTTTTACATTCAGATCTAGGGTTTACATAACTGATGTAAAGGTTTGTACTCTCACAACCCAAAGGGAACAATGGAAAAGACCTTGAAAAGGGGAAATAACATGTTTTTAACTTCAAATGCCACTTTGGTTTATATTTATTAGATTCCTTATATTGATTGAATAATAATGTGGTTAATTCATTTTATGAGATATTATTGTGCTCATAGCATTGACTTTAATGTGCAGATATTTTATAGGCTCTAATGGTATGTGCAAGATGGTAAAAGTGTTACATTACTTTGGTATAGGCTCTATTGGTATGTGAAAGATAGTTGATAGGATCTAATTGTGCAGAACAATCAAATGAGTCGTTAGTTCTTTGTTTTCCTATCTCAGTTACTATTATATTAAAAATCATGAATATTTGTGCATATCATGAATGATTGTAAAAGGGCATTCACAGTTTACTTATCACTATTTATTTATTACGATTAGTTGATATGCTTAAACAAAATGTTAAGACATTAATATATTACTATGCCTCTAAAAATGTCAAGGAATATCATGTTTTTGTTTAAATTAATTTCTTAATATGATTTGATACTTTCGAAATTATAGTTTTGATGTTTGGTAATTTAGATTTTACTTGATTTATATTTTCTTTCCATAATAATGCGATTTGTTGTGTTATAGTTGTGTTTTTCAATAGAGTAATTGCTTTTGAGACTTGTTTGTTGGAGTTTTATCATGTCATTTGCAGTTGTAACATGGGTGTTGTTGGATTTTAGGATCACATTTTATAGATGAAGACAACAAGTGATTCATCTTTGAGTGCTTTAGAGAAGGTATATAGTTTCAAATATTTCAACCCTTTATAGTTGTCACCCGAGAAGGTAATATTTTTATGCGGATCCACATTGTACATCATTTTCAGTTTAGGGTATTATTTAATTTTCCCAACCTTGTTGGAATGTTTAATCCTAACATATTATGTTCGATGCTTTTTTTAGATCATTCACAATGCATATTATTACCTAAGAAATTATGATTTTTGAGTTAGAAATCAATGTATATTAGGTTCATTTCTTGGGTCTCAACGAATTTTTTTGTTCAAATCAGGTTTTAGAAGTGCACTACACCGTCTTAGATGTCCAGTCTATCGTAATTCACTCAGTCTGGGATGTCACATTGTGAAATATGAATCAGTAATTTATATCCAAGTTCATTTGTATCTTCAACACTTAAACTGTTAAAAATTTAGTTCATTTTTATCGCATATGTAGTGTTTGGGTGAAATTCTCATTTTCTTTTTATGTTTTAGCAGAAACCATGTTGTTACGCACACTCACACACGTAGAATCACCCGTTACACCACCTTAACCTAAATCACCTACAACGATGATTTTATTTCTCTGGCACCGACTTGACAAGTTTTTGTTTTTAAATTTTCTCAATAGGGAATTTGACTATAAACGTTATGTATTCTCCTTATAAATATTGGTCCATCCTTTTAACATTCCAATAATGAACTAACGTGAAAAAGTATGAGAAATTCTCCAGTAATAACCTCCTTGGGGAGAAAAACTTTTCTTTTCTATGGAATCCAATTGCTTTTGTTTCTTCTTTTAAGAATTTAATAGGATAACTTCAAAACCCTTTGACTCGGATAAGGAAATAGAGCTGCATAGAGTAGCCTGGATTAATTTATCTGATTATGATTGGGAGAGCTATTAGATCTGTTATTAACAAGATGGTTGAGGACATAAGTAACTTCAGATTATATATTGTTGTAATATTCTAAGGTGTGTACATAGTTTGAAAATGCCAAATTATATTTATGTCTTTCATAAATTGCTTTCAGGTGAATCTATGTGTACATTTACTGTAGGAAAAATGTACGGATAATTTCCCATATTCTCCTATGTGTACATCGTTGAGGTCATTTCAATCATTTTTAATCAGTAAATAACAAATGTCTATGGTAGTTAATTAGTCAATCAGGTACAAAGTTCATTATTCTTGATTTTAATAATGATCTTAGAAATCGTGATCTTTTGAATTAACGGTTTGTTTGGATATGTTGTTAGGGTCACACGCAGTTCTAAGGCGTCTATTTCTTCTAATTGAGGATGGTTCAGGGTTGGTAATTAAAATCTTCTTTACATTATCTATAATATTTTCTATTTTGGGATTTGTTTCTACATTTGTATTTTTGTTTATGATCAATCTTCACCAATGGAATTGTTGCTGCAATTATTGATCCTATTTGAAATATGTCTTTGGTTGCAAAGACAAGTGTCATAATTGGTATATAAAGAACAACTATTTTTTCCAACGGACTCGGAATGTAAAGAATTTATCTTTTAATTTTTTTCAATCATTAGTTGACTAAGTCATGTTTGCTTGCTGAGAAAATATAGTAGAGAAAATTCATAGAATAAAAAGAATAAGAAATTTTGAATCTCAATCTTTCAATTAATTAGGACTTTAAGGGAATAATATATATGTTTTTCTATTCCTTAACGTTGTTGGTAATAGAATTAAGGGTAACTAACTATGTGAACAATTTAAATGCTTGATACAATCAAATGAAGGGTAATTAACATGTTTTCTGAAGATAAAATTTGATGTTGAAGCACCAATTTGTAATAATGAAATTTGTTGGCTTGACATACTGTAATACATTTGTTATCTTATGGCCTTTTGGATTTAACATGGGAGCCTACATATTTTGTTCTTTAAATATTGAATTTTCCCTTTATCCTTGGTCGGAATTCATAATATGATTTGTTCAAATTCAATGATATAGACGTTAAGATCAGTTCAATTATTTTCGTTGACTTTTGGTCTAATGATAGGACTGAAATGTTATTGCGGAGGTGGGAGTTCACCACAATCTAGCTCATTTACATTTTATAGTTTTTATTGTATTGTCTGAGGATACGATTCATCTACATAGGGTTCTTTACCTTCTTTTTTAACTATTGAGTATGAACACAATATTGATTCAAACACGGAACATAGTATTGTATGAGGATATTATTCTTTGTTTTGGTTTTTTGGATGTTGTGTGTGGTTGGATCTTTGTAGAGAAATGGAGGTTTGATGTGGTATTTCTGAAATCATGGAGGAAAATATGGAATGAATGGGAGCTGAGAGTGATGGTACTTTTAAGTTTGGTTCTACAAATATTCTTAATCATCAACGGCAATCGACGAAAATATATCGTGAATAGAAGGATTAAAATATGTCTTTGGTTTGCCTATTTAATGGTAGATTGGGTGACAATTGTTGCCTTTGATGTTTTCTTTAATATAAAAGGCAAAAATCCTGGAGATGGTGAGCTCAATGCATTTTGGGCACCTTTTTTATTAGTTGTATCTTAGTGGTCCAGATACCATTACTGCCTATGCCTTATCTGAATTTGTCCAAATCGGTGTAGCTTTTCTTATTAGTCTTTTGTCATGGTGGTCCACTTGGGTGTCATTTATAACCATTCCCTTTCTTCTGGTTGGGATTTTCATGAAATTAAGGGTTATAAACATATATACTCACAATATGTTTTTTGTTTGCTGGGCTTGCAATAACTGTGAACATGCTCCATGGCAGCTCAAATGAGGTTGGTTCAATCTGACTATTTCAAAATTTATGAAATTATTATTGATTTTTCCTTAAAAATGGTCTAATTTGATCTCATTTATATTAGTTTGATACTTCACTTCACTATTTTCTATATTGAACTCATCCATAATTGATTATTTATTATTTCTCTTTAATTATAACTATAGTTGAATGTTCATTTCAAAATAGTAGTTTTAGTTGTTTGTTATTAGATGGTATGCCATTTTGACCTTTTTGTTTTGATTATTTGCAATTAGGTGCTATACTATTTTGGTCCTTCTTTAGTCATAGTTTAGTCAAGAAGCTGAATAATCAGCTTTGAAGGCTATAGAAGCTTGGATTATTAGCTTTGAATGCTATAAAAGCTACAAAGCTGAAGCTTAAACTTACAGGTAATTGTTGATCAATTTATTGGATAAATCAAGAATTTAAAATTTACATGGTTTTGATGCAGGGGATTTAATCCAGGACACAAGACCCGACTTGGTTGCTAAAAGTGGAGGTCATTCTTAAAGCTCATTTTTAGGGATCAAGTATGTTAAAATAGCTCCCATAGCTTCAGATTTGAACAATATTGAGTGGATTAAAATAGGTCTTGATTTTATTAGTAGAAGATTTTAGGAAAAGGGCAAATAGGTTATCATGAGTTTGTTGTAGATCTTTACTATTTATGCCTTTCAAGTCGAAGTCGAGGTCTTGAGATGAAACCTCTAAGTGGTGTTCAATATTTATGACTGGAGCAATAGTCTCAAATCTTATAATTGAGATGAAATAGCTAAAATTGGTATTTAATAGCTGCTACTTATTTGTCTTTATTTTTTTCACACTACAGGTGATTATTTGTCTCATTTTTATCCCTTCCTTGGCAGGTTTTAAAGAAAATTTTCCTATCTCTAACAGTCTCAAGGACATTTCATTACTTCAATGAGTTTATTTATTTATTTTATGTATCCATTTAAAGTTATTTTTCATCGACATTTTAAAGTTGTTTTGTGGTTTTAATAATCTGTTTTGGGGTTTCAATAATCTGTTTGCATACTTTGTTTTGTGGTTTCATTTTTTGGTAGTTAACGTGTTCATATCAATGTTAAGTTTAGACCATATATATCTTTCAAGATTAACCTCATTAATATTATATAGATTATCTAATGTAGGGTGCTGGAAAACTATCCATACATGCCATTATGCCTTCACGACTATATTTTAACCTCTATTTTGCATAACTATCCAATGTAATTTATTGTTGCAATATAAATTGTTTTTTAACCTCCATTGTGCTTAGAGTGTATATTTGTTTATTTTTATTCAACAAAATTTAGTGATATAATTGCTTGATTTTTATTCAACAAAATTCCCTATATAGTCTTCTACTTTATTTGGTGTTGTTTAGACCTTGATTTCCTCTACATGACAATACAGTCTATTGTGTGTGAAAATTGAGGACAAATAAATAATTGATCTTGGTTGGTGTGAAATTTTTTAAGGAAGAATCAATGTGGAATGTTTAAAAATGGGCGACTCAAGTAGTTACCTGTAAATTTCAAGCTATTAGTTGTTACATGCTATACATTTAAGACAATAATAGTGACTCAAATGTTAATTTGTATTGAATATGTACGTTTATTAATTGGTTTGAGAGTGCATACATACAGTTGGTATTGATTTTAACTTGGGCAAGTGTATTTAATAACTATTTGATGTTTTTGCAATCTTAATCCGGTGCTAAGTTTTAATCTTTTTTGTTTTGTGTGCTAATTTTCGGAGGTTTGTAATGGGGACCAATGGAAAATTTACAATATTAATCTTTGTGTACAATGCTTATTTTGCAATCTTAATCTGTGTACAATGGGAAATTTATAATAAGTCTTAACATAAACTTTAGTCACTCATGGTGCTATGTTTCAATTGATATGCTGAATGGTTGTTTGTCATTATTTTATTCCTCATTGAAATTGTAATTATTTAATTGATATGCTGACTGAATATCTTTATTGTGACTTTTCTGCCATTTTGTTCCTCATGATGTGTAAACATGTTGATGGTTGATATGCTGTAAACTCGTTGATGGTTGATATGCTGACTTGATATGCTGATGGTTGTTTGCAAGTCTAGCCTCACCATCTGAATTTTTTTTCTTCAGAAACATATGCTGCTCTCTCCGGAGAAACATGACTACTTTTTAATATGTATATTTGTCTTTATAATGCTTAATGTAGGTATTATAGTCGGTTTATGGTGGATATTTTGTCGACGTTGATGTTGTTTATAGTAGGATTAATCCAATTGGAGGTGAATGGATTTTTTCTACCTTAATTCTCGGGAGATCCTCGATCAAGCGCTTGAAAATGACCATCCATGTGTACATATTTCTGGACTTCCTACATATTTCTAGACTTCCTTGATCTCTTTGGCTGATAGACAGTTTATCAAGTAGGCAGATGACTAACATGTTAAGCTCTTCTTACACCAAAAGAGTACATCAGAGTCCAAGAAGTGCCTAACATATGATCATTTAGTTTTAGAAAAAACAAAGCTCGCTAAGTTTGGCGAGGTTCTTTCATCTTTCCCATCAGAGATGAGTGCCTCTCAAAGTTCACAAAACAAATGTCCAACGGGTTTTAGTATGCACCCTCACGGTTATCCACAAGCCACACAAGTACAATAACAAAATTGATTCACAAATTCATATAAAATGATTAAAAAATTATAGTAATCAATTTGCAACAATGACTCACAAATTCGTATAAAATGTTCTGTTTGTTTTTATTTTGATTTACGCATATAGTGATATTTTGTTGGTGCTGTAGTCAAGTCTCATAAAAGCAACTACCCATACAAGGTTATGGTTGGTACCATCTTGATATTAAGTTACTAACAGTGGATCCCAAGTTCCTTATGATATTTATTTTAAAAAGAAAATGTACTTAACTTCTGAGATATTTAGGTGAATGGAAGAATGAGGTTTTGTTTTATGGAGTTAGAGAATTTTTCTTTAAAAACCTGCTTTTATATCTATTACCCATTTTATATTATGTATTTTAACTATTCTTTGTTATCCAATTGTGTGCTCAAGAACTGCTGCTTTAGTTGGTAATTTTGGATTTGTGAATTTATGATAGTCTATCATTTTGTCATGGTTATAATGAAGTTGGCTTTGAATGTATAAGCCAGAATCTTCATAATTCGGCATAAGCTACAATGGAGACTTTAGTTCAAATCCTATTTTTTGGGGGACTTGATTCTCTGTGGAAAATCCTAAAAATTTAAGGTACTCAACTACCTCATTGTGCTAGTTCCCTATATATTTTTGAATAAATAGAAAATTTTATCTTTCCCACTTATATGCCCAGGCTGGAATGCTGATGAAGAAATGTTATTTCTAGAGGTGTTTTTAATTTCTTTAATATTCATTAAGCACAACGTATAATTAGACAAACATAGAAAATGCATCTCAAATTTCTTGAATTGGTTAAATTCATATATATTACAAATAAAGAACTTTATAACTTGAACCACAAATTCTAATTTTTGAAAATTTACTATTTTTAAATGGGTGGAATAACTATCAACAAACTATTTAACTAGTGAAACATAATTATAAACTTAATAATTAACATTCCAATTATTGACATGCTAGACAAAAATTAAACTAATTAATACAAGAATGAAACTAATTATTAAAGTAATAAACTAATTAAAAAAAGTAGATAAAGAAATTAAACTAAATAAACTAATTAACTAAAGCAATTATAAAGAAAACTAAAGCATTATTAAAACTAAGAATATAACTGATTTTAGAGCGATAGAGTTGGTGAATCGGTAAGAAATGAGAAGGGGAGGGCTCCTATCTATAGCAAATGGGGTGATGCTGACAGGTCGAATCAATTCGAAATAGATTCAGATTAATCCGATCAACATTTTACTTTTAGTTTGACTTGATAGTTGACGGCTGAATTTTGACTTCTTTACCTATCTTCACTTTTGTCTTTGACTCTTCAAATTTAATTCATTTGATATTGGATTGATGCTTTGTTTGAACCAAGCCATTAGACCCTTTGAGACAAACATTCTTTGTGAAAAGTCTGACCATGGCACCAACTTTATAAAATTCTCTTGTTTCCATAGGCAGCATGTTTGTGGATAATTCTTGCTCAGAATGTTTTAAAATTTAAATACAGCACCACAAAATCTGGAATCACAAGAAATACCTTATATAAGAGATTAATGTTGAAAATATGGTTTATATAGTAATGGAGAAAAAGTTTGGTATCTTACGAATTCGTACTTGCTAAAATATGAAGAAAATGGGAGAAATGTATACAATTCATGTGACTTATCACCTAACTAAAGACTTATGAAAATTTGCAGGTCCAACTTAAGCATATCAAAATTCATCGCCAAAAAACACCAAAACCACCTCTCTGCATAGGTCGTTAGCATGACCCTATATTTCATATGCCTTCAGGCTCCACCTAAAACCCCCAAGATGACGTCATAATATAAATCAATCCAAAACCTAAAAAAAATCAATTGCTTAGCACACCAGATAGTAATTAAGGTTTCTACTAGCCTATAATAAGTTTCAAATCATCTCTAATATTTTCTAAACATGTAACTAACATTTTATAACTAATTACTAAGTCAGATTCATCAAAATAAAGGTTGAAGCGTCACTTACAATAGGTGTTTAATCATGTTTCGTTTTAATTATTGGTTTAATCATTACAAATAGATTCAAATCATTAAATTCCAATAGTAAATATGTGATTGATCACATTAAATCAATCCTACAATAGATCTAATCAGTTCTAATAATTTAATATCATTAAAACAAAAGTATTTTATGAATACATATGAGATCTCGACCTATAATATGATTAAACCTAATATAATTTAACATAAAAATCAAATATAAACAAGTTAAAAGTAATGTCTAGAGAAGAAAGTTATTCGTTTCCTGAAATTATAAGATCGAATCATTGATCAAGTTCTCTTGGTGACCCTCTTGTTCTCCCTAAATCTTTTTCTCTTATTCTATCAAAATCTCCTTCGTGGCTAAGGTTTTGTCTCATGTTTTTGATGTGTGATTAATGAGGGTTAAGTCTATATACCCTTAATACCACAGGTCTCTTATGGACCTAATTTAATATCTTTCAATGAGCCAAAAACATTACATAGATTCTCCTAAAACTTATCCCAATACGTACCTACCTCTAAGGCCTAAACCGTCTTTGGCCACAACTTGTAGTGGCAATGGCCATATTAGTTATTGCAAGCAAGATGGTAGTGTATGAAGCCCCTTACATCTACTCATCCCCACCACCATCATCTTCTCCATCACCACCACCACCATATTATGAGGACAGGTCTCATTCACCACCAACACCATTTCCTCCACCACTATCGAACTCCCCACCACATTATGAGTATAAGTCTCCACCACCACCTAAAAATTCTCCTACACAACCATATGAGTACAAATATCCACCGCCACCATCGTATGCGTACAAGTCTCCTCCACCACCAACTCCTTCACCACCACCGCCTTACCACTATAAATCTCTGCCATCACCTGCACCATCTACACACTACCTTATTATTACAAGTGTTCACCACCACCAGAAAAGTCATTGCCACAACTTTACTACTACATGTCGTAACCTCCAGCAGAACATTATCCCCCAACACCATACTACTATAAGTCTCATACACCTACAGAAAAATCTCCTCCACCCCTTATTACTACAACCCCCTGCCCCAGCTATACATTCACCATCACCACCATACTACTACAAATATCCACCACCACTATCTAAGTTTCCACCGCCACTTTATTATTATAAGTCTCCACCACCACCAACAAAGTCCCCACCACCACCTTACTACTACAAGTCCCCACCCCCACCTAAACATTGTCCACCACCACCATAATACTACAAATTCATCCACCGTCTGTTAAATCACCTCCACCCCCATACTATTAAAAATCTCCTTCACCACCATACTACTACAAATCTCCTCCATGTCACACCCCGCTAAAGTCTGGCGTCGGCCGCCACCAAAACTAAGTCGGGTGCGAGTAAATTAAATATCATCCTTAGCATGTGACAGATATGAGACATACATTTTTTTTAATCCACGAGATAAATTATTTTAATCAAACCCAAATATGAAATTACATCCAACTGATAAATATCCAAAATGCGATTAAAATCCATCACATGAACTCCAAATATCTCGATAATTAAATAAATAAATCCAACTGAAATCTTAAAACAACTTTGGAACTGAAAAGGCCCAATAACTCCAAAAGTAGTCTCATAAATAAAACGACGGAATGGAAAGAGAAAATCCAACTACTAAAGGAATAAAATAAATCCAGCTGCACCTCCAAACGATCTCCAATGACTTCTATGCAACAACTCCCAAATGAATCCTGAAACGAGTAGTCAATGCATGTGTCAGAGCCAAAGCCCCGAGCATGTAAACCGGTTACTCCTATCAAATAGGGTCCTTGAACCCTGACAATAGTTCTATATATATCGAGTATAACAATAGAATCTTTAATTACGAGATTATTAATCAGCATAAATAAATTACTAACTACCCGCAAAATTTCTATAAAAGCCACACTAATATTATTTTAATTACCCCATCTTCCCAACAATGTTAAATTTAATTAATTTAACCGTGAAAAAAATTTCCCAACACTAATCCCCTTGCCAAGTCCTCCAACTGATCCATTTGTATCTTGCGATCCTCGCGATATGACAAGGTTCCACACACACACACATCCCCTTGTCAAGTCCGCCATCTGATCCGTTTTTATCCTGCGATCCTCGCGATATGACAAGGTTCCACACATGACACGACATAAATCGTCCTCTGACCCGTTCAAACTGTCGGCCCTAGACACAATATGTCGCCAATAAATTTTTAATATCCGCTTTAGTCCTGCGATATTAATTTCCAAAATTCCTTATACTCATTAATGAAATTAATTTCCCCCGCCCTTAAAAGCGATGTGAAAATCCTCAAAATACCCCTTAGTCCCAAATAAGGGTTCCCAAAACACAAATTCATCATATTCTAAGTAAAGGATGATTATCAAATTTCACTGCACCTCGATATCAATCCTAGGCTATCATAACAATTCCATAACATAGAAAATCAGTCCCCACCCCAAATTATATAACCCGCATAGACTCACACTAACTAGTCCCATACTTAATTAGCATAAATCACAACTAAGGCCCACTTACTAGTCCCATACCTAACAAGTGTACTATAACAAGGGGTGAAAACTAATTACCTAAAGTACCCAACATTTTCGAAATATTATCATATTTCCATAAAGTAACACAATTACAATTTATAACAACATTCATAATAACACTAAATTCCCATTTAAATAATTTTAATCTAATTAATGGAAACCAAGAACACATAAATATTATGATTTTCAGAAATATAGCTACATGCAAGTCCTATCATAGTTATAATTTTCTAACACAAATAATTAATTCTCCAGGGTTCTCACATGAAATATGAAAATTTACTTTTAAAAGGGCTCCTCTACATGCACATGCCCATAGCAAAATCGACTACACCAACACAACCCAAAGAATAAAAAAGTTATAAGTATTCGGTAACATTAATTTTTCATGCAAAACACTCCCAAAATTTATCTCTTCAATATTTATATTCATAACTTATTTTAGAAAACATGACTTTAATGGAGGCTACAATCAACACACATAATACTAAAGGAAAATAATAGGGTCAACATGCATGTGATTATTTTGATAAAAATATGATTAGATAAATGAGTTCCTCTCGAAAATGGATCAAAAACCCTTATTAAACCAACTTGGGACGGATTAGACTTGGCCTTCAAAACTGAGCTTGAAAAATAATTTTAATGGTGGCTAGGGTTTTGAGGTAGAAGATGATGAGAAACAGAGAGTTTTCTACTCTAAGGGTTTTCGCAAATGGGTATTTTAAAAACTAGCCCCGTCACATTAATTACATATAAGTGGAAGAGTTTTAAAAGAAATCAAATTCGGAAAAGCAAAGGATTGCAGTGCACAAAAACTGCTAGGATCGATCGATCAATCCCTGGCGTCGATCGATCGCCCAGTTATTTTGGCAGTTCGGCTTAAAAATATTTATAATGGATGAACTTTAAAAATTCAAATAAAATCCGTTTTAACTCCGATTTCGAAACCGTTTGAAGTTTTATTCTTGTAAAATCACACCTAACATATTTAACCAATAAAAAATTAAAAAATTAAAAATTTATTTTCCCGAATTTTTCGATTAATTTTATTAAATTAAATAATAAAAACTCGGGGTGTTACACTCCTCCACATTACTACTACAAATCTCATTTGCATATGATTAAATGTCCTCTTACACCTTACTACTATGTCCCCACCCTCATCTGAACATTATCCTCCCCCCTCCATACTACTCAAAATCTCCTCCACCTCTAAAAAAATCTCCGTTGCCGATATACTATTATAAAACTCCTTTACCTTCAGAAAATTACCCTCCACCATACTGCTACAAATCTCCTTCACCTCCAATAAAATCGCCTCCACCATCGTACTGCTAGAAATCATCCCCACCTCTAGTTAAAGATCCTCCAACACCTTACTACTATAAGTCTCCACCCTCACCTGCTCATTCTCCTCCACTCCCATAAAATTCTAAATCTCTTCCACCTCATATTAAATCTCCTCCACCACTTCGCTACTATAAGTCTCCTACCCCCTGTATATTTTCCTCCACTGCCCTACTACTGAAAATTTCCTTTGCCTTCGATTAAATCTCCTTCACGGCCATACTATTACAAATCCCCACATCCACCTACTCATTCTGCACCACCACTATATTGTTACAAATCTCCACCTCCACCAGTAAAATGTCCTCCAA
The DNA here is from genome assembly GCA_949130495.1 of Sambucus nigra. NCBI lineage: Eukaryota > Viridiplantae > Streptophyta > Magnoliopsida > Dipsacales > Adoxaceae > Sambucus > Sambucus nigra. The sequence goes on from OX422209.1 coordinate 683,122,975, forward strand.
CACCTTAATACTACAAGTATCCACCCACACCTACTCATTCTCCTCCATCTCCTTATTGCTATAAATATCCTCCGCTACCAGTTAAATATCCGCCTACATCTTACTACTATAAGTCTCCATCATCACCTACTCATTCTACACCACCATCATACTATTACAATTCTCCACCACGTCCTCTTAAATCTCTTATAGCACCTTAATACTATAATCATCCACCCCAACTAGATCATTCTCCGAAACCACCATATTACCACAAATATCCCCTGCCTCAAACTAAATAACCTCCTACACTTTTTACTACTACAAGTCTCTACCGCCACCTGTACGTTCTCCACTACCAAGATACTACTATAAATCTCCACCGCCTCTACTTAAATATCCTCCAACACTATACTACTACAAATCCACACCCCCGCGTATGCATTATCCACCACTAACATACTACTTTAAATCTCACCCCCCTTCTGTTAACTCTCCTTCAGCTCCTTACTACACCAAGTCCCCACCCCCACCTGGACACTCTTCACCTCCAACATACTACTACAAATCTTCTCCACCACCAACAAAGTCCCTACCACCCCCATAACACTACAAACTTCCACCTCCTCTTGTGAAATCCCATGCATATCCTTACTACTATGCTTATCCACCACCACTTACCAAGTCACCTCTAGCTCCATACTACTACACCTCTCCCGCACTACCTTCCAAGCCACCTCCAACTCCATACTACTACACCTCGAACCCACTACCTATCCCCAACCACCATCACGATCACAACCACCAATAGGTGGTGATGGTTGTCAAAAAAGTTTTCTATTGTAGATGTTATGATTTGAAAGATCCATAGAAGTAATATGAAAAGAAACACCTAAAAGGCAAATGTCTTTAATCAATCTTTCTCATCCATACTCATCGCGCTTTGCAATAATTAATTCTGGTCAAAACACAAAAGTTTATATACATTCTTATCCACCTGCTAATTACTCATAATATTTGTATTTTTACAATTTCAATATGGCATGATGAGGAAATTAACGCTCACTAGTAAATATGTCATTATATCTCATAAATAAATTATTGGACACTACAACCTGAGAAAGGGAGTTGTATTATGATAGAACAAATTTTACCTGTTTGAAACACAAAATAAATTTAAAAAAATGAAACACCATATACAAGCGTGTGTCTCTCTCTACGTGTGGATGTTTATATTCTTCACATATATTGTTGAGATTAGTAGTTTGTTAATGTTCATATATGTAGGTAAGGAAAGGTAAAGACTTTATTAACTACTGCCTCTTTTATTTTGCGCTATATCATTAATTATTTGAATAATTGATGACGGATGCGAATTATTGTGGCTATCTTTCTAATTTATTATGGTAAACATATGGATCAGGTGTTGTTGTTAAGGTAACATGCAAAGTTGGTTACAAAAAGATTGAGGCACTTGGTACCACTAAGATTAATGGAAAATATAACATCATTGTTGATGGGTTTGGATATGGTAAGTTTTGAGGATCCAAGGCATGTAATGCTAAGCTACACAAAGCACCAAGGTATTAAAAATACAACATCCTCAAAAATCTCTATTGGGGGGATGAAGAATTGTACTCTAATGGTCAAATCCAAAAATAAATATGAAGTTGTACTCTTGGCCAATCCATTTGCATATCGACATATGACATATTACAAGGGATGTAAGAAAACAAAGCTAACACTAGATCCTTAATACTATATGTAACACCCCATGATTTTTTAGACTGAGAAATAAAATTTTTGGAAAAATAAAATTTAATTAAATTGGAGAATTCTAAAATTTGGGAATTGAGGTCCAAAATAGGGGACGTTTTAAAGTATTCCGGATGATGATTTTGAGTGTACCATCGATCCCGGAAGGATCGATATAGTCAAAATGACTGTCATTGGGTTTTATTTCGGCTCTGGAATATTTTTAAGTCACTTTGACTCGAATTGGAGTAAACGAGTCATTTAATGTGTGTATTAACATTTAAAACTAGGTTTATTGTTTTAAAGGGTTTAAAGGCTTACGGATCAAGCCTTCTCATTTAGAGAAAGAGGGAAATAGAAAGAAGAGAGAAAGGAAGAAGGAAAAAAGAAGAAAAGAAGAGAGAGAGGAAGAAAAGCTTGGAGATCCCGGCCCAAACGCGATTTCGAGGACGATCCAACCACTACAAAATCGAGGCAAGTGTTTAATATTGCTAAATAATCATTTGTGTAATTGATTTCATAATTGTGGATAAGAAAAATGGATCTTGGGTATTAATATCAAAACCTAGTTTTTTGGGTTTAATCTTGAAATCAATGTTTAAATATGGGTTTAATGGTGTAGAAATGGTTGGGGTCAACTTTGGGTTGATTTATTGGCTTAAAATCATATTGTGAAGAAGATTTGGGGGTTAGAATATAAATTTTAGGGTTTAGAATTCATGGGTTTTCATGAAGAAGATTAACCCTTCAAATTCTGCAGACCCGAATCGATTCGCCCCTTAAGCGAATCGATTCGGCCTAGGCAAACTAGCAGGTCTGCATTAATCGAATCGATTCGGACCCAAGGCGAATCGATTCCGCCTGAGATAGAAGCCCAGGTCTTTGGACCCGAATCGATTCGCCTTGGAGGCCAAATAGATTCGCTAGGCCGAATCGATTCGGAATAGGGCCGAATCGATACGGAAACAGGGCATTTTGAGGAATTTTCTCCATAATGATTTTCAAATCCCTTTTTGGTTGGGTTTATTGATTTGGGGCCTTCTCTCATGATGTAAGAGATATATTTTGGAGACTTATAAAGGGGGTTTCTCACTTATTATGATTATGGGGACTTCTTTAAATAGTTTAAGGAGGGTATATGTTTACATGTATGCATTGGAGTTGAGTGTGTGTATGGAGATAGTGGAAAACCTCATTGGAGTCGAGAATCCTAATTATAGATCAAAAGTAAGTATAGATATGATAAGAGGTTGAGAACTCTTAGAGAGGATTGCGAGAGTATGTTGAGAAAGTATAGGCCGATATTAATGTTGAATCCGAATATCGATAGGATTCTATTAAGTTATAATTGGGGACTAACGAAAGAGAGGGGTTACGTACCCTTAGAAATGTTTAAATTAAGGGACAATTGGTAATACGATGGGAGTGAGGGTTCATAAGAACAATTGAACCTTAGGCAAACCTGGGAACGATTAGATAATACTATCAACTAGAAAAAGTGGTAGCATAAATTCTAGTCAGGATAGTTATACATAATTGAGTGGAAGTAACAATTGGGATTCCAATAATGGAAATGAATTCGAGAAGAGTTTGAGGTCCGTAGGCTATTAGTTATGTGCATACTAATAGGCTACCTTAGTAAATGAGATATTGATGTACTTTCGGATATCGATACGATAGGTAGTGATTGTTATCTACACACAACTTTGGGTGATAACACTAATATTGGAGATAAACATATATGTTTGGGAGACTATTCATCATAGGGAAAATGAATGAAGATGTTTCAAGTGAGGAATTGTATTCACATATCGAGGTAAATTAAATGAGTTTGTGGTGACGGATTGTATTTTGAGGATTCTTATACTTATAACCGAGATGATATATCTTATACATATGAACGAGGATTAGTTTGTATATATATGGGTATATGGATATGTGAATATATGTATATATATCTGTATGGATATGAATATATGGATATATTTATTTTGTGAATATTTAATCCTTATGTGATGGTTTAGTGTTGGATCATATGATGGGATCATATGGATGTATATATATTGTGCATGTGAAATATATATATACTTATGTGGTTAAGCATACCCCGCTCATGCTATCATTGGGAAGTTTCCGCGCAGAGGGTGAGCATCCTGGATCGAGCAGCAGGGTGTGGATATTCCCCAGGTCATAGTCGTCCCGTGTGTTATTATGTGAATTATATTTTTGGGGTGAGACGTGGTGGGTATGTTTCGTCTCATTGCCGATTAGGAGCTACGACCTCTTCCCGGGACGTCGTGTGCGTGAGTTTACCACGAGATGGGTGTCGTTTAGTCCCACCATGGTGGTCCCCAGTATTTCTACGTGAGCCGGGCACTGGGAAGATGATAACATGGTGCAGTTTATCAGCGCTATATATAGCCGCGTATATTATGTGCATGGCCATTGTACATCATATGTGATATGTACACTTGGTCATGGGTATGGATGATGGTATATATATATATATATATATATATGGTTAGAATGAATGCCTATATATATTTATATATATCCTATAGATGAAAGGATATGGAATATTGTTTGAGTACATCTTGGATGATTATGGTGTGCTAGATTATTGGGGGTTGATGTATCGCATTTAAGGAATATTTCGGTTACATCATCCCAAGGATATCATTGGAGATTTTTAAGTTGCTTTATATGGTAATCTAAATTTAGTAGTTATAGTAGTATTATTGTATGTATGGCATAATGGATCTCTAGGATCGACATTGTCAAGGAGTAGTGTAACGGGGCGGTTCCTTGTTTGGATTTCTCTTTCCGAGACTCCCCACGCACGAAACGTAGTGCAATGTTGAGATTGGAGAGAAATTTTGTCAATAATAATTTGTATGCATGTTATTTAGAAATTAGATTCTATGTTTCAACCCATATACATATGGGTAATGTAATAAGAATTATAATTGATTAAATTATAAACCGGAATCCATTAAGCCTAGTATGGCATAATTGTTTGAAAATAATTCAGTGTTTAGAAGGGGTGGATTCTTGGGTTATGATAGGAAGGCAATTCTGATGGGGTTAGGCTGGGCCTATGATAAGTTAGGTTGTCCTTAAAATTGGGGTAATTTAACTAAAATTTGAGGATGCGAATACGTGCGCACCTTTAGATGAGAGGTGGGATGGGGTTTCACGAGAGTGCGATTCCACTTTAATTATGATATAAGTGCATCGATATTTATTATGCACAGTTAACACACTTGCTAAATATTTTTCACACTCGGGCTCTAACCTGTTTACTTTTCTCTCATGCCTCTCTATATATATATATATATATACATATTACTACAGGTATCCTACCACATGAATGCCGGATGACCTTCTATCCAGAGTCTTGGGAGCTGTGATAGGTGCGGACTATTGCGGGATGTAGATTGTAGTCGCTTCCTACTTCTTTCAAAATATAGGTAGGATTCAAGTTGTAAATCGGGTTTATGCCCAAGGGATATTTATATATGTTTACATTTATTCCATTTCAGTTATTGTATTTACTGTGACCCGACAACTTATGCGGGTTTACTTCCTTGTGGCATATTCAGATGTAGTTATTTATTTCTTTTATTCCAGCATTTCATTTATCTTAGTTCTTGTATGCATTTTTCTTTTCTTATTAGTAGTGTTATAGTGTTGGTTTGTTGTATGTTGCATATTTTATTTTATTTTAACATCTCTCTCATATGATATCGGGTAGTTAGTCCTATATTTATAGTACCGACAGTTGATGTTGAGACTGGACCATCTGAAACTCCTGATCTAATATAGTATAGGGCTGGCCACCCGTTATTATTTTCAGCAGAGTGTTGCAGATGGTATGAGCATCAGGTTCTAGAGTCTTTAGGATCTGTGCGGGTTTTCTGTGTTCTTCCGTTAACGTTCTTAATATAAAGCCCTACGATTAGGATTGTTGTGTTCACTGCGTTTATCTTTTTTTGTGAAGAGTATTCACTTGATTGACGTTCTGATAACAATTGATCTCGTTTCAGATGTCGCCTAGATTAAGTCGTCTAGGAAAGGACCAGATTAGAGATACAATACCCATAACTGATTTTGGGTGCGCTTTGATTGGGGGTATTTGTTTTCCTCCATTCAGACGGGAATCAGAAAGAGAACTCTAGCAGTGGTTCAGGGTAACCTATTGGTGGTTGAGTAAGAAAGGGAGAATTACTCGAATGGCGAATCTTGGACTTAGTAAGGTAAGTCCGATGAGATGCATATAGTGTAGTCCTTAGGAGGTTTAGATTGAGAAACCCATCAACCTTCGTTAGGAAACCTGATGTTGGTGACTCTTACCGAGGTGAGGTAGGTGGAGTTGTCCCAATATCAGGAGTATTGCCTTCTGGGAAGAGGGAGAAAGAAATTGGAGACTCAGGTTCGTTGAGTAGGACTGAGGGAGTTTTCGATAGTCGCAATCGCGTTTTGTCCTTCAAAATGGTTAGGAACGATTTTGAGGAAGATGTTTCTCTTGTGGAGAAATAAATTTAGGAGTAACGATTGTCCTGGAAGAAGTAGAGGACCCTGAGTTGACATTCAAGGACGAGGTGAAACCATTGGATTATGGAAGTATAAGGTAGAATACCTTTCTTTGGGTTTAAGTCATGCTTTATGCGATGTTGGGAACGTCGTGCGTAAGGTACGATGAGCGGTTAGCCGCTACACCGTTAGGGTGTATAGAATTTCCTTGGAAGAAGGAGTGAGTGAGTACGGACTTTGTGTGGCATATTTTGAGAAAATAAATCGTCTCGTGAGGAGATAGTCGGGAGTTATAATATTGAATTACGGAGGTGCGGAATGTTGAGGTTTGCTGAGTAGTGGTTATAAGGTTATTCGTCCTATGGATTGGGTTAGGCAGTGTAATTGTAGTGCTCCAATAAGGGAAGAACTTAGTTTGTGGAAAGGTGTTGATGTGATGTAGAGGGATTTTATAACTGAGAGATTCAGAGTTTAATAGATTTGTGTTGAGCGGATAATTTAGCTCATAGTTTTGCTAGTTTAAGAACTAGGTATTGGTTAGAGCGTTGTATTTGTTGAGGCCTTGTGTTCTAAACACAAGGTGTTTTTTTGGCGTGTCGAAAGACGCGGACTTTATTTATATTGTATTGTTGTATAGGCCTTCGGGCAATATCTAGAATATGAAAATCTTTTATAAAACCTTAACCCTGGTTTAACTAATCTCAATCCCCGACCTAGCTACACAGTAGTGTATTGGGAGGGTTCCTTGTTTGGATTTCGCTTGCGAGACCTCCCCCGCACGAAGGTGGCTAGCGTCAGGAATTGAGGAGATTTCAACCATGGGAAATTTCAAACTTCTATATATTTAATAGGTTGTTATAGATTATATTGCTGAGAGTTGCATTACGATTTGAGGCTAATGGAGCCTGATTATAATTCTACGAGTGGAGCTCGGGTACGGGGTGAATGGGCGCCCTGGGTAGTAGTTTGCTTTAAAACTTATGTGGTTCGACGTGAGAACTAGAAAGGATCAGTATAGTGATCCTGAGGGTTGATGTAAGGAGTAGAGGATATTGAGGTCCTAGGTATTTCTTAAAGTTCGCGGGCAAAATTTTTGTAAGGGGGGAAGATTGTAACACCCCATGATTTTTTAGACTGAGAAATTACATTTTTGGGAAAATAAAATTTAATTAAATTGGAGAATTCTAAAATTTAGGAATTGAGGTCCAAAGTAGGGGACGTTTTAAAGTATTCCCGATGATGATTTTGAGTGTACCATCGATCCCGGAAGGGTCGAGATAGTCAAAATGACTGTCATTGGGTTTTATTTCGGCTCCGAAATATTTTTAAGCCAGTTTGACTCGAATTGGAGTAAACGAGTCATTTAATGTGTGTATTAACATTTAAAACAAGGTTCATTGTTTTAAAGGCTTACGGATCAAGCCTTCTCATTTAGAGAAAGAGATAAATAGAAAGAAGAGAGAAAGGAAGAAAAGCTTGGAGATCCCGGCCCAAACGCGATTTCGAGGACGATCCAACCTCTACAAAATCGAGGCAAGTGTTTAATATTTCTAAATAAGTGATTTGTGTATTTGATTTCATAATTGTGGATAAGAAAAATGGATTTTGGGTTTTAATATCAAAATCTAGATTTTTGGGTTTAATCTTGAAATCAATGTTTAAATATGGGTTTAATGGTGTAGAAATGGTTGGGGTCAACTTTGGGTTGATTTATTGGCTTAAAATCATATTGTGATGAAGATTTGGGGGTTAGAATAGAAATTTTAGGGTTTAGAATTCGTGGGTTTTCATGAAGAAGATGAACCCTTCAAATTCTGCAGACCCGAATCGATTCGCCCCTTAAGCGAATCGATTCGGCCTAGGCAAACTAGCAGGTCTACATTAACCGAATCGATTCGGACCCAAGGCGAATCAATTCGTCCTGAGACAGAAGCCCAGGTCTTTGGACCCGAATTGATTCGCCTTGGAGGCCGAATCGATTCGAAAATAGGGCATTTTGAGGAATTTTCTCCATAATGATTTTTAAACCCCTTTTTGGTTGGGTTTATTGATTTGGGGCCTTCTCTCATGATGTAAGAGATATATGTTGGAGACTTATAAAGGGGGTTTCTCACTTATTATGATTATGGGGACTTCTTTAAATAATTTAAGGAGGGTATATATTTACATGTATGCATTGGAGTTGAGTGCGTGTATGGTGATAGTGGAAAACCTCATTGGAGTTGAGAATCCTAATTATAGATCAAAAGTAAGTATAGATATTATAAGAGGTTGAGAACTCTTAGAGAGGGTTGTGAGAGTATGTTGAGAAAGTATAGGCCGATATTCATGTTGAATCCGAATAGCGATAGGATTCTATTAAGTTATAATTGGGGACTAACGAAAGAGAGGGGTTATGTACCCTTAGAAACGTTTAAATTAAGGGACAATTTGTAATGCGATAGGAGTGAAGGTTCATAATAACAATTGAACCTTAGGCAAACCTGGGAACAATTAGATAATGCTATCAACTAGAAAAGTGGTAGCATAAATTCTAGTCAGGATAGTTATACATAATTGAGTGGAAGTAACAATTGGGATTCCAATAATGGAAATGATGTAATACCCCGTATTTTTATGCTATATTAATTTGGGGATTTATTAAATTTAATGTGAGATAATTATTTAATAAAAATTCGGAAATTAATTATGTTATAATTATTAACGTGACGAGAGTTAGTAATTATGGAAAATTTGTTGAATATTACTAATGAGCAAAGTAATATATATTATTGGTTATATTGAATGTCACAAGTGAATAAAATGACAATTTTGGAAATTTGAGTCGGGACGCGCCCGTGTCGCGTCGGGACTAAATATTGATAAATAAAAGTGAATATTTTATAAGTCATTCGTATGGTCGTTTTGAGTGCCCCAACACGTCCGAAAGGGTCGAGATAGTCAGAAAAGTGTACCCGGGGGTTTAGTTTGGGTCTCGGGGCGTTTTTAGGCCAAATTGGTACCCCGAGAGGGCGTTTTGGACATTTCACCTTTTTGGGTAATTAAACCCACGAAAATCAGTAATCTATATCAGCCATTTAGGTTAGTCAGCTAGGGTTAGAAAGCTCAAACACAAGAAAGGCCATAGGAGAGGAAGGAGAGAGCTCTCAAGGCAAATTCAAGGCCCAAAAGCCACCCGTTTGCACCGCCACCACCACCAACGCGTAGATCGTGCAACGGGCTACGCAACCACACCAAAAACATCTGCAAATCAGAACACCAAAAATCCCAGGCAAATGTTTATCTTGCTTATTTCATTGATGCATCTTTCATATTAGTGTAGGAATGATTAGGATGAGTTTTATGGAAGAAAACCTAAGATTTGAGATAGAAATCGCATGTAGTTATGGTTTAAATGATAATTCTGGAAACCCTTGCCATGTAGAGGAATTTACCCACGAAATTATGATGTTTATAAGAAGAAAATTCTGGAAAAGATTGATTAGAACCATGTAAATGAAATTTTAGGGTTCTTGAAGTTTTATATGAATTTGGGGATTGTTAATCCATGTTTAATAGTAGAAATCTACATGCTTTACGTAGGAAATGTATAATATCATGTTAAGATGTTAGTAGTACAAATTTTGAGACGTTTGGGATTGTAAAATATGGATTTGGTGTAAGTTAGAAGATAAAACCCGTAACTGCAATTCTGCAAAAATTGCAATACCTGCTTGATCGATCGATCGAGCCCAGACCTTCGATCGATCGAAGGTTCGATCGATCGAGCCCCAGACCTCGATCGATCGACCCCTCCTGGCAGACTCCTATTTCCCTTTTTAAATGAGTTAAATTCAATTTATTGTGAGATAATTCTTGGGCATCATTAATAAAATGTTTTGGGAGATAGGGAAGACCAGTAGGACATGTGAATAGACTTTGGGGCCCTTGATGTCGAGCAAAGATTGTATTTTGGGATAATTACATAAGGGTCGGTGAATTTATGATTTAAGGAGAGAGACACGTGAGGGAGTTACTTTGGGACGAATGAGTATAGCTATTGAATTTTATACTTGGGAGGATAGAATCCATGAGCGTTATGTAGTAAGTGGAAAAGTTCCTCAAATTAAAATAAGATGTGAATGGTTATACGTGATAACTAAATAATGAGAAATAAATAGAAATGTCGTAATTATGGGAATTGAGAATTTACCCATTATTGATATGGTAATATTAGTATAGTTATATGATTGTATAGGCATATACTATCTATGTGTGAAAATCATGCCCACGCTACTTGCTATCCCTGAGGTTTCCGCGCTGGGACAGTCTTATCTCGATGGGACCTTTATGGGGGATATTGACTTGTACCCTAGAAGATAGATATCCTTGGTACAGGCTATCGGAATGATAGTTCAGACGGTCCTAAGAGACGCGTGTATGTGCTTTCCTCTTAGAGACTTGGAATCTATGCTTTGCCTCATATTGTTTGTGTATAGGTATCCTTGGTACAGGCTATCGCAGTGATAGTTCAGACGGTCCTAAGAGACGCAGACATATGCCATCCTCTTAGAGACTTGGAATCTATACTTCGCCTCAATATTGTTTGAGTATGTTTTAATACAGTTCGAGAGTGATTCCGAATTTGTATTTTCTTAGTACGAGTGATACGGGGATTGGATAGTAGAGTATGCCCGCACCATAGTTTATTTGGGGTGCTGTTGTAATATATATATTATACGAGTAGTAAATATATATATATATATATATATATATATATATATGAAATTCTGAAATCTGGAACTGCCTACTGTGATGTGATATGTAGGACATGGTTGATGACCCAAATTATAAATACTTGTTTTGAGAAATTATAATATGACATTGGAAAACTTTATTGATTAATAAAGTCAAAATGAGAACTTGGTTACTAACTGAAATATTATTTTCAAATAATTGAATTGTTAAATTTTGAATCCTGCGAATAATCTGAGATGAGTTAAATCATTGGGGAAGGGATAGCGTGTTATATGATGAGATAGACCATTGGGAAGGTTAGTGCGATAGGTGTGCACATTAGCAGAGATGTGAGAATTTCTCAAGAGAGTGTCGCACTAATATGTTGTTGCATTGGCCTGTATCAATTTAAATACTTGTTAAACAATTTTTAAATCATATACACTATCGGGCTCTGACCCATTTTTCTCTCTCTCTCTCTCTCTCTCTCTTGTATATATATGTATGTACTACAGGTGCCCAGCCACAGGGGCGTCTTGCTTAGGATCCCTTGGAAGGAACGTGCTGCATTTTAGGTGGGAGTTCAGGCCACTTTCTTAGGCGATTTCATTTACTTGATTCCACTCCTATGATTCTCAGTTATTGGGGCATGTGTCGCCCTTTCCACTATTTATCTGTTTTGTTGGGACATTTATATTTCAGTTATTTCTAGTACCGTTACTTTTGGATTTATTCAGCATGTATGTTTTACCTTAAGTTTTAAATGTTGGTATTTTGGATGTTGGATGTTTAAAGTAATTGGTTTATGTTCCAGGATAATTGTTGTATGATTCTTACTTATTGAAAATGTTGTTACTGATTAAATAAATTTGGTCAGAAATGTTGAAAAATGGTTTTGACACTTAGCTTAATTAATTAGGGTGTTAATTTGGAAAAAAGTTATTTTTACGACAGTGATGCTAAGAATGAACCAACTGTTCACCTTGATTTTAATTTAATAAAGGAGTGATCGCCCTGTATTTAATTAGGCGGGGTGTCACAGGTGGTATCAGAGCATCAGGTTCTAGTGTCCGTAGGATCTGTACGGCTTATTTCGCTTTCAGCTTAACATTATTGCTATAGAGCCCTATTTTAGGATGGTTGTATTCTTGCTTTCAAGTTTATGTCTTCAGCTATTTGAGATTTGTTAATGACTGTAGACTAATAAACATCTTCACGTTTCAGATGCCTTCGAGACGTGCACCGAAGGATAGGCGTGCCCAGGCCGAGCAGCCAGTAGCTCCGGCACAAGGCACCATGAATGCTAATGAAGTAGCCGCCATTGTTGCTCAGGCGGTGAATGCCGCTCTCGCAGTGGTTCAGCAGGCTCCACCCCAGATTCAGGCAGTGGCGCCAGTACCAACACAACTTCCATCTGCATGGGAGAGGGTTAGGGATGCTTTTCAGAAGGCACATCCCCCTGAGTTCTCTAGTAGCTCAGATATCATCACAGTCAGCCAATGGAAGAAAGAAATCCAGTGGCATCTTCGTATGTATGAGTGCACCGACGTGCAAAGGCAGTTATTGGCTTCCTTTAGGCTGGCGGGGGCCTCTTTTTAGTGGTGGAAGTCCACTACCACATTGGAGGAGAGGGACACGATCCCTATTCAGTTGTTCTGGGAGCGGTTTAACCTCAAGTACTTTCCACCCGCCGTGCAGACTGAGATGAGGCGGAAATTACTGAATTTGAAATAGGAGAATTCTACCGTAGATGAGGAGGAATTTATGAGACTTCTCACCATCGTTCCAGATGAGGCACCCACTGAGGGCAAGAAGATTATGTTGTTTGTAGAAGGGTTAGCTTGGAGGATCCTCAGCATCTTATTGGGAATCTATCTCTGAGTACTTTTACTGATGTACTCAATGCTGCATTGCTGCATTGCCAGGATCACCGCTTCCAACTGTAGGGAAGCAAGAGAGCAGGAGAGTCCAGCCAGCAGGGCAGGACCGGGGGTAATAGTGCTAGTGGGGCACCATCTCATGGACAGACTCGTCAGCACGAGCAGAGTTCCCATCAGGGGACCCTGCTAAGAGATTCCGTTCAGGTGATTCCAGGCAAGGATTTGGGGGTTATAGGAAGGGTCAGCAGGGCCAGCCTAATCATCAGGGACAACAAGGCCAACACCGACAGCAGGGTCAGTAGCAGGGCCAACAGCGTGTTCATCAGGGCCAGCAGGGCCAGTGGCGGGGAGGTAACGGCCAGCAGGGCCGTGGTTAGCAGGGTCAGAGGGGAGGCAACTTCAAAGGCCGATGTTTTGGGTGTGGTAGACACGACCATAGGCGCCAGGATTGTCCAGAGGGAGATAGGGCCCCACAGCAGCAGGGTGCCCGTAATGAGCCACAGAGACCACTTTTTCCGGCTGCTCTCCCAGCTCCAGCCCAGGTGCCAGCCCTACCAGCCATTCCAGCAGCTCCAGTGCAGCAGGGGAAGTTACAGTACGGACGTGTCTATAACGTCCACCAGGCAGCAGCTCCACAGGCACCACCCGCGATTGAGGGTATGTTTCCTATCCATGGTACTATGGGTCGGGTTTTGTTTGATACTGAGGCGACTCATTATTTTATAGCTACGCATTTTACGAAGGCCTTAGGGTTGTTAGCCACAGAAGAGAGCACAGTGACATGTGTAGACTCACCACTGGGGAGTGGTTCGCTTATCTTCTTTATATGCCGGGGAGTGGGGGTAGAGATTGGTAGTTTGGTATTACCCGCAGACATGTTAGTCTTAGATATGCATGAGCATGATGTTATTATCGGTATGGATTGGCTCGCAGCTTATAGAGCCATGATTGATTACTTCGGTGGGAGAATTGATTTTGCCATTCCGGGGCAAGAGATGTTTGTAGTGGCGATGCCTCGCCCAGAGGGAAGTTCGACCGCTCATTTGTATTATATAGAGGAGGATACCTCTAAGGAGGTTGTGATTCCGTTAGACTCAATTCCAGTTGTTCGAGAGTATTCCGATGTGTTTCAGGAAATACCAGGCCTACCCCCTAGTCGAGAGATAGACTTTGTTATAGATTTATTGCCAGATACCAGACCTATAGCACGCGCTCCATACCGTATGGCTCTGGCAGAGATGCGAGAGTTACGAGATCAAATAGAGCAGTTGTTAGGTCAGGGCTTCATTCGCAGGAGTACCTCACCTTGGGGCACTCCGGTTCTGTTTGTGAAGAAGAGAGATGGTTCACTGAGGTTGTGTGTGGACTACCCGGAGTTGAACAAGGTCACGATACGGAATAAGTATTCGTTGCCTCGAATCGATGATCTGTTCGTCCAACTGAGGGGAGAAACTTTCTTTTCGAAGATAGATCTGAGGTCGGGGTACCATCAGCTACGTATTAGAGAGCAGGATGTTTCAAAGACTGCATTCTTGACGAGATATGGGTCTTACGAGTTCAGAGTGATGCCATTTGGTCTCACAAATGCTCTAGCCGTATTCATGGACTTAATGAACCGAGTATTCAGAGAGTTCTTGGATCAGTTTGTCATCGTCTTTATAGATGGAATTTTGATATATTCACACACCGAGGAGGAGCACGTCGAGCATTTGAGGCAGGTTCTTCAGACTCTACGAGAGCATCAGTTGTATGCTAAGTACGAGAAGTGTGGATTCTGGTTGCGAGAAGTACAGTTATTGGGCCATGTTGTTTCTGAGCAGGGGATTGCAGTTGACCCGAGTAAAGTGTCAGTGGCGAGGGAATGGGGACAGCCCACGACACCGACGGAAGTGCATAATTTCTTGGGGTTAGCCGGATACTACAGGAGATTCATTCGAGGATTCTCTAAAATAGCGGGTCCATTGACGAATCTGACTCGCAAAGGGGTACCATATGTTTGGGATGACGCTTGTCAGTTGGCTTTCGATGAGCTGAAAGACAAGCTTACTTCAGCACCAGTTCTTGCTTTACCGAAGTCGGGTGTGGAGTACCTGGTTTACACCGATGCCTCTTTACGGGGACTTGGGGGAGTACTTCAGCAGGAGGAGAAGGCTATAGCTTTTGCCTCCCGCAAGCTTAAGCTGCATGAGAAGAATTACCCCACCCACGACCTGGAGTTAGCAGCGGTTGTTTTTGTATTGAGGATATGGAGGCACTACTTATTGGGGGAGAAGTTCCGTTTGTTCACAGACCACAAGTCACTGCAGTACCTATTCACTCAGCGAGAGCTGAATATGCGACAGCGCAGATGGTTAGAGTTTGTGAAGGACTATCAGTTCGACATACAGTATCATCCGGGGAAGGCCAACGTAGTTGCTGATGCGTTGAGCCATAGACCGGTAGACGAGGTAGCGGACGTCTGGAAAGAAAGTCGAAGGAGTTAGGCCACCAGAACGCAGTAGCCCGTTCCTTCATATCTGTTATGACAGTCACACCCGAGATTGTTATGAGGGTAATACAGGCCCAAATCACAGACCCATTTTTCCAGGAGCAGATTATACGAATTTTAGCTGAGGGTGATGAGTCCTACTCTGTTAGTTCTGATGGGGGTTTGAGGTTTAATGGGAGATTGGTGGTTCCAGAAGGAGCAGAATTACGTCATGCAGTGATGACCCAGTCTCACGGGTCCCGATTTGCAGTACATCCTGGAGGAGATAAGATGTACCAGGATATGAGGAGGCAATACTGGTGGAGTGGGATGAAGAAGGACATTGCTGAGTTCGTGTCCAAGTGTTCTACCTGCCAGCTGGTGAAGGTGGACCATCAGAAACCGTTAGGATTGTTTCAGCCATTGGAAGTACCCGCGTGGAAGTGGGAGAGTATTTCCATGGATTTTATTACAGGGTTGCCTACATCACAGCGGGGCCACGATTCTATCTGGGTGATGTAGACTGTTTGACCAAGGTGGCTCATTTTCTGCCGATGCGGACAGACTATACCACGGGTCAGTATGCTCAGTTGTTCATTGCTGAGGATGTCAGATTACATGGAGTGCCCCTGAATATTGTGTCAGATAGAGACAAGATTTTCGTGTCACGTTTCTGGAAAAGCTTTCAGGAGGCTATGGGTACTGAGTTGAGGTTGAGTTCAGCTTATCACCCACAGACAGATGGACAGACAGAGCGTACTAATCATATGTTTGAGGATATGCTACGCATGTGTGTTCTTGATTTTGGAGGAGGTTGGGAGCCACATCTTCCACTGGTAGAGTTTGCTTATAATAACTCTTATCAGTTTACGATTGGTATGGCTCCATTTGAGGCTTTATATGGCAGGCCTTATCGTTCTCCAACTTGTTGGCTCGAGGTGGGGGATGACAAGTTATTGGGACCAGAGGTGATTCAAGAAACCTCCGCGGGGATTGAGATGATTAGGAGTCGCATTCGAGTAGCCCAGGATAGGCAGAAGAGCTACGCCGATGCGAAACTATTCTTCCGGGAGTTTAATGTGGGGGACCAAGTATTACTGCGTGTATCTCCTATGAAAGGAGTGATGAGGTTCGGGAAGAAAGGGAAATTGGCCCCGAGGTACGTGGGACCATTTCCCATCATCGAGAGGATTGGGCCGATAGCATACAGATTGGGACTACCAGAGCGTTTACATCGCATTCACGATGTATTCCACAGCTCATCTTTGAGACGGTATCTTCGGGATGATATGGCCCATACTCACATCGCGATAGATGAGATAGACTTACAGCCCGACAGATCTTACAAGGAGAGACCGGTGGCTATCCTAGACTATAGTGAGAGGAGATTGAGGTCAAAGATAGTTCCACTTGTGCGAGTCCAGTGGGAGCATCATAATGTGGAGGAATCCACTTGGGAGCGCGAGGCCGATATGCGCGAGAGATATCCAGATTTGTTCTTACCAGGTATGCCTTGTTTTTCGAATTTCGGGACGAAATTCCGTTATTAGGGGGGAAGTATGTAATACCCCGTATTTTTATGCTATATTAATTTGGGGATTTATTAAATTTAATGTGAGATAATTATTTAATAAAAATCCAGAAATTAATTATGTTATAATTATTAACTTGACGAGAGTTAGTAATTATGGAAAATTTGTTGAATATTACTAATGAGCAAAGTAATATATATTATTGGTTATATTGAATGTCACGAGTGAATAAAATGACAATTTTGGAAATTTGAGTCGCGTCGGGACTAAATATTGATAAATGAAAGTGAATATTTTATAAGTCATTCGTATGATAGTTTTGAGTGTGCCAACGCATCCGGAAGGGTCGAGATAGTCAGAAAAGTGTACCCGGGGGTTTAGTTTGGGTCTCGGGGCGTTTTTAGGCCAAATTGGTACCCGGGAGGGCGTTGACATTTTACCTTTTTGGGTAATTAAACCCACGAAAATCAGTAATCTATATCAGCCATTTAGGTTAGTCAGCTAGGGTTAGAAAGCTCAAACACAAGGACGGCCATAGGAGAGGAAGGAGAGAGCTCTCAAGGCAAATTCAAGGCCCAAAAGCCACCCGTTTGCACCGCCACCACCACCAACGCGTAGATCGTGCAATGGGCTACGCAACCACACCAAAAACATCTGCAAATCAGAACACCAAAAATCCTAGGCAAGTGTTTATCTTGCTTATTTCGTTGATGCATCTTTCATATTAGTGTAGGAATGATTAGGATGAGTTTTATGGAAGAAAACCTAAGATTTGAGATAGAAATCGCATGTAGTTATGGTTTAAATGATAATTCTGGTAACCCTTGCCATGTAGAGGAATTTACCCACGAAATTATGATGTTTATAAGAAGAAAATTCTGGAAAAGATGGATTAGAACCATGTAAATGAAATTTTAGGGTTCTTGAAGTTTTATATGAATTTGGGGCTTGTTAATCCATGTTTAATAGTAGAAATCTACATGCTTTACGTAGGAAATGTATAATATCATGTTAGGATGTTAGTAGTACAAATTTTGAGACGTTTGGGATTGCAAAATATGGATTTGGTGTAAGTTAGAAGATGAAACCCGTAACTGCAATTCTGCAGAAATCGCAATACCTGCTTGATCGATCGATCGAGCCCAGACCTTCGATCGATCGAAGGTTCGATCGATCTAGCCCCAGACCTCGATCGATCGACCCCTCCTGGCAGACTCCTATTTCCCTTTTTAAATGAGTTAAATTCAATTTATTGTGAGATAATTCTTGGGCATCATTAATAAAATGTTTTGGGAGATAGGGAAGACCAGTAGGACATGTGAATAGACTTTGGGACCCTTGATGTCGGGCAAAGATTGTATTTTGGGATAATTACATAAGGGTCGGTGAATTTATGATTTAAAGAGAGAGACACGCGAGGGAGTTACTTTGGGACGAATGAGTATACCTACTGAATTTTATACTTGGGAGGATAGAATCCATGAGCGTTTTGTAGTAAGTGGAAAAGTTCCTCAAATTAAAGTAAGATGTGAATGGTTATACGTGATAACTAAATAGTGAGAAATAAATACAAATGTCGTAATTATGGGAATTGAGAATTTACCCATTATTGATATGGTAATATTAGTATAGTTATATGATTGTGTAGGCATACTATCTATGTGTGAAAATCATGCCCATGCTACTTGCTATCCCTGAGGTTTCCGCGCTGGGACAGTCTTATCTCGATGGGACCTTTATGGGGGATATTGACTTGCACCCTAGAAGATAGATATCCTTGGTACAAGATATCGGAATGATAGTTCAGACGGTCCTAAGAGACGCGGGTGTGTGCTTTCCTCTTAGAGACTTGGAATCTATGCTTCGCCTCATATTGTTTGTGTATAGGTATCCTTGGTACATGCTATCGTAGTGATAGTTCAGACGGTCCTAAGAGACGCAGACATATGCCATCCTCTTAGAGACTTGGAATCTATACTTTGCCTCAATATTGTTTGAATATGTGTTAATACAGTTCGAGAGTGATTCCGAATTTATATTCCCTTAGTACGAGTGATACGGGGATTGGATAGTAGAGTATGCCCGCACCATAGTTTATTTGGGGTGCTGTTGTAATATATATATTATACGAGTAGTAAATATATATATATATATATGAAATTCTGAAATCTGGAACTGCCTACTGTGATGTGATATGTAGGACATGGTTGATGACCCAAATTATAAATACTTGTTTTGAGAAAGTATAATATGACATTGGAAAACTTTATTGATTAATAAAGTCAAAATGAGAACTTGGTTACTAACTGAAATATTCTTTTCAAATAATTGAATTGTTAAATTTTGAATCCTGCGAATAATCTGAGATGAGTTAAATCATTGGGGAAGGGATAGCGTGTTATATGATGAGATAGACCATTGGTAAGGTTAGTGCGATAGGTGTGCACATTAGCAGAGATGTGAGAATTTCTCAAGAGAGTGTCGCACTAATATGTTGTTGCATTGGCCTGTATCAATTTAAATACTTGTTAAACAATTTTTAAATCATATACACTATCGGGCTCTGACCCATTTCTCTCTCTCTCTCTCTCTCTCTCTTGTATATATATGTATGTACTACAGGTGCCCAGCCACAGGGGCGTCTTGCTTAGGATCCCTTGGAAGGAACGTGCTGCATTTTAGGTGGGAGTTGCAGGCCACTTTCTTAGGCGATTTCATTTACTTGATTCCACTCCTATGATTCTCAGTTATTGGGGCATGTGTCGCCCTTTCCACTATTTATCTGTTTTGTTGGGACATTTATATTTCAGTTATTTCTAGTACCGTTACTTTTGGATTTATTCAGCATGTATGTTTTACCTTAAGTTTTAAATGTTGGGATTTTGGATGTTGGATGTTTAAAGTAATTGGTTTATGTTCCAGGATAATTGTTGTATGATTCTTACTTATTGAAAATGTTGTTACTAATTAAATAAATTTGGTCAGAAATGTTGAAAAATGGTTTTGACACTTAGCTTAATTAATTAGGGTGTTAATTTGGAAAAAAATTATTTTTACGACAGTGATGCTAAGAATGAACCAACTGTTCACCTTGATTTTAATTTAATAAAGGAGTGATCGCCCGGTATTTAATTAGGCGGGGTGTCACAAATGAATTCGAGAAGATTTTGAGGTCCGTAGGCTATTAGTTATGTGCATACTAATAGGCTACCTTAGTAAATGAGATATTGAGGTACTTTCGGATATCGATACGATAGGTAGTGATTGTTATCTACACTCAACTTTGGGTGATAATGCTAATATTGGAGATAAACATATATGTTTGGGAGACTATTCATCATAGGGAAAATGAATGAAGATGTTTCAAGTGAGGAATTGTATTCTCATATCGAGGTAAATGAAATGAGTTTGTGGTGACGGATTGTATTTTGAGGATTCTTATACTTATAGCCGAGATGATATATCTTATACATATGAACGAGGAATAGTATGTATATATATAGGTATATGGATATGTGAATATATGTATATATATCTGTATGGATATGAATATATGGATATATTTATTTTATGAATATTTAAACCTTATGTGATGGTTTAGTGTTGGATCATATGATGGGATCATATGGATGTATATATATTGTGCATGTGAAATATATATATACTTATGTGGTTAATCATACCCCGCTCATGCTATCATTGGGAAGTTTCCGCAAAGAGGGTGAGCATCATGGCTCGAGGAGCATGGTGTGGATATTACCCAGGTCATAGTCGTCCCGTGTGTTATTATGTGATTTATATTTTTGGGATGAGACGTGGTGGGTATGTTTCATCTCATTACCGTTTAGGAGCTATGACCGCTTCCCGGGACGTCGTGTGCGTGAGTTTACCACGAGATGGGTGTTGTTTAGTCCCACCATGGTGGTCCCCAGTATTGCTACGTGAGCCGGGCATTGGGAAGATGATAGCATGGTGCAGTTTATCGGCGCTATATATAGCCGGGTATATTATGTGCATGGCCATTGTACATCATATGTGATATGTACACTTGGTCATGGGTATGGATGATGGTATATATATATATATATATATATATATGGTTAGAATGAATGCCTATATATATATTTATATATATCCTATAGATGAAAGGATATGGAATATAGTTTGAGTACATCTTGGATGATTATGGTGTGCTAGATTATTGGGGTTGATGTATCGCATTTAAGGAATATTTCGGTTACATCATCCCAAGGATATCATTGGAGATTTTTAAGTTGCTTTATATGGTAATATAATTTTAGTAGTTATAGTAGTATTATTGTATGTATGGCATAATGGATCTCTAGGATCGACATTGTCAAGGAGTAGTGTAACGGGGCGGTTGCTTGTTTGGATTTCGCTTTGCGAGACTCCCCACGCACGAAACGTAGTGCAATGTTGAGATTGGAGAGAAGTTTTGTCAATAATAATTTGTATGTATGTTATTTAGAAATTAGATTCTATGTTTCAACCCATATACATATGGGTAATGTAATAAGAATTATAATTGATTAAATTATAAACCGGAATCCATTAAGCCTAGTATGGCATAATTGTTTGAAAATAATTCAGTGTTTAGAAGGGGTGAATTCTTGGGTTATGATAGGAAGGCAATTCTCGTGGGGTTAGGATGAGATAGTTTCCAAATTATTTGGTGTGTTGAAAAACACCCTGTCTCATGTGTATGGACTTCAACTTTATTGGTGTATCATCAAACACCCCGTCTCATGCGAACAATATTAATCGATACGATGTATCATCGAACACCTCATCTCATGCAGATAATTCCAACCAAACACGAAATTTTCTAAGGACAGCACGTCTCATGTAGACATTAAAAATACTCCAGGAAAGCATGAAAATAGTCAAGCGAGAACATCAATCCTTTGTGATAATATCAAAGAAATGATCCTCTGAATAAGCTCTTCAAGGGAGCATAATCCCAAATTTCCCACCAAAAAGTAACAATTTCCCTAGTTGTCACATAATAGGTGTCTTTCTTTATAACAACGTTAACCCCAAATGAAATCCGCTGTTGAGGGGCAGCGTAAACACCCCAATTTTCTCCATAAAGATAGAAAGACCTCCCATGGTCTTCCAAAGGCCCAAATAAGATTCCAGCCTCAAAACAACTCCAAATACTTCACTAAAAGGACAAAAGGCAAAAAAAATCCCTAAAATAAATCCAAACTAGCCCAAATAATCTTAAAGGCCATGTGAAAATGTGGTTGACTAGTTGGTCAGGGGTGTACAGCACCCATTGGTGATCGGTCCTTCAGAGGACCTATCGGTCCTTTGCCCCAGGTAGTTTGCCTATAAAAAGGGGCCCTCGCCATTTCAACATGTATAGTCTTCACTTTTAAATGAAATTTTTTTGTCCATAAGTTTTTTCCTCTCTAAAAGACCCAAAACTCTCTCCATTTTCCTTAAAAACCCTTTCTACGCTTAGATATAGAGTTCTATCCCAAAGTCCTAACTGTTACTTTTTCATTAAAACCCAAAAGAAACAAAAAACAAACTTTTATCTCTTTCTTATTCTCTTTTTCTTCAAAGGTAATTTATCTTTAAAGTAATCTTAGACCCACTTCGAAAAATGTTGATTCCAAGCCGCTACGTAGCCGAACTAATAAGAAGCATGGGTAACCTTGCAGGTACGCTATCCCTCACTCCATTATTTGGAAGTTTTGATATAAAAAGGGTGGTGTTGTGATGCAACACCAACCCAAATTACTCTTTTATGTATTTATTTATTCGTTTAGCGTGACTTTTCACTAAAGGTCATCTCCGAACTACACTGACATTAATTCCTCCTATGACACATATGTAGGCGTTATAGGAGGTCTATCCCTAAATCGCAATTCAGATCTTGTACATATTTCCATGTTAAACAAAACCCTTAAAACCCATGAAATAGTTTCATATAGGTTAGTGGATCGCTAGATCCGCGGTTTTATCTATTATTTTGTCTTAATGTTGGAAGTCTGGTAATTATTTCATCATTAAGTGATTGTATGGGTTAAACAACCTTATTTAAGTTCTTTCATGAACAAAAATCATCCATATCTTTAGATCCGGTCCTGTTTCACTCTAAAATATCTTAAAAGATAAAAAGAAATTCTAGATATCTCTCATAGAGCCTCTATAAGAGGTAAAATCACCACTTGTTTTCATACAAACCACGTGTACTTTGAATCTCTTCGTGCGAGTACATAGGCTCACTCGGACTGATGTCCGAATGAACAAGTCATACCATGTATATATCTATCCTCTAATTATATTCTTTACACACACAACAACATTGTATTGCACATTATATGTGCATGATAAATATTTTCATTTTGTTATTTCTTTTTACACCATAACATAAAAAAATAAATATTTTATATCTACATTTGATACCAAAAGGGTGGAGCGTGTGCCTAACACCTTCACAATAAGTAACCCAATTCCGAACCTTCATCTCTTTGGTTAACACGTAGATCACTTGCTATCACTAGGTCTCCACAGAGGCCTTACCTTTTCTTTTTTATGTTTTGTATAAAATAGACTAGTGACCTAATTTCCACCCCAAGTCAGTCACCACACATCACCAGCCGAGCAAGGGAAAAAGCACGGGCTTTCATAGTTTTCTTATTAAATAATGTTTTTGACCTTTAAGGCCCTATTTTCAAACTTAAACCATATAATTTTCTGTTATTGATTCAAATCTCAATTCATGTGTCACACGCTTGTATGTCTTTCTTCTATAAGTTAATTTGTTCATGTTTTACATGCTCATGCCTCTTTATGCTCCAATTTATTGTTTAGTTATGCTTTCCCCATCTAACGCCCTATTTTCAAGCTTAAGTCATAGAATTTTCATGATTTATTTCAAGTCTCAACCAGTGAGTGACATAACTACACATCTTGTTTCTATAGTTTAGTTTGGTCCCGTGTGACTTGCTTGCTCTTATTTTCAGTCTGATTCATTGTTAAATTATGTTTTCACCATTTAAGGTCATATTGTTAAGCATAAGCCTTAAAAATTTAAAGTTTTGACTCAAATCTCAACACAATGGTCACATGACTACAACCATTATATCTACCAGTTAGTTGGTCCCGTGCGACATGCTCATGCCTCTTTTCGAGCCATTTCATTATTAAATTATATTTTTAGCCTCTAATGACTTGGAATTTTCAAGTTTTGGGTCAAAACCCATGCGTCACTTAAATGCTCGAGTTATTTCTAAATATTATTTTTTTACCATGTGACTTTCTCATTCTTCTTGTCCAGTGGTTTCATTGTTAAATTACATTTTCACCCATTATCGCCCAATTTTCAAGCTTAAGCCTCAAAAATTTCAGGTTTTGATTCAAATCTCAACTTATGAGTCTTATTATTGCATGGGTTGTTTATACAAGTTAGTTTGGTACCGTGTGACTTATAAGTGCCCCTTTTCGATCCGTCTTGTTATTAAATTATATTTTCACTCTCTAACGCCCAATTTTCAAGCTTTTACTTAAAAAAAATAAGTATTGATTTAAATGTCAACATGTGAGTCACATGATAGCAACGGGTATTTCTACAAGTTAGTTTTGTCCCATGTGATGTGTTCATGCCTCTTTTTTGGTCCGTTTCATTATTAAATTACGTTTTCACCCTATAACATCTAATTTTCAAGCTTAAGCCTTCGAATGTTCATGGTTTTATTCAAATCTCAACCCGTTAATAACTTTACTACACGAGTTGTTTTTACAAGTTAGTTTGGTCCCGTGTTATGCATTTATGCCTTTTTTTGGACCATGTTGTTGTTAAATAATGGTTTCACCCTCTAATACCTATTTTTAAGCTTAAGCCTCAAAATTTTCAAGTTTTGATTCGAATCTCAATCCATGTGTCACATGACTAAACATATTGTTTCTAGAAGTAAGTTTGGTCCTGTGTGACATGCACGTGCCCCTTTTCGGGAACATTACTTATTAAATTATGTTATCACCATCTAACGGCCCATTTTAAAGATGAACCCTTAGAATTTTCTTGTTATAGTTTAAATATCAACCTATGAGTCACTTGAATGTATGGGTTGTTTTTACAAGTTAGTTTTGTCTCATCTGACGTACTTACGTCTCTTCTCAGGCCATTCCATTGTTAAATTACGTTTTACCTCTAATGTTGTATTTTCAAGCTCAAGCCTTTGAATTTCTAAGTTTCGATTTATATCTCAACCTATGCTTTACATGACTACACAAGTTATTTATACAAATCAGGTTGGTTCCATGAGATATGGTCGTACCTCTTTTTGGTCCTTGTCATTGTTAAATTATATGTTTATGCTATAATGCCTTATTTTCAAGCTTAAGCTTTGGGATTTTCACGTTTTGATTCAAATCTCAACATCTGAGTCACTTCATAAAAAAGGTGGTTTCTACATGTAAGTTTGGTACTATGTGACATGCTCATTCCTCTTTTAGGGAAACTTTATGGTTAATTTATGTTTATAATCTCCAATAACTTATTTATAAGCTTAAGCCTTAGAATTTATAAGTTTTGATCCAAATCTCAACTTGTGGGTCACATGACTATGCAATTTGTTCATACAAGTTAGTTTGGTACCTTGTAACATTCTTGTGCCTCTATTTTGGCCATTTCAGTATAAAAATTATGCTTTGACCTGTTGTTTCTACAAGCTAGTGTGGTCCCATCTAATGTGCTTGTGCATTTTTTCTAGTTAATTCATTATTAAAATACATTTTCACACCATAACGCCCTTTTTTCAAGTTAAGGCTTAGAATTTCTGCGTTTTTATTCAAATCTCAACCCATGAGTCACATGACTGCACGGGTTACTTAAACATGTTATTTTGTTTCCATGTGACATCCCCTACCTATTTTTGGTCCGTTTCATTATTAAATTACCTTTTCATCCTCTAATGTTGTTTCCAAGCTTACGCTTTAAATTTTCATGTTTTGATTCAAATATGAACCCGAGAGTTACAAGACTGAATGGTAGTTTCTATAGGTTGGTTTGTGTAATTTTCTCGTCTATTTCGTTGTGAAATTACATCTTCACCCTGTAACGTTGTATTTTCAAGCTTAAGTCTAAGAATAATAAAGTTTTGAATCAAATCTCAACACATGAGCTAAATGATTGCATGAGTTATTTCTAAAAGTTAGTTTGATTCCCCTATGGCATCCCCGTGTCTCTTTTTGAAACATTTTGTTACTAATTATTTTTATCTCGCTAGCGTTGTATTTTCAAGTTTAAGCCTTCAAAGTTCCAAGTTTTGATTCAAATCTCAACCCATGAATCACATGAATGTACAGGTTGTTTCTACAAGTTAGTTTGGTCCCTTATACCTAGTCATGCCTCTTTTTGGGTCGTTTCATTGTGAAATTATATATAATCACCCTCTAAAGCCCCTTTTTGCAAGCTTAAGCCTCAAAATTTTCAAGTTTTGTTTTAACTTTGAACCCTAGAGTCCAATGATAGTACAAGTTGTTCCTAAAATTTATTTTGGTCCCATTTGACATGCTTGTACATCTTTTATGGTTGTTTCATTATTAAATTACGTTTTCACCTTCTAACGCCCTATTTTCAAGCTTAAGCCTTAGAAAATTTGAAGTTTTGATTCAAATATCAAATCATGAATTACGTGATTGTAAAGTTTCTTTTTACAAGTTAGTCTAGTCTTGTGTGATGTGCGCATGCCTCTTTTCTGGTTGTTCCATTTTTAAACTATGTTTTCACTCTCGAAGGCCTTATTTAGAAGCCTAAGTGATGATGCTGGAGACAGCACCACCCTTCAAGGTGTTCGTAAGCTCGAATTAGTTATAACAATGGCAGCTTAAGTATAGACAAGTATAAGGGATAGAGATGGGGAGAAGAGGATGAACACGAATGTTTAAGTGGTTCAGCCAATTAGGCCTATGTCCACTGTGCAAGTGAGCGAGTAAGGTCACTAGAATAAGGCACTAATGTCCATGGATACAATCTCTTAAGCTTTCTCTCTCTACTATATCATTGGAGAGAGTTTCATCTAGGGTTGTTATCATCGATCCCCCTCTATGTAGGAGAAGACAAGTATATATAGTGTGTGGGGGGTGTAATGAACCCCCCATGCATGCAATGAGCATATGTGTGTTGATCTAGCCAATATAATGAAGACATCTGTCATTGTCACATGTAGAGAATGATGATGGAATATTCCCCCACGTGAGGGGATTGATTCGGTTATAACTGATTTTATACACGTATTCCTATCCTTGTATATGCTTTTCAATGCTCGGTTGTCTTATATGGATACCAACCTCGGCCTGGAAGAGTACGAGGTTGGTGAGATCCGACTTCTTCTCAATCTGAGGTTATCTATGATGACCCTCGGCTTAGTAGGAAGGCTAAAATAAGACAAGTGGTGTTATAACATCGTCCTGAGCCGAGGTCATATTGGAGTACCTGGAACGTCGGCTGACTCCCAGCCAAGGTTCGTCACGATTGTGGTGATCCTTGCTACCTCAGATCGTTCCTAGCTGAGGTTGATGAATGGGGTAGTCATGGTCTCTGATGTTGCTTGACTGAGGTGACTAGTAATGTCGTCCATGGCCGACCTTGTGTAGGGAGAGAGTAATAGTAGCCAGTCAGGAGCCTTTGTAACCTCGGCCCTCTCATGAGCAGAGGTTGACATCTTCTAAATTATTAGGTACATTTTGGGCATATCAATCACCCCTAGCCCTTAGTTACCTATGTGAATAGGTGATTGAGGGGTACTTGCAAGGTCTAGGCCAATCTTTCTTATGAGCCATTACCATCTTGACACATGTCACTTGCTTGAGTGATTGGCGTGCGTTTAAGGTTTGTATCTTTGGGTTCCCAAGGCAATGATGAGCCTTGGGAATCGCGCCAAAATGATTGTGGGTTTAAAAGCCCCCCATTTCCTATTTCTTCTTCATTTCTCCCGCTAGAGTTCTCTCTTTCTGCCATTTCTCTTCCAAGAGCTTTGCTGATCGATTTGGGGTTTCTTTGTTTCAGATCCACTTTTTGCTCGTTCCATACTTAAGAAGGTATCATCTTCTCTTTACATCTTCATCTCCAGATTTTAATAAACATTTCTATTTTTCCCGGTGAACATTTAGGTCTCCAGTTAGGGTTTTATTGGTTTTCCGGTGACATTGCTTTTTCCAGTGACATTGTTCTTGCTCTGGAAATCCTCAAAATTTAGGTTTGATCTTTTAGTTAAGTCGTACCAAGTTATTCATTTATGGCTTTGGGTCTTCAAGTGTAGTCTCGTCTTTACATGCTCAGACCTTTATACCAACTTTTAGAGGATTTCCCCTCTCTTAGGGAGAAGACCTTAGAAAAGATTAGGCAGATAGAGCGAGCCCAAGAGGAAGCTCGTAGGGCTGAGGCCTTCCCCCTCAGACCTATATTTCCACCCCCTCTGAAAGTGATATATCTTGAGCCATCTGTTCTTGCAGAGGTCCCAGTAGAACCCATTCCGATGTCTAAGTCTGAGTCATCAACCTCAGACCCTATGTCCGTGGATTCTTTTTAAGAAGCCATGGATTATTCCGTCAGGATGGATCAAGCCCCTGACCAAGCCGAGGTTTCTAGTTGTGCCTCATCTAACAAGAGTTCTAGCACTTCTCACTCTTCCTCTGATGTCGAAATTATAGGACCTAGTGTGGCTATTCCCCCAATAATTGATGTTATTCCCTTGTCGGCCGCTACAGGGGCTGAGTTTGCTCAGAGGTTCCCTGATGGTCCTCCCACCCCTACCCAAGCCAACATTGCCCGAGATGAGGATGATGGTAGCGAAAGCGATGTTGACACCTCGAAGGCATCCGAGATAGAGAGAACTGTCAGCGAGCTTGACCTCTTATCTTTCAGACATCTTTATTCCATGGGTCCCTCAATAAAACTTAGGAGGCCTCTAAGGGATGAGAGGGATTTTAGCAACCGAGATGGTGAGATCTTCCTATATGAGCAAATGTTTAAGTTGGGATTTCGTCTTCCCATTCGTCCCATAGTTAGGGCCATATTGTCCTACATTAACTTGGCTCCTTCCTAACTCTCCCCCAATGCCTGGAGAGTAATGATTGGGGCTATCGTCTAATGGAGGGAGGTCCATCATTCAGACCTCCCCGTCCAGGTCTTCATAGGGTGCTACGTGCCCTCCTCTGCTAGGAATCATCTGAGTTACTATCACTTTCTAGCTCGGAAGTCTACTAAGAAGATGTTGCTGGTTACCCAGACTTCCAACCATAACTAGAAACCACTATACTTCTTCGCCTCCGGGGTATGGGAATTTAGCGCTTGTGTCCCCTCTTCATCTTTAGAGCTGAGGATACCACTGAGGTGGGGAAAGGTGTCGATGGCTACCAGGGATCTCCCTGGACTGAGCCAGAATAACTTTCAGAAGGTCAAAGACCTTCAAGATCAGGAGGAACATGGTATGTTGGTTAAGTACGAGCATTTGATGACCCCCTACTATCTATCTGAAACTGGCCTTGGGGGAGTCCTCTGACTGAGCTCCGTAAGTTATTTTATCATTTCAACAAGTTATACCTCTGATTTTGTTATGTCTCCAATCTTCTAACTCAGATCTTTCTATTTGCAGAGCATCCAAAGGGAGTTTCAGACAACATTTGGGAGATGGCAGCCCCCAGCCTTACAAAACTAGTAAAGAAAGCAGGTCTTACTGCACCTCCTCATCCTCCTACTACTTCAAGGGCCGAGGCCTCCAAGAAGAGGAGATCCAATGACCCTACCCCTGAGGATCAGAGGTAGAAAAAGAAAACTTCCAAGGGGGATCATGCGATCCCCATCTCCTCTGAGGACGCGCTAGTTGCTTGTCTTGAGCAACTGAAGATCGACGACAGCCTTATCAGCCAGAGTTTGAAGGCCTTGGATGCCATCGGCTCTGTAATGACCGACTTCGACAAGCGGTTTTATCGATCTCTAGACACCCCTCTACTGGCCGAGTTCGCCTTCCACCGATCTATCCAAGTAAGACTTTACCTCTTGCTAAATAAGTGTAACATCGGTTTTGAATTATACCACATCTTGAACTGATGTTTCTACACATGTTTTGCAGGGTCTCCTCACCATGAACCAGTTCGTTGACTAGACTCTGAGGAAACTTACTCTGATTGAGAAGGGAAAAGAGGCCCAAAAGACTGAGGTTGCTCTGAACACTGAAGTGGAGCGTCTGAAGGCTTCCTTGGAGAAGTCTGAGGCTACTGTTAAGCGGCTGGAGAAGAACATAGACAAGCTTAAGAAGGATCATAGCTCTGCTCTGAAGACTCAGGCTGACTCTCTCCAACACAAGGTCGATGTCGCTATGAAGGCTGCTCTGGATGACGCCTCAGAGAAGACTTCGGAGGACTACAAGGTCTCTGACGAATTCTTCAGCTTTGGCTTTGAATTCCTATAAAGAGGTGTTAAGGCCACCAAAAAATGGGCTGCAATGAAAGAGAAAGAGTCAGGGAGCTTGGCAGCCTCTGACTTCATTGGTCTGGGTTATGTCAATCCTCAGTTTGCTCCGGCCTTGCAAGAGGTCAAGGAGGAAGGAGGTGCCGCACCTGTCAAGACTGCTCAATAAGAAGACACAAGGAATGAAGACGTTGGTCCTCAAGATGATGGGGTAGAAGTGACCAACCTCGACCAAGGAAGTGTAGGCATGGTCACCAATCCTGAGACTGCAGATATTTAAAACCCATTTCGTGAAGCTCTTACTATACATTTTTTTTATTCCTGATCCATGTCGATCTCTAACTTATGATAACATTTTCTGTTAGCTCTTGACTTGTAATTATTAACTTCATCTAGTTTACCTCTGAAGAGGGCTTTATTTCTTTTGCTGAATGTTCTTTGAATGGTTTTCTATGTCATGCAATGTGTTTGTATTAAGGTCTGAAGCCTCAATATAATGGTGTCTCTATTAACCTTGTAACATTGTCTAAGGTCTGAGGTCCTCCAAGTATGATGTTCACCTCAGACCTTGTTACCAAGTTATGATATTTAAAGTCTAAGGTCATCAAACTAAGATGCTACCCCCATAAAATATTCACCAAATTAATGACGTTTAAGATTTGAGGTCATCAAACTAAGATGTTACCCCCATAAAATATTCACCAAATTAATGATGTTTAAGGTCTGAGGTCATCCAAGTGTGATGTTCACCTCATACCTTGTCACCAAACTATGATGTTTTAAGGTCTGAGGTCATCAAACTAAGATGTTACCCGCATAAAATATTCATCAAATTAATGATGTTTAAGGTCTGAGGTCATCCAAGTGTGATGTTCACCTCAGACCTTGTCACCAAACTATGATGTTTTAAGGTCCGAGGTCATCAAATAAGATGTTACCCCCATAAAATACTCACTAAATTAATGATGTTTAAGGTATGAGGTCATCCAAGTGTGATGTTCACCTTAGACCTTGTCACCAAACTATAATGTTTTAAGGTCTGAGGTCATCAAACTAAGATGTTACCCCCATAAAATATTCACCAAATTAATGATGTTTAAGGTATGAGGTCATCCAAGTGTGATGTTCACCTCAAACCTTATCACCAAACTATGATGTTTTAAGGTCTGAGGTCATCAACTAAGATGTTACCCGCATAAAATATTCACCAAATTAATGATGTTTAAGGTCTGAGGTCATCCAAGTGTTATGTTCTCCTCAGACCTTGTCATCAAACTATGATGTTTTAAGATCTGAGGTCATCAAGCTAAGATGTTACCCCCATAAAATATTCACCAAATTAATGATGTTTAAAGTCTGAGGTCATCCAAGTGTGATGTTCACCTCAGACCTTATCACCAAACTATGATGTTTTAAGGTCTGAGGTCATCAAACTAAGATGTTACCCGCATAAAATATTCACCAAATTAATGATGTTTAAGGTCCAAGGTCATCCAAGTGTGATGTTCACCTCAGACCTTGTCACCAAACTATGATGTTTTAAGGTCTGAGCTCATCAACTAAGATGTTACCCGCATAAAATATTTACCAAATTAATGATGTTTAAGGTCTGAGGTCATCCAAGTGTGATTTTCACCTCAAACATTGTCACCAAACTATGATGTTTTAAGGTCTGAGGTCATCAACTAAGATGTTAAACCCATAAAATGTTCACCAAATTAATGATGTTTAAGGTCTGAGGTCATCCAAGTATGATGTTTGCCTCAGACCTTATCACCAAACTATGATGTTTTAAGGTCTGAGGTCATCAACTAAGATGTTACCCTCATAACTTTCACTAAAGCATAATGAACCAAGAGTTGACACAGGAACTAATATTCTCATTAATAATCTCCTCATAAGTTGATACATTTACATAGGAATCATTGTAACATCATATGTAATACTTTTTCAAATGATGAGAATTCCATTGATTGGAAAAAGGTTCCCCTTCAAGGTTTTCCAATCTGTAGGTCCCGGGTAAAACCTGCTCGATCACTTTGTAAGGGCCATACCAATTTGGGTGAAGCTTGTTTTCTTTCTGCAACATCTTCTTCAGCACTAGGTCTTCGACGGCTATGGGTCTTGATTTCACCCTTTGATTGTAGAACTTTTCTGTTCTCTGTTGGTAGGCTGCCTATCTGATCTCTGCATCTTCCCTTCTTTCTTCAATCAAATCTAGGTCAAGTATTCTCTCCTCCCCATTCTTCTTAGGGTCATAGGTCTAAACCTAGTGAGTGGGGAGTCCTACCTCTGTTGGTATGACAGCTTCTAAGCCATGTGCTAACATAAATGGGGTTTCCCCCATTGGTGTCCTAGCTATTGTTTTATAGGCCCATAATATAATATAAACCTCTTCAGTCCATCTCCCATTAGCTTCTTCTAACCTCTTCTTGATCCCGTCAAGGATTGTTCTGTTCGTGACTTCGGTCTGACCATTTTCCTGAGGCCGACCAGGAGAAGAGAAAAACTGCTTGATCCCAACTCTCTCGCAATACTTTTCTAAGGAAGAATTCTTGAACTGGGTTACGTTGTCCGAGATGAGGGTGTTTGGAAGTCCATGTCTGCATATGATGCTCTTCCAAATTAATTGGAAGCTCTTCTGCTCTGTAATCGTGATCATCAGCTCGACCTCTACCCATTTGGAGAAATAGTCAATGGCAACTATAAAAAACCTGTAGTTATTTGTAGCTCTTGGTAAGGGACCCACCAAGTTAATTCCCCATATTGCTAATGGTTAAGGAGAACTTATTGATGTCATAGGCTAATGAGGTTAATGGGGGATAGTGGAGAATCTTTGGCATTTGTTATACCTCTTCACATAGGCTGCAGCATCCTTGGCCAAGGTCGTCCACCAGTATCCTTGCGTAATAATCCTCTTGGACAAAGGTCTTCCCCCTATGTGACTAGATAAAGAACCCTCGTGTACCTCCTATAGGACGTGGGGGACCTCTGTGGGATGAACACATCTGTGGAGGGGTAACAAAAATCCCTTTTATATAGGACATCTCCTATTATTGAGAACTTTGCAGCTCTGTACCTTAGTCTCCTCCTCTCTAGCTTTGATTCCGAGAGCTCTCCCTCTCTGATATATTTGATGAGGGGGGCCATCCATGAGTCCCCCAGGTTCAAGTTGAGGCAAGTGCTATTAACCTCTTCTTATTCGATGGTCAAATTGAGCAGAATCTCGACAGGTACTGTCCTTCTAATGTCCGTCCTTATTGCTGAAGCCAACCTTGCTAGTGCATCTGCGTGGCTGTTATTTTATCGAGGTACCCTTTTCATCTTTACCTATTCAAAACCTTCTAGCATCATTCTTACCCTCTTCAGGTATTTGTCCATCCTTTCATCCTTGGCCTCATAAACTCCAAACACTTGGTTGATAACTAATCTCGAGTCACTGTGAAGTAAGAGTTGACCAACCCTAAGGGTCTTTGCCAAGGAGAGACCTGCTATCATGGCCTCATATTCTGACTAGTTATTTGATGCTTTGAAGTTTAACCTTAGTGCCTATTCAACGTTGGTACCATCCGCAGCTAAGAGTATCAACCGTGCTCCGCTTCCACTTTTGCAAGAAGACCCATCAACGAAGAGGTTCCAAATGTCTTCATTCGTCGAGAAGCTTCCCTCTGACAGGGTTCCATGCTTAAAGAGGTACCTATCTTCCTCATTCTCGGACACTCCATTTCTGGCTCTGTTGGACACAAACTCTTTCTGGTCTTGGAAGATGTTGTTGTTTGATCTCTCTGTAGTCTCTAGGTTATTCTCAACCTCAGCCTCTACCCATGTGAAGTCAGCAATAAAATTTGCAAGTGCCTTCCCTTTAATGGCCACCCTGGGTTAATAAGTAAGGTCATACTCTCCCAACTCAATGGCCCAGGTCATCAACCTACCTGATTTCTCAAGTTTATGGAGGACCTGCCTTAGTGGGGGGGTCAGTGAGGATGACCATAGAGTGGGCTTAAAAGTAGGGCTTCATCTTCCTGGAAGCATGTATCAAAGCATAGGCCAACTTCTCCATCCGAGGATAGTTATGTCCAGACCCTTGAAGGGCCTTACTATTAAAATATACAGGCCTTTGGACCCCAGCGTCTTCCCGTACTATGGACGCACTTATAGCTGACTCAGAGACTGCTAGATAAACATATAACTTCTCTCCTACTATGGGCCGAGATAAGAGCAAGGGATATCCTAGGTAGGACTTAAGATGATTAAGAGCCTCATCACACTCTTTGTCCCATTCAAATTCCTTTCTAAGCACCTTAAATAACAAAAGACACTTGTCCGTCGCTCTGGAAACAAATCTGTTGAGTGCAGTTACTCTTCCAGTGAGCCTATGAACATCCTTGATACTTCTTGGTGTCTTCATGTCAAGTAAAGCCTTAATTTTCTCAGGGTTCGCCTCTATTTACCTCTGATTGACAATGAATCTAAGAAATTTCCCAGCTTCTACCCCGAAGACACACTTCGCAGGATTGAGTTTCATTTTGTACAAGTCCATGGTATCGAAGGTCTTTTCTAGGTCTGCCACGTGAGTGTAAGACTTTAATCTCTTCATCAACATATCGTCTACATACACCTCCATAGTCTTGCCTATTTGATTTACAAACATCTTATTCATAAGACGTTGATACGTTGACCCCGCATTTTTCAAGCCGAAGGGCATAACCTTATAGCAATATGTCCCTTTGTCAGTGATGAAGGCTTTCTTCTCTGAGTCTTTAGCATCCATAAAGATCTGGTTATAATCAGAATACGCATCCATGAAGCTCATGAGCTCATGCCCTGCCGTGGCATCCACCATCTGATCGATCTGAGGTAAGGGATAACTGTCTTTAGGGCAAGACTTATTCAGGTCGGGGAAATCTACGCACATCCTCCATTTTCCATTGTCCTTGGACATAATGACGACGTTTGATAACCACTTCGGATATATGACTTCCCTGATAAACTCAGCCTCTTCCAACTTCCTTACTTCTTACCGAATGACGTCATACTTTTCCCTAGAATAAACTCTTTGTCTTTGTTTAATTGGCTTAGCATCCTTAGTCACGTTGAGTTTATGTCACATAACTTCAAGGTCGATGCCAGGCATATCCGCGTGGCTCCAAGCAAAGACACTCTGCCTCTTCTTCAAGAAATTTATCAGCTTTTCCTTGATCTTTGCTTTTAAGGCCTTGCCAACCTGGATGGTTTTTTCCGGTTCGTCCTCATTGAGGACGATGGATTCTACCTCTTTCGTAGCCTCTCCTTTCTTCAACTTCATTTCATCTCTAGGGTCAAGTGTATCAATGTTATACGTGGTGGTTGCTCTCTTATGGGCCTCTCTCTCTTTGACTGAGTTGAAGTAGCATTCTCGTGCTATGGTCTGGTCACCCTACACTTCCCCTACCCCATAGGGGGTCGAGAATTTGAGCATCTGGTGATCCTTCGATGACACTGCCTCAAACTCCTTAAGGGATACTCTTCCTATGATAAGGTTATAGGCCGAGAAGATGTTTTCATCCATAATGAAAAAATTAATCTTTCGGGTCAACCTCTTAGGCCACGCATCTCCCATTCGCACGTACATCTCATACATACCCAATGGATGGAATTTTTTGCCGTTGAAGCCCATTAATGGATGATGATAGGGTACCAGCCTAGCTCTGCTAAGGCCTAGGCTTTTAAAACAAGGTCAGAACATCACATATGCTGAACTTCCTCCATCTATAAGAATTCTCTGTACCTCGCATCCATGCACTCTTATTGTAATTACCAAAGGATCATCATGCGGGGCTAAGAAGCCTTTGAAGTCGAGTCGGGAGAATCCGACTATAAGAGTGTCCATATCCACTTTCTTTCTCTTCTGCTTGGTTTCTGAAGACGCCATATTTATCACTTCTACTTTGTCCACTGACTTGGCCTCTGCCACATGAGCTTTTTGGTCATCCACTTTAGATCTACCCACTACTAGTCCTCCACATATAGTGTTAACACTGAAGTAGATCATACCAACCTTCTTCACTGGGGCATTGTCATTTTTTGGTGGGAGGTCAGGATCTTCTTCATCATCACCATCTGAGTCATCGTCTCTTCTTGATGGAGTATCGTCGCGACATCTGTCGTTTCTCTTCTTTTTAGGGCCATCTCTTCCCTTCTTAGGATCCTTGCCATCAATAAACTTCCTCAACTTTCTAAATTTCAACATCTTCTCGATCTCACCCTTTAAGGTGAAGCAGTTGTCTGCCACATGGCCATGGTCTTGGTGGAACTCGCACTACAAGTTCTTGTTCCTCTTATGAGGAGGAGCCTTATGCTTCTCTGGCCATCTCAGAGAATGATCATTCTTGATCTCATTGAGGATGTGTTCTCAGCTCACAGTTAGAGGGGTATAGCGTGCAAACTTGTCATCATCTCACCTCTTCTTTCTGTCCTTATTTCTTTAAAACTTCTCGCTACTACCACAGTTTTCATCCTCATACTTTGCGACCATGGTCTCTTCAGCATTCATGACCTTCCTCGCAGTTGCCAATAGCTCTGCCATGGACTTGGGAGGGTCTTTCGCAAGTTTCCACAATAACTTCGCTTTCTGGAGACCTCCTATGAGGGTGGTCATGGATATATTCTCTTTGTAGTCTTCAACCTCAAGTTTTCTTTGCTGAATCTAGCAATGTAGTCTCTTAGGCTCTCGTTCCTACCTTGCTTTACATACAACATATGGGTGGTCTTCTTTTGAGGTCTTACCCCAAAACAGAAATTATGAATGAATCATTCAGCCAAGCCTTTAAAGTTCTTAATTGAATTTTTCGGAAGGAGGTAAATAAGATGTGTGCTTCTCCCATCAGAGTCCCAGCACTTCATCTCATCTGGTATCGAATAAATGTCCGCCGCTGACTGGTACATCTCAATATGATGTACAGGGTTGGTGCTTCTGTCATACTTAGGAGACACCGTAGGTGGGTTGAACTTGACAGGGGTTGGGAAACTCACTATCTTAGCCATAAATGGGGAGCCTTCTGAGAAACCTCTTTTCAATGGGTCTCACCTTTTGATGAGGTCTCCTATGTTTTCTTTAAAATGCTGGGTGGAGTCATTCCATGGTCTTGCAATGTCGGCCTGGCCGAGTTTGTCCCCAGCCACCTCCAAGGGGTGGACTGAGGGTTCCCCAGCCGCAGCACAACATCGGGTGTTGACCGCTTCTTGGTCCCTACCTCGTCCTATGTGAGGTCGGCCATGATGGGGCTGACGTTACCTCTCTTCTCTTTGTGAGCCGGCTGCACTTCTCGGCCGCACTTCTCGACGTTCCCCCTCTTCTCTTTGAACCCTAGAGTCCGATGATAGTACAAGTTGTTTCTAAAATTTATTTTGGTCCCATTTGACATGCTTGTACATCTTTTATGGTTGTTTCATTGTTAAATTACGTTTTCACCTTCTAATGCCCTATTTTCAAGCTTAAGCCTTAGAAAATTTGAAGTTTTGATTCAAATATCAAATCATGAATTACGTGATTGTAAAGTTTCTTTTTACAAGTTAGTCTAGTCCTGTGTGATGTGCGCATGCCTCTTTTCGAGTTGTTCCATTTTTAAACTATGCTTTCACTCTCGAAGGCCTTATTTAGAAGCCTAAGCCTTAGAATTTTCAAATTATTATTCAAATCTCAACATGTGATTCTCATAACTACATGGCTTGTTTATACAAGTTAGTTTGGCACCGTGTGGCCTTGTCATGCCTCTTTTCTAGTTGTTTCATTATTTAATTATTCTTTTGCCATCTAACATCGTATTTTCAAGCTTAAGCCTTAGAAATTTTAGATTTTGATTCAAATATCAAACCATAAGTCACATGATTGCATGGGTTGTTTATACAAGTTAACTTGATCCCGTGTGATGTGCTCGTTCCTCCTTTTGGTTTATTTTCCCTTTAAATTACATTATCACTCTCTAATGCTTTATTTTTAAGTTTATGCTTTACAAATTTCAACACATGGGTCACATGATTACATGGGTTGTTTCTATAAGTTAGCTTTGTCCCGTGTGATGTGCTTATACCTCTTTTTGAGTTTATTCATTGTTAAACTACGTTTTAACCCCATAGCTCTCTATTTTCAAGCTTAAGACTTATAATTTTCTATCTTAATTCAAATCTCAACCTGTGAATTAAATGACTACATGATTTTTTTTACAAGTTAGTTTGGTCCCGTGTGATGTGCTCATGCCACTTTTTGGGTCCTTTTTATGTTAAGTTATGCTTTCATACTATAACGGCTATTTTTAAGCCTAAAAATTTTAAATTTTTTACTCAAATCTCAATTTGTGAGTCATATGACCGCACATGTTGTTTTTATAAGTTAGTTTGGTCCCGTGTGACTTGATCATTCCCTTTTTTGTCATTTTGTTGTTAAATTCCATTTTGACCCTTTAACACCCTCTTTTTCAAGATTAAGGCGTACAATTTTCTCGTTTTGATTCAAATCTCAACTCATGAGTCACATGACTGCACGAGTTTCTTATAAAGGTTAGTTTGTTCATGTGTGATGTCATCATGCCTCTTTTCAACTGTTTCATTATTAAAGTTATGTTTTCTTCCTCTAACGTCGTATTTTCAATCATAAGCCTTAGAATTTTCAAGTTTGGATTCAAATATCAACCCGTGAGTCACATGAGTGCACATGTTATCTCTACAAGTTAGTTTTGTCCCATATGATGTTATCGTGCATCTTTTCAAGATGTATCCTTGTTAAATTATGTTTTCACACTCTAATGCGCTATTTTCAAGCTTAACCCTGAACCAGTGAGTCACATGGCTGCACGGGTTGTTTATACAAGTTATTTTGGACCCGTGTGACATGCTTGCTCCTACTTTCAGGTTGTTTCACTATTTTATTATGTGTTTCCCTCTAATGTCCTATGTTCAAGATTAAACCTTAGAATTTTCAACTTTTAATTAAAATCTCAATCCATGAATCACGTATGCTAGTTTATTTCTATAAGCTATGTAACACCCCGTGCATTCTGGCAAGTGAGGTTGCCAGCCGCCACTGCAAAACTACGTCGGGCGTTACTAAATAAGTTATCATTCTTAGCATTTTCCAGGAATATGAGACATTAAATTTTTTTTTTTGCAAGATAATAATGAAATTTATCTAACAAATATAACCATTCATGCAAATTAAAAATTCACCACCATGTCATCTCCAAAATAAATCTAACGCCAAATAAATATAAAATCAAGTGAAATCATCCGACTATATATCTAACTGAAACCATAGACAAGTATGGAACTGATTGGCCCACCAAATCCATAAATGAAAGTCTCATAATAAAAACAATGGAATGGAAAGTAAATCTAAATTATAAAGAAAGTAAAATAAATCTCGAGCTGCACTCCCAAAAATATCTCCAATCACTCCCGTGCAGCTACTCCAATACTATATTCAAAATGTCAATCAATGCCATGGGTGAGAGCCCACCGCATTAATACTAGCTACTCCTCCCAATTAGGGTCCGAAAATACAGACATTAGCATTATACAAGATAAACATCACAATATAGTATTTTAAATCAAACGAGATATAAATTATCATGCGAATAAATAAACTGCCACTAGCTATTCCCATAACTAAACTACCCATTTGATTAAGTCCCCAAAATGGTATTACTACATTCAATTATCAACTCATGATGATTAATTAAATTTATGTATCCAATCTTATTTATGTGACACTAGTATTGCCAGTTCACCCTATTGTGAGTCTTGTACATACTCTTAGTAAGCTTAAGTTCTACACCACACCCAAATCCTATCACTATAGCCAGTTCGCCCAATTTCGTTAGAACTACACATACTCATGAGGTTCCATGCACAACATGTCATTATAGCCAATTCACCCATATTCTGTCGGCCTTGAACATACTTGGGACACCAACACACACCCACGTCGCTATAGATAGTCGATTCGATAACTTCCAGTCCCGCACATACTCGCGACGTAAATTCATTTTTAAATACCCGTTCTTTGTCTCAGGCATTAATTATCAATTTTCTGAAGTTATCATTAATTTCTATTAGCCCCATCATTTTATCGAGCATATACCTTGAAACTACCCCAAGTCCCATACTTGGAGGTCTCTAAAACACAATTATCTCCTACCTATCATTTAGGAAGAATACTTACCAAGTGTTACCTCCTAACCTCACACCTAGGCTAACGATCCAATGGAAATGACATATAATTAAGCCCCACCCCGAAATCATCCATTCGTAAAACCTACCCTAACTAGTCCCATATCTAGAAAGCGTTACCAACATCTAAGGCCGACCTACTAGTCCCATACCTTGCAAGCAACCTAAAAATAAGGTGACAGCAATAACTATCCCAATAATCCCGTCGCCGCCTTGGTGTCAATTACTAATACAATTAAAAAATAACATAAATCATATTTTTAACTTACACCCACTTTAAATTTATCGAAATATCACTATTTATCCCAATTATGTCCATTTGATTAAAAAAAATCACTTCTCAACAATTTATAGAATTTATATCCACATGCAAATTTTTGGAAACATATAAAAATAAATCTCTACTCTACAAGATGAACATAATTAACGCGGTTTTACATGTCGAGGATAATTTATTACATCCCTAAGATTTATTCTACATGCGAACATCATAAATTCTAACAAAATCCCAGCCTCTAATCAAATCTTTCAAGGTTTTGAGTCTTAATTCGTATTAAAGTTTTGAATAAAATTGGTCCCAAATTTCATTTCACTTCCACAATTAGCCTTTCTAATTTATTTTAGGAAAACAATAATTATTAGTTCTTAGGAAAGATTTAAAATGCATAACACCAAAGGGGAACGGTAGAAGTATTCATGCCTCTAAAACTCGTTTGAAGAATCTGATTTAATGTTGCGTTCTTCTTGAGAATATAATAAAAACACGTTCTTGGATGATCTTGATAAATCTTGATTAAGTTCTTGAAATATTGATTTCAAAATTAAGTTTAAAGGTTTTAGGTTTGGAAGAAAAGAGAGGATGAAAATTATGGGAGGTTCTTGCTTTTGGAGAAGGCTAAAATGTTTTTTTAAAACCCTAAACCCTCCACTTTGTGTTTTTATACCAAAAAGGATTTGAGTCCTACATAATTCTAAAATAAAAAAGTTATTTTTGTAAAACTGACCAAGCGAATCGATTCTACGTAAATCTGTTCGGTGTTGTTTTTCGGCAAAAATCGAAAATCTCTAATTTTAACTACAAAGCTAAAATTTCTCGAAGTAAAACCCGATTTCAATTCTGATTAA
This sequence comes from Sambucus nigra, assembly GCA_949130495.1. Classification (NCBI taxonomy): domain Eukaryota; kingdom Viridiplantae; phylum Streptophyta; class Magnoliopsida; order Dipsacales; family Adoxaceae; genus Sambucus; species Sambucus nigra. Next base: position 683,164,612 of record OX422209.1, read on the forward strand.
AGTTTCATTTTATATAAATCAAAACCAACATTTTTAAATATGAAAATAGTTAATTTCCAAAAATTTATTTTTACCCAAAATTTTAAATTCTCAAAAGAATAGATGTTTTAAAAACACGGGGTGTTACAAGTTAGTTTGGTATCATTTGATATGCTTGAGCTTATTTTCGGGCTGTTTCATTGTTAAATTATGTTTTCACCCTCTAACACCCTATTATCATGCTTAAGCCTTAGCATTTTCAAGTTTTGATTCAATCTAAACTTGTGAGTCACATGACTGTACATGTTGTTCTTATAAGTTAGTTTTGTCCCATTTGACGCCCTTCTACCTTTTTTCGGCACATTTCTTTATTAAATTACATTTTCGCCCTCTAACAACCTACTTTTAAGATTAAGATTTCTAATTTTCAAGACTTGGTTCAAATCACAAATCCTAAGTCAAATCTTCACAAATTGTTTTATATAAGTTAGTTTGGTCCCATGTGACGCGTGCGTGATACATAACGGGTGGTTTTATTGTTAATTAAGTTTTCACCTTCCAATGCCTTATTTTCAAGCGCAAGGCTTAGAATTTTACAGTATTGATTCAAATCTCAACCCTCGAGTCACATCAATGCTTGGATTATTTATACATGTTAGTTTGGTCTCGTGTGATGTGCTCATGACTCATTTGGGGATGTTTTGTTGTATCTTTAAACATAAGCCTTAGAATTTATAAGTTATGATTCAAATCTCAACCAATGAGTTAATAAATGGACGAGTTATTTTTACAAGTTAGTTTGGTCCCGTAACACGTGCTCATGCCTATTTTCAGTCCATTTCTTTATAAAATTACTTTTTCACCCTCTAAGACAATATTTAAACTTAATTCATAGAATTTTAAAGCTTTAGTTCAAATCTCAACCCGTTAGTCACACGGATGCAACAGTTCTGTCTAAAAGATAATTCGGTCTCATGTTACACCCTTGTGCATCTTTTCGATCCATATCATTGCTAAATTATATTTTCACCCTCTAATTCCTTATTTTTCAAGCTTAAGCCTTAGAATTTTCAAGTTTTGATACAAATCTCATCTCGTTAGTCACATGGTTGCACGGGTTGTCTCTATGAGTTAGTTTGGTCCCATGTGATGTACTCGTTCTTCTTTCCAAGTTGTTTTTTTAGTAATTTATATTTTCACTCTATAACACCCTATTTTCAAGTTTAAGGCTTAGAATTTTCATGTTTAGATTCAAATCTCAATCGGTGAGTCACGTAACTGCACAGGTTGTTTATACATGTTAGTTTTATCCAATGTGGCATCCTGGTAATTTTTTTGTGCCATTTCATTACTAAATTATTTTTCACCCTTTAACGTCATGTTTTTAATCTTAAGCCTTACAATTTTCAAGTTTTGATTCAAATCTAAAACCTTGAGTCACATGATTTCACGGGTTATTTTTACAACTTACTTTGGTCCTGTTCTACTTGCTTATTCATGTTTTTTGGTTGTTTCATTGTTAAATTATGTTTTAACTCACTAACGCCCTATTTAAGCTTAAGCATTTGAATTTTATTGTTTTGATTAAAATCTTCAAGTCATGAGTCCCATGATAATAGGAGTTATTTCTACAAGTTAGTTTGATCTCATCTAACATGATCATGCTTATTTTTGGGTTGTTTCATTTTTAAATTAAGTTTTTATCCTCTAACGCCCTATTTTCATGCTTAAGCCATTAAATTTCCAATTTTTCATTCATATAATTGTTCACAAATGACATGAGTGAATAGGTTATTTTGATAAGGTAGTTTGGTGTTGTGTGTCATGTTCGAGCCTCTTCTTAGGCCGTTTTGTTATTAGATCATGTTTTCACCCTCTAATGTCCTATTTTCATCCTTATGCCTTAGAATTTTCATGTTTTGATTTATTCAAAACCCGTGAGTAATATGAATGCACAAGTTATTTTTACAAGTGAGTTTAGTCCTATCTGCATTCTTGTACCTCTTTTTGGTTAATTTCCTTATTAAATAATGTTTTCACCCTTTAACGCCTTATTTTCATCCATAACTCTGGAATTTTCAAGTTTTGGTTCAAACATTAACCCGTGAGTAACATGGCTACACAAGTTGTTTATACATGTTTGTTTTTCCTCGAGAGATGTCCTCGTGACTCCTTTCGGGCCCTTTCATTGCTAAATTACATTTTCATCCTATTACATCGTATTTTGAAGCTTAAGGCTTAGGATTTCCAAGTTTCGATCAAATTTTAACTCGTGAGTCACATGAATGCACGGGTTGTTCAACAAGTTAGTTTGGTCATGTGTGACGTTCTTGTGCTTCTTTTCAAGCCATATCATCGTCCAACTATGTTTTCACCCTCTAACACCCAGTTATGAAGCTTAAACATTAGAATTTTCAAGTTTTTATTCAAATCATAACTCATGAGTCACATACCTGAATGAGATGTTTTTACATGTTAGTCTGGTCCCATGTGACATGCTCATGATGTATTTTGGGCCGTTTCATTGTTAAATTTCATTTTCACCTTCCAAAGCTTTATTTTCAAGCGTAGGGCTTAGAATTTCAAAGTATTGACTTAAATATGAACTCGCGAGTCACATAACTAAATGGGTTGTTTATACAACTTAGTTTTCTCTTGTGTGACGTGTAGATGCCTCATTTCGAGCCATTTCATTATAATATTATGCTTTCACCCTCAAATGCCCTATTTTCATGCTTAAGCCATGGAATTTTCCAGTTTTGGTTCAAATCATTACCGACGAGTCATATGGCTACACATGTTGTTTATACAAGTTAGTTTAGTCCCACAGAGATGTCCTCGTGCCTCTTTTCGATCCCTTTCATTGTTAAATTACATTTTCACCCTAGAATCCCTATTTTCAAGCTTAAGGATTAAATTTTTTATGTCTCGATTCAAATCTCAACTCGTGAGTCACGTGACTCCACGAGTTGTTTATAAACATTAGTTTGTTCTCGAGTGACATCATCCTACCACTTTTTGGGTCGTTTAATTGTTTAATTATGTTTTCATACTCAAACATCGTATTTTCAACTTTAAATTAAAATATCTACCCATGAGTGACATGATTTCATATGTTTTCTTTACATGTTATTTTGTCCCGTGTGATGTTCTCGAGTGACATCCTCATGCCTATTTTTGGGATGTTTCATTGATAAATTACATTTCCATGATTAAGCCTCAGAATTTTCAAGTTTCGATTCAAATCTTAACCCATGAGTCACATGTCTACACCAGTTGTTTCTACACTTTAGTTTGGTCCCATGTGACGTTTGTAACGCCCTATTTTCAAGTGTGACCCTTAGAATTTTCAAATGTTGGTTCAAATCGTAGCACAAGAGTCACATAACTACATGAGTTGTTTCTACATGTTAGTGTGGTTCCATGTGATGTGCTCATGCCTCATTTCAAGCCGTTTTGTTGTTAACTTACATTTTCACCTTCCAATCCCTTATTTTCAAGAACAGGTCTTAGAATTTTCAATTTTGATTCAAATCTCTACCTGTGAGTTTGTAAAGGTTAATTTGGTCTTGTGTGATGTGTTCATGTCTCTTCTCGGACGGTTTCATTGTTAAATTTTGTTTCACCATCTAATGTTGTATTTTCAAACTTAAGTCTTAGAATTTTCAAGTTATGAATCAAATCTTAACCCATGAGTCACATGATTGCACGGGTTGTTTCTACAACTTAGTTTGGTTCCTTTTATATTCTTGTACCTCTTTTTTATCTGTTCCATAATTAAATTAAATTAAATTTTTACCCTTTGCCTCCCTATTTTCAATTTTTGGTTCAAATCACAACCCGTGAGTAACAAAAGTGCACAACTTGTTTCTACAAGTTAGTTTTTGTAATACCCACACTTTTTAAAAGTTAACTATTAAGGGTATTTTTCTAATATCTTGAAATTTACAATAACCATGATCATGCACATGTGCATAACAACTTAGTGTAAATAATTTGAGGATTTTTATGTATAACATACCAAAGTTTGAGGGTCAAATTTTGAAATTCATTGAAAGTTGGGACTTAATAAAAAGTTGTAAAATTCAAATTTCGGATCGATCCAAAAATGGAAATCGAATCGATTCGGGACACCTGAGTTAGTAACAAGAAGTTTCTTTTTCTGATGTCGAATTGTGGTTGGTTGAAGGTGTTCAGTTGGCGAGATTTGAAAGGGTTTCAACTGATTTATCACATCTTCTAACTAGATTTAGATAAGGGTAACTTATCTTTAGAGTTAAATGGGTTTAATTAATTAGTAGTGGGGTTACAAAAGAGACACACACACACAAAGCTCCATTTTTCTTCGCAGAAATCAACCCCATTCTCTCCCTAAAATCCTCCATTATCAAAGATTTTTCCTTAATATGTTCCCCAACATTCCTACCAAGTTATACCTCAAATCATCCTCTTTGACTACTAAGATTTTTGTTGGAGTTATAGTGGGTTTCATTTATGTTAGAAGGGAGTCTCTTGAAATAGGTTTTGTTCAGAATACTTGGAGTTTTTATGGAGGTTGAAGGTGGAAGCTTTATGAACTTTGGTGTTAGGTTTCTAAGGAAGGCTTTCAAGGATGATTGACGAATCTTGAGAATGCAATTTATGCCGCCTTTGGAGGGGGGATTTCCATTTTCATAGCCATTTCCACCATTGCTAGAGCTTTTTTAAGGTTGGAAAAATCTATCCTGTTATATTTGGCATTATGTTTAAGTTATAAATCATGATTATTACATATGTTGATGTGTGTGTATGTATATATATATATATATATATATATATATATATATATGTGTGTGTGTGTGTGTGTGTGTGTGTGTGTGTGTGTAATATTCAAGCATGCTACCATTTTATTGGAATATAATTGGAATTCATATGTTAATATGGGGTTAGGGAAAATTTTTGAAGATGTCAATATTTCAGAATATTCATTGAACATTTTTATGATAAAAATGTTTGGAAGTAAGTTGTATGATGTTAAACAAGGGTTTTTAAAGTAAGAAGTTTTTTTGGTTTTATTTGAGGACAAAATACATGTTTTCATATGAGTACGTGGGTAAAATATGTGTTAAATGGATTTCATGGGTATAGAGTAAAGTTAATTGAATGTGTGCCAAATGGGATTTATACATCAATTTATGGCACAAATTCTTCCGTTGAAGTTGTTTTACACAAAATGATTATAATTTGTGTTAATAATGATTAAGAAACAAGGTTTAATGTCCTTAAAAAAAGTTGATAAAAGGAGTAAAAGTTGACATGATGAATGATAAAACTTGGGCATAAAAGTGAGTACAACTCAAAGTAATAAGCGAAACAACTGACTTTGCAAGATGTACTTTGATAGTGGTAAATATAAGGCTTTTTCCCAAAAAGTAATGTGTATGTTTGCATTTTTAACAAATTGAAGAATATGTTAAAGATTGGAAATTTCAAGTGGGTTTTTATTACAAGTAAATTTTGGGGTACAAAGTCAGTTATTTTACAAATTTATCATACTTGAATGATGTTATTCCTTAAATTTAGTTTTATTTAATATTAATAAATGGTGGGTTACATTAAGGGTTTTAAGACACCGAAAGTAGGAATTTATGTAAAAAATTAGCACAAGAGTCGTTTATATTGTAATTTTGGGCTAACTAGTAACATATCAAGGTGATGTTTAAGGTGAAGTTATTGTGTTGGTAATTTCAAGATAATGTTAAACCAAATAATATGACTTTAAATTAGAAGGAAATATAAGGGAACTTGTTATACAAGATTTTAAATGAACACTAAGTGATGGAAATAGTACTTAGACTTGGTAATGGAACAAGACATTGAAAGAGTAAAGATGTTTAGAATACAACAAAGATGATTAATAAGGACTAAATGGAAAAGGTGTTAACGTGTATATGAAGGAAGACAATGCGGTATTTACCTTGGGTAAAACGATCAAATTAATATTAAAGGACTAGTAGGAACACTTATTTCAAATAAAGTATGCTGATAAGTCAAATGTTTTTAATAAAATAGCGGTTAGACCCCAGATAAGTGGAATTAATAAAAAGTGTGATGTGACATCCTGCCTAATTAAACATTGGGTGATCAAGCCTTAATGTAATTTAAAACAGGTTTCTTAAATGGTTCATTCTTAGCATCACTGTCGAAAACTTTTTAGTTACTAACCACTTAAGTGAAATTAAGCTAGTGCCGAATTTTATCTTCCTTAAACTGATAAAACAACTCATGCGGAATAATATAATTTAAGCAGTACTAAACCAATCATCATAAATAACTGAATGAAATAAAGTTTCGCCGAAAACCACAGCTGAAATAAAACTAACTCCAAATCCAATATATTAGAATAACTACAAATGTAAAGATAGGACAACATGTCCCCAAACTGAGAGTACTAAAACTGAGATCCTACACTAGATCTGAAAAAGAATCGTCTAAGCAAGCCCTCCAACATCCAGTTGTGTTGCAGCTCCAAAATCCCTGGAATGAAGTCATGCTAGGTTTCCCTGTGGCTGGGAACCTAAAAGGTTTTTAAAAAGATTTTACATAGCAAGAGTTAGTACTCAAAATATTTTAAAAATATTTTGCAAGCAGTTATCACAAATATGAGTTATTGATTATACATGTTAAGACTTTGCACACTCTCTTGAGTTACCTCACCCCTCTCCTATAGTGCACGCCTAACATTGGTACTTAGTATATCTAGCTATGCTACCCAAGCTAACTAGACTAGAATACACCACTGGACTTATCTACTCTCTAAGTCTCTATATCATACACGCAGTGTTTTAATAGTCCATATCTCATATGTTATATTGTAGATAAAATTGTCATCTCTTATTATCTTTATTCTTTTTATAATTAAGTCCCACTACTTAATTATTACTAAAATATTATCAGTCCATTTATTATCTACTATCTCATGTCAGTTGATTATACATACAATATACATTTATCACGCAACATATACTAAATATTAGTTATCACTAATATGTCCTTATAACACTCATAAAGGACTCTTGGTTCGAAATAATTCATCGACCCCAAGTAAGAGTTGGTTCGAAATACTACATCGACCCCAACTATTTATATATACACATATTCTGGTTTAGGACTCGTTCATCATGACACCAGTTTTAAGGTTTGGTTCGACATTTTTCATCGACCCCAAACATATAATAACTTTATATTAGTTAGGAATATCTCATTGACCCTAACATAATTAATTTACGTATAATTCTCTTATCCTAAAAGTTCATACAATTCAGTAGGTACACACCCGACCTATCAATCGTGTCCGTACATAATATTTTATTCTCTTATATTCACCGTACTTGTTAATTTACGATTTATTTCACTATCGCATTTAATTGAGTATATGCACTACTCTAAGGGCCCTAGTTACCCCTCCAGTTAATTCATCTCCACCCTACTGATAATTAATTTGAATTCATGTTAACTGTCTTCGTAACTTAAATTCACCATTTCCGATACTTAACCCATTCGTTCTACGCTTATCAATTAATTTTCTAAGTCTTTCTCTAAATGACTATGATGGGTCTTAACTCTCTACCTACTGGTCTTTATCAAGTTCTAGAATAGGTATAAAATCACTCTAAACTTCCCAATAAGTGACGGCCATCGAAGGAAATTCACTCAATAAGATTTTCCAGGAAACAACAAGGTTCGATCGATCGACCTTCATCATCAATTGATCGGCTGAGGAATGTCGATCGATCGATCTTCATAGTCGATCGATCGACTGTTCTGGGAAGCCTCATCCTGTTATGTTTTTCTTAAGTTTTAACCACTTAAAACTCCATTAAACCTTATGGAACTCTCTACCAACATCATTAATTAGTTTTTATATGAATAAAGATTGTTCCTAATGTTAATATATCATCAAATCTCTACGAAAATAATCCAAGAACCACAATTATCCTTAACTTCTCAAAACCCTAGATATATGGTTTCTTTATCTTAAATCATCACATACCCAAATTTATATTTCGTAATAGAAATCAGATTTCTTCTGTAATTCAGTCCTCTACAAGTGTAAATCTAACTACATGCAAGTCCTATCCCAAACATGTATTTAAATCAAATCTTTCTTCAAGAATTATTCACAAAACCATTTATTCTACTCATCTTATACATGGATATTATAACTTAGATTTAAATTTTGTAAATAACCACTTGCCTTGTTTTAGAGATGATCTGATTTCGTGGTTTTTGTAGAGTTTGCTTCTTTGTCCCCTTCAATCTTCACTCTTCAATTGCTTGAGTTTCAAGAATTCCTTTGAATCTCTCACACTTCTCTTTTTTTATGCTTTGAGAATTACTTCTCTTTTCTCTCTAATGGCTTCTCCGTGAGTTATGAGGTTTCTAACCCTAACCCCTTATTTAATCAGATGATAAAAGACTCCAAAATTCGTAGGTCTTCTCACTCCTATATTTTAAAAGACTAAAATTCCCCTGAATGGTCCCGACTTAGCCCAAAAATGTCCTGGGACCCAACTAGTACCCCTAGGTATACTATTTTGACTATTTTGACCCTTCCGGAGCTAACCGTGACCTCTAAATTGTCGTTTGAGTCACTCATATAATAATTCTAATCTCGACCTCTCATTAGCCCATGTTTGTCTCTCAGTTGAGATTTAAATCATATACGTCCATATCACTCGTTATGACGTAAGGTAAATTCATGAGTTATTCACAAGTCATTTTCAGTAAATCGACTTATAATATTAAATCATTCCATTTAACATTTAGATCATGTTAAATTACTTTAATCGCATAATTTAAATATAAGGTCACATTAAATTACTCTACTCACGTAATTTAAATATAAGGTCACATTAAATTACTCTCTCACGTAATTAAATTCTTTGATGTAATTTAAATATAAGGTTCGGATTTTGTATTTAATCGCATCATTAATTAAATTATAAATACATAGAAATAAGTCAAAATATGTAAAAATACGGGGTATTACATGTGAGAAGGGTGCTCCTTATGCGTGTGTTTCAAATCAAACCAATTTTTACCAAAAAAATATCCAACTTTTAATTAGCACCAAACCAAGTTGGGAAAACCAATTTTTACTTTAGACCAATTTTATCTTGATTAATATTAAACATGCATATAGTGATTAAAGCAAGTAAAGTAAAGTAAATAATACTCACAATTTCGAATGTACGAGGAAAAAACTCAAGACAGGAAAATAACCTTGGACGACCCAAGCCATACAATCACTATGAATACAACGAACAGACAAAGACTCACTCAACGACTCGATCCCCATGGGTCTTGATGCTCTTCTGATTTTCAACCACTCCTCTCACAGTGCCCACGCCGAAAGTCCTTCTTCCACGATACCTATCCACAACACACGCGTTCACTTATGCCTCGGTGTCCACCGAATGTCTTTTATTCATTTATGATGTCGAACAAGAAGTCCTTCCATTTTTTTCACTGCAAAACCCTGATGTTCAGGTATAGAACAAACCTTCTTGGTATATCAAGATCACATAAACAGATAATAATGATAACTCGGATCTTTGTAAACTCAAAGGATGTGTTTAAGCTTTGAAACCTTAGAAAAACATGTGCAAACACGTCTCTGGATCGTAAACTGTTTTTCCAGAATGCACACTTATTAATTCTGACGAAACCACGCTTTAAATAATAAAAAATCATCGCCTCGAAAATTGTGTTGCTCGAAAGAGATTGGCCTGTCGTTCGCGTAACATGGCTTTCTCGCTTGAATGAGCCAGCTTGTCGTTTGAATGACGCGCATGTCATTTTGACTTTTTATTTAAAATGTCTCTTCCAAAAGAGATTCAATTAAGTCAACCTCTAATTCGAGCTTATAAGAATAAAACGTAGTTTAAACCATTTAAAACATTTGAAAATATTTTTTCTTATAAAGTTACATCATTATCCTTTTATAAAGATTATTCCGAGCACCATTAATTATATGCATTCATACCTGTGTGATTTCGGAATGCAATTAACTTGAAGACGAATAAACTTGCACCAATTAAACTTCGGCATGATTACATCTTTGAAGCTTTGTCGCAATGTATTCAATTTCTTCAATACTTCATAGACCAAGTGGGATCGTGAAAAAATAAAATCTCCCTATGACATATTAGAAACACAGTTTTGTTCTCGGAATTAAGTCAAAACAATACGGGGACTCAATTGAAAATTTATGTCCTTACAAATCTCCCCCTTTGACTATTTCAGGACAAAACTAAACCAGTGAAATGCCTAACCCGGGTCGTCAAGCCGTATGACGCCTAAATTCCATTCCATAAATCCAAAGTCAAAAATTATAGGACACGGACTAGTATATGTAGCACCGGAAGGCATGAACTGTCTGAATGTGATGTAGACTTGCAATCTCGAATCACTGAAGCATACCTACACACATTAAATAAACAAATAAATACCCAGTGAAGTATGGAGGAATAAATGAAACCAATATATATATCCAAATGATACCAATTTGACCATAGATAGCAATATGAATAAACTCTAGAAAATCATTTGTTAAACAATTGAGCAATAATACGATACCAATTTGTACTACCAATTTGTAATACCAATTTGTAAAATATGAAATCAAAAACATGCTCAACAAATCTCAAATCTCCCCCTACAGATACCAATTTATACTACCAATTTATAATACTAATTTGTAAAATATGAAATAAAAAACATGCTCAACAAATCTCAAATCTCCCCCTACATCACATACACGTATATGTAGCACCGGAAGGCATGAACTGTCTGAATGTGATGTAGACTTGCAATCTCGAATCACTGAAGCATACCTACACACATTAAACAAACAAATAAATACCCAGTGAAGTATGGAGGAATAAATGAAACCAATATATATATCCAAATGATACCAATTTGACCATAGATAGCAATATGAATAAACTCTAGAAAATCATTTGTTAAACAATTGAGCAATAATACGATACCAATTTGTACTACCAATTTGTAATACCAATTTGTAAAATATGAAATCAAAAACATGCTCAACAAATCTCAAATCTCCCCCTACAGATACCAATTTATACTACCAATTTATAATACTAATTTGTAAAATATGAAATAAAAAACATGCTCAACAAATCTCAAATCTCCCCCTACATCACATACATCTCTCCCACTTTTTGTCATGAATAGGCAACCTGCTGAAAAGATAAACCAATCAAAGTATCTACCATGAAGATATACCAAATAAAAATCGCTAGATAATCATGAAACAACCAGCTAAATATGATCAATAGATGAAAAATCTGTAGCAAGTAAACCAAGGAATCACATGAAGAATATAGCAAACTAATCAGGTGTGATAAATGGATTATATGCAAAATTTCAAAATGAGACAATAAAACCTGCATATAAAACAGTCAGTCCAGAAAACTTCCAGCAGTACCAAAAAATATACCATAATAACCAGGGTGCTGAAAACAAGGAACGAAGCACAAAAGCCCAGACTGTCGTTCGAACGAGACAGGGACATCGCTCAAACGAGATGAGGATGTTGGTCGAACGACACTTCTCGCGACAAGGTAATGTCATTAGAACGAGTTCTCGCGATTGGCCAAATTTTCCTAGTTTCCCAGAAATATCATATATTTTTTCAAGTGAAAAAATTTCTAGAAAAAAATTCCAGGAAGGGACTAACAGTAGAAAAATAATGCTAAAATAGTAAGCTTTTAACACAAAACGCATAAAAACTTAACAATGTGAGTTACATGCAAACATAGTACCGATGTGCTCAAACATGGACATTGAATGAATGGGCGTGAAACTACGACAAATGAGTCACAATTCCAACACATCAAAACTATCAAGAAGCTCTAATTGATAGCGATAAATCATCAAACTTTATCATAGCCATATGAAAATTAAAGTTTGAGCTTAATGAACTAAACATACTACATGCCCACAAATCCAGAATTTTGACGATTCTACAAGCAATAGCGTCAAGTTTCTATGTTTCAACATTAGGATTAGTTGTGTAAACCCGTTTAAATTTTCTCCAACCAAACTCCCTCATAAACATATATTTTTTCAAGTTCTTTTGAGGTTTCTAGCATTCTCAACTTAAAGAAAATCTTATTGACCCTTTTCCTTAGCATATTATTTTTTCTTTTGGGCTCTTTTAAATGGTAGCTTTCAAACTCTCCCACCCCTTTCCCGTCAATCAGTTAACATTTTTTCAATTAGGTACCAATTCAAATCCTCACGGTAAACGATTCTTACATGCACACTTCTCCTTAAGTATACTTACGCATAGATGACAAGATTGAGATAAGAACGCATTACCATATTCAAATATGCAAGAGAAGTCAAACATCCATATAAACTCGTGTATGTGTGAAATGATGACATATATACAAAGTCGAATCAAAATGCATATCAACTTCGAAACAACACCATATAAAAAATGGTTAAGATCATTCTAAGCATCGATAATAATGACCAAATGTCCTAGACACATGGATATGAAATGATGGGGAGGGGGGTCCAAGCACACCAATATGCCACATCAAACATGTAAACTCAAAAAACCGAAAATCTTTTTGGCTTTTCAAACATATTTTGACTCAATTAAAAGAAAAATATTTTTGGTCTTTCAAAAGTTTTCTCAAAAACAAAATCTTTTTGTATTTTTCAATAGGACTCAAACAAATGAAAACTATAATACAAAATGATACACAAGTCATTATACTAGCAACGGATATATCATGAAGCAAACCAGCATATGACAAACATGGCAACACTATCATCCTTTAGATTTACCATGGGAAGAATCAAGTGCACCCAAATGAGAATCATGAAGTTTTATTCCTAAAGCCATTAAATCCAATTTCCTAACCCAAGTAGGTGTAAAACGACGCATGGGGATTTAGGGAACCGGGGCAACTTTATTCCTAAACTTACTAGGAGCTTGTCTAAAGTCGTAACAATAACGCCTAAGGTGACCTTTCCCACCACAAAGTGTGCAAGTGTAGTGGCGGTGGGAATGATTACGAATATGTGGACCTTATCTAACCTTCCTAGTGTTTCTCACACGTGCAAGGGGAATGGGACAATACTCTCATCAAAACCTATACCTCCCCTATCTCCCTTAATTTGGACGGTGCCTAAGATCTTATCTAACTTCTCATACCTAGCCTTCAAATCAAACTGAACTCTAGATGAGTCTATCAATCTCTCCTTTGACTCATGAATCCTAAACTCGAGTAAATGCCTAAACTCCTCAAACGCTAAAATCTCCTTTTTCAAAGACTCCATCAAACCAAGGAGATTATCTCTCTCACCCTTGACATACTCTAATTTCTCCCTATGAGTCTTCTCCCGTGCCCTAAGATCCTCAACCAAACTATCATTATTTTCTATGGCACGCTCATTCAACTTAGCTTGCAATTTTGTATTTGCCTTTTTCACTTTTATAGTCTCAGCATACAACTCATTAAATGCAACGTGCAATTCGTTCACATCTATCTCCTCTTCGTCACTCTCTTCACCCTCACTAACATGGGATTTACTCAAAATCTCCTCAAAAGTGTCATTCACATGAGAATCGTCGTCGCTCACATGACATGCCATAAACGCAACAAATTTTTGATCAATGGGGGAACTATCTCCCTCTTCTGGATCACTATCACTTAAGGTGGCACTATAAACAATGGGCTGCTTGCCCTATTTCTTACATCTAGTGGGACACTCCTTAACTTTGTGATCGTACCCCTCACACCCAAAACACTTATGTGACTCATCTTTCTTAGGCTTCTTAAACTTATCCTTAGAGGTCGGATAAACTTTGTTGTTCTTGATTTTTTCAAATTTCTTGGCATCTTTCGATTGCTTTTGAAACTTAATAAATGTTTTAAATTTCTTTGCCAACAAAGCAACATCCTCAACATCATAATCGGAATCAAAATTCGAAACTTTAATTTCCTCCTTTTGAGTTTTCAAAGCAATACCCTTTTCTTTCTTAGGCACTTGCTTGGAGGTAATCATGTCGATTTCATAGGTTTATAAGTCACCTATAATCTCTTCTAGTTTTTTCGACTGTAACTTACCCAAGTAGTTTAAAATAGACACTTTCTCATCAAACCTACTAGGCAATGACCTAAGAATTTTCTCAATGACACGGTTGTTGGGAATTTTCTCAGCTAGGTTAAACGACGAGTTGATAATATTGGCAAACCTAGCATAAAACTCATCAAAAGTCTCACTCTCTAACATCCTAATGGTCTCAAACTATATAGTATGATTTTGAAGTTTCGATGCCCTAACCATGCTAGTGTCCTCGTGAGTGAGTCCCAAAATATCCTAAGCCTATTTTGATGTTTCATAAGTCATAATTCTATTATATTCTTCCGGTGTGACATGTGAAGAAATAACGTACAAACCCTTAGAATTATATTGTGAAAGTCTATGTCCAGTTTCGGTCCATGACTCGATAGGCTTTAAATTAGTGACCTCACCTAAAATAGTGACATGGGATTCCAACCTTTCTCAACTGCTAGCCACACACACACTCATCCATATAATTTAATGCACTTTTCATTCTCATCTTCCAATAGGTGTAATTAGTGCCATAAAAAAAAGGAGTTCGAAAAAGTTCGTTATTTCCAAAATTCATCTTTGAACACATACGGGATCACAAAATAAATAAATTATGTTTTCTAGCTATAATACCAATTTGAGAAGGGTGGTCCTTATGCACGTGTTTCAAATCAAACCAATTTTTACCAAAAATTATCCAAATTTTAATTAGCACCAAACCAAGTTGTGAAAAAATATTTTTTACTTTAGACCAATTTTATCTTGATTAATCCTAAACATGCATCTAGTGATTAAAGCAAGTAAAGTAAAGTAAAGAATACTCACAATGTCGGATGTATGAGGAAAAAATCCAAGACAAGAAAACAACCTCGGACGACCCAAGCCAGACAATCACTATGAATATGAAATTACAACGAATAGACAAAGACTCACTCAACGACTCGATCCCCACAGGTCTTGACTCTCTTCTAATCTTCAACCTCTCCTCTCACAGTGCCCATGCAGAAATTCCTTCTTCCAGATACTTTTCTATAACACACGCGTCCATGCATGTCTCGGTGTTCACCAAATGGCTTTGATATGTCTATGATGTCGAACAAGAAGTCCTTCTCTTTTCTTCACCGCAAAACCCAGATGTTCAAGTATAGAACAGACCTTCTTGGTGAAGCAAGATCACATAAACATATAATAATGATAACTCGGGTCTTTGCAAACTTTAAGGATGTATTTAACCTTTGAAACCTTAGAAAAACATGTGTAAACACGTCTCTAGATCGTAAACTGCTTTTCCAGAATGTACACTTATTAATTCTGATGAAACCAGGCTTTAAATAATAAAAAAATCACCGCCTCAAAAACTGTGTCACTTTAACGAGATTGGGCTGTCATTCGCATGATATGGCTATCTCATTTGAACGAGCCAGCTTGTCGTTTGAATGACGCGCGTGTCATTTTGACTTTTTGACTTTAAAATGTCTCTTCTAAAAGAGATTCAATTAAGTCAAACTCTAATTCAAGCTTATCTGAATAAAACGTAGTTTAAATCATTTAAAACACTTTTAAAACATTTTAAAATATTTTTTCTTATAAATTACATCCTTATCCTTTTATAAAATTATTTCGAGCACTATTAATTATACGCATTCATACCTGTGTGATCTCGGAATAAAATTAACTTGAAGACGAATAAACTTGCACCAATTAAACTTCAGCATGATTAATTCTTTGAAGCTTTGCCATAACGTCTTAAATTTCTTCAATACGTCATAGACTAAGTGGGATCGTGACAAATTAAAATCTCCCTATGTCATATTACAAACACAGTTTTGTTCACGAAGTTAAGTCAAAACAGTACAGGGACTCAATTGGAAATTTGTGTCCTTATAAAGTGAAATAGTTTTCACAAAGGATTTCCGAGCAATAATTAAGGAGGGAATAGAGGCCAAGGGTGAAATACCAAAGACAACTGGCCAGTAAATCATGGGTTGTGACATTTATAGCGGACAGTAAAAGATCGTAAACATAGATTGGATTACGGTTAACTCCAAGATAAACAAGGAATAATTGGATTTCATTAAAATTTTAGAAATGGTAAATGAAAGTGAATGGATACAGATGTAACTCGGACAAAATTCTTAAAATGTATAAAAAGGAAAATTCAATAAAGTCCATGGAAAGAATTAATTAGAAGTATCTAATAAAGGATCAAGTACGGATAAATAACTGGCTTAAAGTGGCACAAACCTAGGTTTATATATTAATGTCAAGGGTAACAAGGTTAAGAAGTAAGAATATTTGCCTTAAAACACCGGTTGCGTGTGTCGAAATGATAATTAGAAAATTTGGTGTTTTTTATGAATTAAAAATTGTGTTATAAGAAGGTGATCATGAATGAATTTTCTTTAATAAATCGCATTGGGTTAATGGCATTAAAAACAACATGTGAATGTTAATGGAACGTGTGAAAAGGGGGTTAATGAAATTTAAGGGAGACAGGTACACATTTTTATATTAACAAAGTTTTCACACACACACACACACACACACACACACATATATATATATATATATATATATATATATATATATATATATATATATATATATATATATATATTTGATAGGAAGTCTAGTTATTGCTATGTTATAGCATCTGTTTTTCCTTCCGTTTGTTTATATATCGAATTTTTTTAGGTACTCCACTTGGAATTGACACACACCCTTCATTTGTTAGGGCAGGATATCTGTGGTTCCGTATTTGAGAGCGTTTTATAGATAAGTGTTCCTTACCATCTTACGTTAGTAGATCTTATTACATGAATATTGAAGGCACTCTAATGGGTTCTTGTCACACCCTACTTTTTGGTATGAATGAATAAGAAGTACGTATAAAGTAATGAATTAAATTTAAGGCAGAATAACATAACTTTTTTATTCATTATTAATATGTTACATAGGGTGGAACCACTGCATGGGTGAATTACACGTTTCTAGTTCACACGACAATATATAAAATTGAAAAGCAACACTCCTTGCTCCCATCTAGTTTAATCTCTGCCCATATGATCACATACGTAAATAGGTGGCCGTTGTCTGTCTCTAGTAGGGAAGAGATACTATTTCCTTTCTCCTGGCGCATCTGTGTAACACCCCGTATTTTTGTACATTTAATATTTAATTAATTCGGGAATTTTAAATTACTTGTGTTGTAATTTTAATTGAATTAATTATGGCCATATATATATATTTAAATATTAATCGGGGAGTGAATGGTTAATGTTTAGGGAAATTTATTTACTAAGTGAATAGTAATAATTTAATTACGTCATTTCGAGTATTAAAGACAAGGTATACACTTATCCCAGCCGGGAGTTGGTATAGACTAAATTGGGTGTGAGATAAGGATTTTTATAAATTAATTCGGACGCAAATTCGGAGTGCGCGGTTGAGTCCGGATGGGTCGAGATAGTCAGAAAAGAGTACCCGGGGGTAGTAATTGGGTCTCGGGATAATTTTGGGCATAGCCGGGCCCACACGGAGTGAGTTGGGGCACTTTAATTAAGCCCATTAGGCTAAAAACGGGATGGAGGGTTTTTAACCTAAGTGAGGGATTAGGAAATCAGCAGCCGACACAACTCTAAACCTAGGGTTTGAGAGGGGATTTGGGGGAAGAAAATCAAGAAAAAATTGGAGGTTTTTGGAGCCAAATTGAGGGACGGCAACAACGGATCAGACACTACAAACACTTTGAGGCAAGTGGTTAACTGTTCTGATTCTTAAAGTGTGATAATCAATTCATATCATAGTGATGTGTAAACCAAAATTCATTTTGGGGATAAATGGGTACAAAAAGGGGGTTTTGTTAATGGAACCATTGAATGAAATTTAAGGTAAGAATTAGTTGTGATATATAATTCTGAGTATGATTATCTGGTTTGAATGAGAAAAATCGGATTATAAAAGGATGGAATTTGAATTTTAAATTAGAATTTTACCCTAGAAATTTGTGTTCTTGGGCGGGTCAAGATTCATAGTGTTAATGATGTTAAAAGGTTTAGATGATGTTTTTGGTTCATGAGAAATGTTATAAGATGATTAATAGACTGATTTGAGGTTGGTTTTTGAAGAAAGAAATGTTGAAATTTCGTTAATGGTGGAATTCAGCAAGGAAGGAGCGCTGGTACGAAGGGATCGATCGATCGATCGGGGGCATCGATCGATCGACGATGGGAAATTCTGGGCAGTTCGGCCTGGGGGAGATATAAGGGGGAATTAAATATAAATGAATTTCCATACATTTATTAGTGATAAATAATTGTGAAAACAAATATTCCTAGCAATTATGGGAGAAAGTAATTGGGACTAGGATGAATTTATGTGGGACATTTAATGGATAAATTTGAGAGACTTTATTCCAAAATAGTGAGGTACGGATCAAGTGAGTGAATCCGGGTATATTGGTAAAGCGACCCAAAGTAGTGAATTAAGTTTGGAGATAAACTAAGTAATTTAGAGTCGGGATATATACTCGGGAAATATTTAATTTCGGGCCAAGTGAATCGAGTCCGGATATGTTATTAATTATAGGCAAATATAATTGGGAAAATTATAGAAATAAAGGTGTGACACATTGTAGGCAAAAATGTGGGTATTATATTATGAGATGTGAATTGGACCAAGTGAGCGAGTCCGGGTATGTTGGTTAAGTGACATCAAGGTAATAAATTAATTATTGAGAGAAAGTAATTAGTTTGGAGTCGGAACATTGACTCGGAAAATGTGGAGGTAAGGGCCAAGTGAGAGAGTCCGGGAATAATGGTTTGGTGACACCAAGTTATTAAATTAATAAATGTGATAATTAATTTAATTAGAGACGGATTGCAGACTCGAATATGTGTTGATTAATTAATGTGTAAATTAATTAAATAAAAGTCGGATTGTAGACTCGGGTAAGTACTAAATTAATGGGTGTAATAATTAATTTAATTAGAGTTGGACGATAGACTTGGGGAGATATTAAATTAAAATGTGTGTTAATTAATTTAATTAGAGTTGGGTGATGGATTCGGGGAGATATTAAATTAATAGGTGTGTTAATTAATTTAATTGGAGTCGGACCATAGGCTCAGGGAAAGTATTATATACATTGAAGTGCGAGAAATATATTAGGGTCGGACCATAGACTCGGGAAGACGGTAAATTATTAAGTGAGAAAATTAATTACGTTGAGTCGAGCCACAGACCCGGGAAATTTCATGCAGTATACGAGATTTTGAGTACACGGTAAAGCCGGAGTTTATATTATATATATACGGTGTAGTGATAGTATATATATACGTGTGTATATTGTGTGTGACATTAAATATCAGTGACTAGATATTTATTCAAATTATATACTCTAATGCTGTCAAGGGAGGTTGCGCGATGTGGGTGAATCCCCTAGCTTGAGGAGTAGGGTGAGTATATCCCCAGGTCATAGCGTCCGGTACATGGGTGAGGAGATTATCTCACTTTCAGGAAGGAATATGACCGCCTCCAATTCGTTTATGTAGTAGACCAGGTTGGTGAGGGAATCCAACTTGGAAAACTAGGTTTTGTGTGAGCACATCTAGTGAGATGGCATTTTAGAGTGAATCATCCGGTGAGGGTATACTCGGAAGGATGGATACACGTATGATATATGTGTGGATGTTAGTAAAGGTACGTATAATATGGTAGTAAATATTATATGTAGGTGATAATACAGTGTGTGATGTATTTACCTTATATAACTCGGGTTACGGTTATATGCTGTTAATTAATGAGAAATTAATTAAGTTATTCATTTGCTGGAATAATACAGTGTGTGATGTATTTACTTTATATAACTTGTGAGAAGGTTATAGGCTATTATTTAAGAGGAATTAATTAAGTTAATTGTGAAATAACTTATAATTCAAGAATCATTATACTCGGGTTAGAGTAATATGGTAAGGGAAGGTTATATCAGGACTAGTTAGACGGGTTAGTACAACTAGGCGGGGTTAAGGTAATCGGTAGGTGTGCACAATAGTGGAGGGGTGAGAATGTCTTCAAGGGAGTGCGACACTAACTTAAATATGAAGCGCATTCATGCATTTTAAATTACTGCAGTTAATTCACTTGCTAAATATTTTCAAAATGTTTTGGGTTCTAACCCTTGCTATAAAACTATTTTCAAAACCTTTTAGGTGTCCAGCCACAGAGACGCCAGGATTGACATTCTATTCTAGGGACACGGAGCTGCGGCATATGTGGATGCTAGCAGGAGTTTGGATTAGATGCATCATTCATTCATTCCTAGAGTAGGAATCTTGTATCAGTCTCAGTTTTATTTAGGGCTTGTAGCCCAGACTTCTCGGTACAGTTTTCAGGTGTAATTCATTCAGGTGTTGAATATTTGTATTGGATTATTTATTTGGTGGCCGGTGATTTATTCGGCAAGTTGCGTAATTATTATTCTATTTACTTTCATTCAGTTGTGTGAATGGTTTATATTTTGATTCCGCATGTATTGTTTTGTTTAATTAAAAAGTTAAAATTGGCACCAGTTTTTGGAAATCTAGGTGGTTAGTAAGTTTTAAAAAGTTTTCGACAGTGATGCTAAGGATGATCCAACTGGGATTCCTGTTTTAATTCAGTATAGGACTGATCACCGGGTATTTTATTAGGCGGGGTGTCATAATCTGGAGAAGGAAGGAATTAGTACAAATATGATAAGCAGCTTTTACCATTTCTATAACAATGATATAGGTATAAATGAGAGTTGGAGTGTGTATAGAATCTGTTTAAAATGGCTAACAATAATAAGCTGATAATGCTATGTTTATTAGATAAATGTTGGAAATTCATAATTCCATAGTGATTAGTCTGTTTAAGAAAATACGGTACATTACCAGTTTAGTTAGAATCATGTTTGAAGAAAGTCAAGGAATTTGAACTAATAATCCCATTCTTACTAGTTCACTAAGGGGTATAGAGGTAATTAATCCATTAGTGTAACTTTATCATAAATAATGACAAAACCTGTGGAGAAAAGTAACTTGCTATGCTCATAATTAAAGTGGCACTCGTACGTATGTAGCAATAATCAGGGCTCTCATTTATCTGAGGCCAATAGGCTACGTAGAATGTTCCATGGGATAACACGTCCGTTTACCTCCTAGTTATTACTAATGCTTAGAGTAAAATATAGCACAAAAGTGCATGGGCAAACTGAATCAATATGTTACATGATCTCAGTTATTAGGTGAGAAGGGTTAAAATTGATTCTAAAATTAAATACTAATGATAATTTTATTACTGATGATGGTTAACAAAATATATAGTATGATTGTATAATAACATGCACATACTCAAAGTCAATGTGGCTATCACAGAGTGATATCAATAGTAATATTTCAAATATACGAAGTATAACGCTAAAAAGGTAGTAAAAACCTACTTGTTTGGTATTCGATTGGATTGATGTCACACTGGAGTATTTAGAAGATTTGGGACTTGACTTTCTATCATAAAATGTGTGGTATAGGAGTATTAGGGTTTAACCAGTCAGTTTTGTACTTAAAACTGTCTTTCATAAAGTTTCGAGGGCTTATGTGTAATTATTTTAGGACTTTAAAATAGGAACCTTAAGCTCATTTTTGAACTTTGATGCAAGAGTGTTTTTGTGTTAAAATAATTTGATGTATGTAGGGACAAAGTTTGGGGTGCAAATTCCTAAGTTGAAAAAGTTGCTAGGGGTTGATTTGTAATTTTAAGTAAATTTTGATAAGTAAAAAGCTCATTTGTACATAACTTGAGCTCAGAATATCCAAACATGGTCTTATCTTATACCATTTTGATCAGAAAATTAAATAATTTTTTTGGGAAAAAATTAGAATTTTATGATTAGTCACGTGCCCTCACACGCCGCGTGGTCAAGGTTTCTGACAAAAGTCATCATCCCTAACCTCTCGATTTTGACTTTCTAGGGTTTAAAACTTTGACTAAGGTTTTCTTTTTCATTGGTATACCATTTGAGATGATTTTTTAACCAATTTAACCAATTATTCATATGGATTTCAAATATATAAGTTTCACGGTTCGAATCTCAGTATAACTCAAGTTTCAAAACTGTGTGTTGTCATGAAATTTTGACCTAACATTCGTGGATTTATAGAGAATGGCATGGTATCTTATGAATTGGATTTGGTTTGATTTCAAAATTTTTGATGGACCGTAGTCGAGAATTTTGGATTTACAGGTTTTGAGTTTCAAAAACACTTTCGATTGATTAGCCTTCTATATGAACATTCATGGATTTTCACCATTACACTCGACATTCTGGGGTTATAATGACCCTATTTATGGTTTTAAATCAGAGTTTTAGATTAATGTAATGAATTTCACCATTAAAGCTCAAGCTTTAATGGTGTTCCTACTATTTTTCTCTATTCTAGGCATTTCTACAGGTAAAAGCTTGCACATTATGAGTATTCTAACTATATTAACTATGTAGAAAGCTACCAGAATTTAAAGAATTGAAATTAAAGCATAAAATGATGAGTTACCTGAATTGAGAGAAAATTCGAGCTTTTGAAGTGAATTGTGGGATGAGTGTCTACTACTTAGGACATGGGGTATTTATACTACCTTGAGTGGAGAGCTAAAATGGGGGCACATGGGTTCCTAAGGTTCACCATGTGTTACAATGTGGTTTTCAACTCTTATGCTGATGTGGGTGTGTGTGTGGAATGTGGCAAGAATAAAATTCACTAAGGTTTTGATTTGAGTCCTTAATCTTTGATATAATTGCATTTAGGTCCATAAAAGTACACTTTTTGTAAAGTTTAGGGGCATTTTGGTAATTTCAAAAAGTTTTCAGGGTTAAAACTATAATTTCATGTTAGTTGAGTTCCAAAGGTTAAATTTGATATAAGGTTGAGGTTTAGGGGTTTAATATACCTCGATTTATCTCATTTTAAATGTTTCAAGGACTCTTTTATAATTAATTAAAACTTCACGGGGTTGAAGTTAATAAGCAAAGTTGTAGAGTTTTAAACACATTTCCTTTCTTCTTAAAAGATTTTTGATTTTACTCATCTTACAATTGTTTAAACCGAGGTCGTAGGTCATTTTAGGGTTTGAAAATTCCCAGTTCTTACAGCTCTACACTTGTTGTATTGTCATATATTGCTTGAAACAGAATTGCATACTGAATATTGGAACTTTAGGTAAATAAAAAGGACTAGAAATATTATCTAGGATTATTTCACATCAGTTCACTCTAACACTACCAAACCAGTTTAGGTTGACCCACGGGTGACCCATAAATCCGAGTCGGGATGTTACAACTGGATATCAGGATTTAAATTTCAAGTTCCTTTCGGGAGTGATGGGAATTCGTGAGGTCAGTATTTAATCTTTCAATTATTAAGGTTTGGTTTGGTCTCAGGGTCGTTCGGCGAGTAAGAACTACGGTTTGTACGCGCATGCGACTCCAACATTGGAGACAAGGAATTATGATAATAAACTGAAACTATTTCATTGATATAAAGAGGTTAAGCATAATTGTCATAGAAGTTGCCAAGCAATGTAAGAACTCATGTCCCTAAACTAATCATATACCAAGCGTAAGTCCTACCTTGAAATAATATGTAATACCATCACTAATAAACTAATACCAAAGTTGAAACCGGTCTTATAATATACAATTACCACATGGCACCCAACTAGTTTACGCTCCCTTACAACGGACCATATAATACCCTATACCATACATGCATAATCTTTACTCATTATTATGCTAATAAAAATAATACCAACCTCTCGGTGAACAATACCCAATTATATGGTTTAATTATTATAACCTACCATACCATACAACAACACCCTCAATGGTCCAGTTATCATTCTTGTAAATACCTAGTATATTATGCTCGTCACTAGCTAGATGTCCTATTATTTTCAACACGAATAAGTATTAATCTTCACAAAAGTAGTTATAAATTTCCACCTATTATTATTACACAATATTATGATCATTAGTCATACACTAGATGCTACAAACATATGTAGTACCCATGTACAACATAACAATCTTATAAATAAAACTTATTTTATTACCAGTCAGTGTACATTTTTAATATTATCTTATAAATATGTCCATCGTCGTACTATCTTACATAATTAAATCATGAAAGTTTCGATCCTATTCACTATACCGACACCCCCACTGTATAACCACTGACTCAAATTTGTTGATAGATAATCTTCTTATGACTCTTGCACACGAGATAATTTATAAACAACACGTAGAATTTGGGATATAAACCTATACACGTTCGACATTATCAGCTACGGTGGTAGTACCTGTTCCCTCAAACCAACCCATCCAATCCCACCAATAAATTCAATCAGTCCAGACACACACCCACGGTATGTCCACAAATATCACATAAGAATATATATAACAATACGCGTAGCCAAATACAATATATCACCCTAGCTGTACAAACTGTGTCATACACACCCTGGATGTATCCTTAATCTCAAAACCATAATTACCCAAAATATCCATATATTAAAGTATCGATATTTTTTAAGGGTGTTTCTAAGGGCACCACATTTTTCCCTTCAAAAAACCACAATTTTTTTTTACTACAAAATATCACTTAAATCTAATAGTTACTTTCCAATACCACATAGAGGGCCACGATGTATTTAAAGTTTTAAAATTCATTTACACACTTTCCCTCTATGTCTCTACACATTCAAACTTCCAAACCTTTCATCTTCAATATATAAACCTTTCATCTTTAAATTCATTCCACTTCAACCAAAGATTAAAGTACATTGAACAAAATACCCATTTGAATCCAAAAAGTTTTTAAAGTTACGAACAAAATACCATTTCATCTTTATATCCATTTCATCTTTATAACTTGACCCTTGAAAAGCATGTTAAACATATTAAAAACATGTTGAACAACAATAATGTACTAATTTTTTCTGCAAACAATGTTTAATACCTCTCATATGTTGAGAAAATACCATATAAATAATAAACCCTAGCATTCAAAACCCTAGCTGATAACCCAATGGTTCTGTATAAAGACCCTGAATAAAGACCCAACATTCGTCATATTTGTCCCGAACCAAATATGATATGAAAAATTGGATTCAAACTTCATTCGGTATAATTATCCCGAATATATGCATTTAATTCGTCATAATCACCCCGAATATATGCATTCAATTCGGCATAATCATCTCGAATGAAATTTTTTCTTAAAAAAATATATATATACATTCCATTCAGCATAATCATCCCAAATATATGCATTTTATTCGGCATAATCATCCCGAATATATGCATTCCATTTGACATAATCATCCCGAATGAAAATTTTTCTTAAAAAAAATTAAGTTTGATTCGGGATATTCACCCCGAAAATCATCATCTTTTTCGAGGGCCCGACCCCAACCACTGGACGATTTCTTCAATTTTTCATATTTATAAGAAAAATGTGATTTGGGGAGTTTTCATTTGCTTTTGAGGTGTTGTCATTATCTTTTGGGGGAATATCCATTAATATTTAAATATTTAAATAATAATTGAAGATGATTTGTTGAAGAAGATAAATGGAGAGTTTGGAGTATAGTGTAGAGAGATCAAATGTATGGTATTTTGTGTTGAAAATAGTGTGTAAAAAGTATATATATGATGTGGTGACCCTTAGCAAATTTTTTTCCTTGTGGTATTTTGAAGTAAAAGTTGTGGTACCCTTAGAAATACCGTTTTTTAATTGTCTAAGCATAATAACAACTGAGATTTGGCCACATCACTCACAATTCGGTGGTTAAGATCAATGCTTAATTTTCTAAAATTTGAAATTTAAATTTAAAAGTTTTCATTTTTCATTTTACCCCTTAAATTTCCTTTCCCACTTTAACCTTTCATTTCCCCAAATTTTTAATTCCTTCCTTATTTCTCCGTTATTCAATTAAACTAGTAAGTAACCCGCGCGATGCGTGGGTATTTTGTAAAATTGTAAAAATTGATAGATACGAAAAGAAACAAAATTAAAATTGGACTTCGAACCTAAAAAAACTATAAATTTTAACTCATCAACTCTAAAATAAGTTCTATTTTCTAAGACATTTTATATTCGCATGCGAGGGAGAAGTAATTCATATTATAGATATAATAAATACAAATTAAGTCCATAATCATGAAAACTCGAATTCATGAATCATCTACGCATCACAACATAAAATAAAGAAGAGTATAAAATTAGTTTGACTTAATTAAAATTACAATTCATATTACAGATATATTAAATATAAATTGAGTCCATAATCGTGAAAAACTCAAAATCCTAAATCTTCTACGCATCACAACATAAAATAAGGAAGAGTATAAAATTAGTTTGACTTAATTAAAATTACAATGTGTGTGTTTGTGTGTATACACAAACACATACGCTATGTAAAATTGTCTTTACATTCATTTTCCTAGTATTACATAAAAATAAAAAACTGCTTTCAATAATGAAAATAATGTTATAAATTGAATATTGCTAAGAAGAATGTAAAAAAATACAATTGTATTAAACGAAAACGCATCGTTGTATTTTTCCTACAATCAATTCGCATTTAATAACATTTTTCATATTTTATAAATTCCAATCAAAACATTGAGAAAATTAATAAAAGAATCAATGGATGAAGAAGCCTAGTTTTTATACATCAAATAAGAAAAAAATAGAAATTTATCAAGAAAAATGAAAACCCACCATTTTACCTTGATCAAATAATACAACTTTCCACTGAAGATGTTGAAATTCGCCATCTTCGCAACATGATACCTGCAAAGCAATACATGAATATATATATATATACACAAGAGAGAGAGAGAGAGAGAGAGAGAGAGAGAGAGAGAGAGAGAGAGAGAGAGAGAGAGAGAGAGAGAGAGAGAGAGAGAATTTGTAAAAGATTGATTTTTTTAAATGATACCCATTTAAATCATTTCTGCGATGAGGTACTGTAGACTTGTCATCATTAAAGTACAATAATATAATAATAGAAAAGATAATAATCTACATGAATGAAGATGACCAATTTTAGTCCACATATTAGAGATCTCTAAAAGAACTAAACAACTTTGTAGCAACAGTAAAATAAAGAAAAGTGCTCTAATTAAAAAAGAATCAAACTATGATGGGTCAATATGCATTTCAAAGTGGCATAATGGACACAGATTACTGACCACTCAACAATGCACTCTTGGTGATAAACGTGCGAGCATGGCATTCGAGTAACTTCGAAATCCATAGGGAACTCCTCCAAGCATATAGTTCCCCTCATCTCCATCTAACCACAAACTTCAACTTTCTGCAACCCTTCAATGGAAGATTTAGTTGCGTAAAGAAAGCACAAATTAAAGAACATGAAAAAATAAAATAAAGAAAGTGAATATCTTATAGAGAGAAGACGGAGAAGCCAGTAGATTTTAATGAGAAGCTCATCCATTTTTATGAGTATTTAAACATATTTTGAAAAGACTATATAGAGAGAAATGAAAAGTATAGGGGAAAAGCTAAAGGTATAGGAGAATTTGAAAGGTTAACGAGAGTGAACAGAGAAAGGAAAGACTCAAACATGGACTACCTTAGAATTAATGGGTAGCTCCTAACTCATTAACCTCTCTTAGCTATTGTTTTAGAGTTATTATATAGATTCTCATTTCCCTCTCTCTCTCTCTCTCTCTCTCTCTTTTAAATACACTTATTATCAAACCCTTTACATCTACATCCATCTATATCCTCTCCGAGCTCTCATCATCACCCGACTATTCTCTCTTTCTCTCTCCTTTTACAAGTTGTCGAGGTATTATCTCTCTCTCTCTATCTCTCTCTCTCTCTCTCTCTCTCTCCCATCTAACTATTTCTTCACTATTTGGGTTTTATTTTGATTTATAATCGGGGATTTTGTTTATAAATTGCGTTTTTAGAATCTCTACCCATTACTTTTTATTGATAGAAATTCATTTGGTTGTCAACTATGAGAATGTTCATGTTCTACTTTATGCTTGAGTTTTATTTTTTGAGAAGGAATTTTGATTTATTATTGTTTGAGGTACAAATATGTGAACATAGTAGATATTGTATATTTGGATGAATATACATACTGATTGAAATAGAAAAATATATGAAACTAAAAAAAAAATTACCAATTTATATTGGATAAAATGTGTCTTTCAACATTGTTTACCCATTCCGTTCTATACATATATCAGGACTTTGCTATCTTGATTAATGATTGTTTATCAGATTGCAAAATATTTTATTCTTTATTTTTTTAGTTTTATACTAAGCATGATTTGGACTTCTAAATACTCTAAAGAATTATGTTGGCTTTAAATAGAGTATTTTAGCTTCCGTGATAATGAAAAGAGCAAGTTTTGTGGGTTTATGATATTAGATTTTGTTTTTATTCGAGCAATATCTCCGTTTGTGCTTGCATCTTTTCTAAATTGGAAATAAATAATTTTGTTTGGATTTATGAAATTATATTTTATTATTTTTCTAACTGTACTTTTTGTTTGGGTAAAGGTTATTATACCCCCAAGTCCATATTGAAATGATCAAGTATCCAATGTGTAAGCCTACATATTTGTAGACATTTACAATAATTTCACATATAGATAGAAATGGTTGATTAATATTTTTTTTATGTTTCTTTTTTCTGCATTAGATGTTGACATCTTCATTGCAGATGGGTATATTTATTTTTTATACTCTTATGATTGATGTAGTTTAAGATTCTATATGTTTTCCTTTTGCAAGAAAGTGCTTCCTTTTCCCTAGAATTTTTACCACCTTTTAAAAGTTAAAGGGTTTTATACATTAATGTAGTTTAAGAATCTATCATTGTTTGTTTCCCTTTCCCATCCAATGACACTTTTGTAATCCCCCAACCCAGATTTATAGGTTACCCGTAGTCAACCTGGTCCGACACGAGTGTTAGGTGTGAGGTGCAATGAAAACATCCTATATAATGTTGCTAGTCCAATTTTATATTAATTAACATTTCACTTGTTTATATGTGATTCCAATTTCAAGTTCAACCTACGTGAGGGACCCGTGGGAAGCATCTCTGGAGTCTAAGCATACAGAGCTACTAAGGTAAAATTAAATAGAATACTTACTTGTATAATGCTCTTAAAATACGAACTTGCACCCAACTTGTCGTAACAAAGACGAGAACGTGATCTTATGCCCAGTGGAAATTTACAAAATTTAGTATAGAAATGAACGACATAAAGAAGACTCTACATGTTATACATATGTGCACATGAAACTACCGCGTACGTAAGCAGATACTTATATATACTAAAATCATGTAACCATTTACTTTTGAAAATATTATTTAGTATGGTTAATTTACCTTAATCTCACAAAGACTTCTTCTTTCATAACATGACATTTATCCCTTTATTTAACATAAACGATTAAATACTTCAGACCACTACACTCTGTTTAACCGAAACCATTTCTTCCCCGAAATTATCCTTTCCATTAAAAGCGACGCATATTAATATTTTCATTGAAAATAGCCTCTTTCACACACACGAACATCTTGTTAGAAAATACTTCTTCAACCATTGAAAAACGTTTCGCAACACACCCTTGTGTTAATTATGGGTTACACATTCTTAGGTTTCTTAAATCATCTGTTTACCATTACACATTCCCTTTCATTTAATTTATGGATATTAATCAATTTACACATTTCTTGTCCACTTTATCCTTTATCGGAACATTCATTAATTCATTAAAGTTAGGTTGTCTTCATACATTTGCCACACAACCCATTTCATGACATGTTCTTTATTCCTTTATCTTATTATCGAAATATTATATCAAATTCCTATTTTCCCTAAAATCTCCATTTTTTGCAAGAAGCTTTATTTCACAAATATTTAGAAAAATCCACATCATATTTGAAACATTTTATTTCATGAAATGTTTATCATCAAATTTCTAGTAAATACACCATTTTCATAAAATAGCAGTTTTAATATTTCAAAACTTTGAAATATTTACTCATCATTTATTTCCAGCGAAACAACATTTTTACAGACATTTCTATTCCACAAAAGTGTTTAATATTAATCTACTAGAAGCCATCGTTTATTCATGTGCATTCTACTCAGCCTAACAACAAGACTACTAGTAATGGAAATAGAAACTTAAATACTAAGGACATATTTTACTAACTTTAAAGACTCCAAATGGTGGTAGAAAGGTTGGCGTAGGAGGAGAAACTCCCACCTTCAAAGGTGGACTCAGGGGGTTACCAAATACATCCTCTATTAATGCTCCAATTGTTCTTCATTTAAGCTTCCAAGAGAAAACCGCTTCAAACTCGATGAGAGCTTCCATTTCATCTTCTCCAAAAAAAAACCAACGCTTCTCCAAAATTCTTAGCTCCACTTTAATAATGGTGGTAATGGGTGTTGTAGGCTTGAATGTGGTCAAATACTAGAAGAATAAGGTTATTTATGGTGGTCCGGAGTGGTTTGAGGTGGAGAGAAGCTCATCCATAGTGGAAGACCACCCTTCTCTCTCCCCCACTTCCTCTTCTAACTTCAAGATACTGAAATGAACCAAACCCACCCTTATAAAATCCTTAAAACACCAAAAATCCCGTTTCGCCGAATCTAGTCTCACTTGAGCTCGACAACTCATCAATCAAAGGGTCCAAAATGTGACAGTGCATAAGAAAAATCTGATTAACAAAATTTTGAAGGCCCTCGTTCGAACGAGATTAGGCCTCGTTGGAACAAAAATGGAGTCTCATTTAACCCCTGGCTTCTGATGACCTTAAAATGACATTAAATAGTTACAATGTGGGATCTTATTCGAAGCTCATTCGATCCCCTACTTCTAATGAGACCTAAATCTCATTCGAACAATCCTTCTTTCATTTGAACCCTCTAAATTTCCAATTTCTACCCATAATTCTCAACTATTAACATCAAACCTCACTTCATTATAATTTATATAGAATTTAAATGAAATATTAGGGAAGCGTAATACAAACATCCATCCTTGGGGAATTTCATCCCTGAAATTCTCGATTCGTCCTCTCTTCAAATTCATGGGGATTACAACTCTCATTTTAAGTCATTGAAACCCTCTAAGACAATTGTCAAAGTCCTCAATACTGAAATCATATCAAGCACCTTTACACAGGTTCTATCACCAAAGGCTCGACATACGACACGCTCTAATGCTTTTCCCTTTTGCTAATCATCAACATCACATAACCGACTCCGAGTCTCCATTCACTTGATGATCATGTTCAATTAAGTCCTAGGGCTACCATCGCTAATACACAAAGCATAACGGTGCCTACTCATGAAACCCCCTCTAGTGACCGACATTCACCTAAGAGTGCACTGTAATACAACCAATCTTCATATTCATCATCAAGAGAAATTTCCAATCTCAGGACTACACATCACGCGCCCCACAAATTTTTCAGGTTATTACGACTACACAACTTGCATGAAATTTCCATGAACCATACGATGCTAATTTCTCTCTCCAAGAAGTAATACACCTACCAAATATTCATTGTGTTCGACTGACACCTTTCATTAAGTCACTCTGACGACCCTAGTACTATTCTAGGTGTCTCACCTTAGTGCACTCACTTGAGCCTCGTGTCAATAAACTCACTGTAGCAAAGAGACACTGTGAATTAAGTTTACTCGATTTCTAACACTATATGATATCCTCAAATCACCATTATGCTCTCAATAAACAGAGCCACTAACTGCCCATGCCTCTAGTAAAAAAGGTCGCTAATTCTAAGAAAAGTCAATACCACGAGCAAAACATGTGGCTAAAAGAGAAGCCACTTGCGCATTGAAATTTGTGCAATAGTAAGAATACCTCAAATAGGGCGCACACAGTTACAAGCTACATTGACCATGCCCGGTCCACAGTGCTCTATTAGAACCAAATGCGCCATACCTTGACATGGTACCAATTTGAGCTACCGCTTACTTTAGAATATCTATCCCCAATTACCGAAATTGAAAGGAACTCACGAGAGTCAGAAGGAACAACCAATCGTTCCGAGAAAATCCCACCCATATGCGTCAGACTATGATTTACGAAAGGAGTACCTACATTATATGCTTGAAGTCTTATCACTTATCCAAGATTTCCTCACTGCATACTAACCTAGCCACATACCCTGGATTGAGTCACCAAACGTGACAAATCGATCACAACCATTCATCCTCAAAAGATGAAAGCAACATATGAACTTGTCGTTCTCTGAAAGTAAAATGCCCGACTTCCCTACTTGGGAGTGATGTGTTTACCCTCACATCCTTGGCACACATGAACCATTCCAATTGGCGAATGCCTAATGCCTTTGTTTACACTGACCTATTCCATTTATCGGTGACAATGTCATCAACCTACTAGATCTAGGTTACAATTTGCCTTACCATATCATGATCACAACCCCAATTCGCCTTGGTCAGTATTCTGTTGAAGAGAGATATTCACATTATTGTGTCTTTTGACTACACCACATTGTTACCAAGCTTACTTCTAGGTTCTACCCAAACTGAACTCACGTGACAACCACACTGACCGCCATTGGCATTCTAAGGTTAGTAAGTACCACACAAGGCTACATCTTCTAATTTGTATCATCTTGGAAGTACATGCTAAGAACCAATCCTTACCTTGCTAAGGATAACCTAGCATACAGTCAACACACGCCAACATTCTACTCATGCTTCGGTATTACCCACTTTAGTTGCCATTTTCATGTATCTACATGGAGTCATCAACCTAAGTCTCAAATACCTTTCCAAATACTCCTCAAAATAAAGGGTTGCACCACCATTACTAGTCATTTCATGACCCCGGGCACTACTCCTCAT
Source organism: Sambucus nigra (assembly GCA_949130495.1). Lineage (NCBI taxonomy): Eukaryota > Viridiplantae > Streptophyta > Magnoliopsida > Dipsacales > Adoxaceae > Sambucus > Sambucus nigra. Next base: position 683,197,709 of record OX422209.1, read on the forward strand.
ATACGACACGAGCTTATAATTTCTCCTTGGAGGACACACCATCCATCTGTGCCGATTTAGGAAATTTAACTCCGTACGTACGGTATTCGACTCCTCTAAACCTTGACTAGAAACCTGAGATCATCACTTGACAATCCTAACTAGGATGCTAATTCTTCTTCATACTGAACTTAACCGATCTCCTCAGGAAACCCAACAAATTTTATGTAACAGTTCCCAAGACCCGATAAGATTTCATCATCCAGACCTTTATCATTATAGTTGCGCTCTCAAATCTTTCAATAGCATATCGTGATAACTAGATGGTCGTAAATACATAAGTCTACGAACATCAACATATGGCTCACCTTAACCAATGAATACCTTAAGACAACATAACAAATTGATTTCTATCCCCAATGACACCACACATAATTTTCTCACGGGCACATAGATTCTTTTAAACCACACTCACACCAGGATTAACTCGCATATATCCTGTCACCTCGGTCTCCAAAATAATCTTTGATATTTAGATAACAATCTTGTCTCTCTTCCAACTAGTTGTGATCATAATCTACGTATCAAACCACCACTAATATTACTAAGGATTCGGTTGGGATACAAGACATCACCTACAACCTATAAACCTCTAGGTCTTAATCACCGAAATCACTAAAGGTCCTATTCCTTGAAATCAAATCATATTATTTAATACCCCGACATAGAGGACTACCTAGATTTCACTCCTAAGTCTCCTCAACCATCATCATTGCATATGTAATATACTCATCATAGTTTTCCCATAACTCTTATCATACCCTAAGAGGTACGACCTTCAATCAAGAATCACAAAGACATCTACTTATAACTATACTATCTTACCGACTTAGATCGAGTACACATCCCAAGTTTTGACCAACATGGTTCATCATGACCATTAAATCATCAATTGGCTTACGCCATGATATTACCCCAAGGAACGAATTCACCTAATCACCTCATCGGTACTAATTACCCGAAAGTACCTAGTCAAAGAACTTAACGCATTTCTATCACAATTAACACTGTTTAGGTACGACGCACTAGTAACCTAATCGCCACCGTTGAATTTACATGAGACATGTTTATAATTTAATAGAATTCATTCATCATTCTTTGCATGTCGATTGTCTTCTCATATCAATACCAATTAACATGAAAGCACCTCAGACTAAAAACCTGCGATGTTGCCACTGTTGGCTTGAACGAGCACTCACAACTTACTAGCATATCTAACTCAAAAGTGTGGAAGTTATTGATGACACTAACTTCATCACATTTGAATTGGTAATGAATTCACCTGTCGTGCTAAACTCTTGACTTCACCATCGAGGACATGAACTAAACTGTCATCAAAACTACTATGACCAACCCAAAGCAACACTGACATAAAAAAATCCTCAACTAACCTCACCACATCACTCCCGAAAAGAACCTGTAACCTAGAGCTCTGATATCGTTTGTAACACCCCGACCCGAATTTATGGGTTACTCGTAATAAACTGGGTCTAACCCGAGCGTTTGGTGTGAAGAACAATGAAAACATCCTATATAATGTTGCTAGTCTAGTTTTATTTTAATTAACATTTCACTTGTTTAAAATGCGATTCCAATTTCAAGTTCAAACTACGTGAGGGACCCATGGGAAGAATCCCCAGAGTCTAAATATATAGAAGTACTAAAGTAAAATTATAGAATAATTACCTGTATAACGCTATTAAAATACGAACCCGCACCCATGTCATAACAAAGACGAGGGTGTGAGCCGATGCCCAGTGGAAATATACAAAATCCAGTACAAAAATGAACAGTAGAAAGAAGACTCTACATGTTATACCTATGTGCACATGCGACTATCTCGTACATATATAGATACTTATAAATACTTAATGCATGAAACCATTTACTTTCAAAAACCTTATTTAGTTTGATTAATTTACCTTAATCTCACAAAGACTTCTTCTTTCTTAACTTGACATTTATCCTTCTATTTAACACACATGGTTATATACTTATTACCACTACGCTTTATTTAACCGAAACCATTTCTTTACAAATATTATCCTTTCCATTTAAAGTGATGCACATTAGTATTTTCATTGAAAATAACATCTTTTAACATACGCGAACACCGTGTCAGAAAATACTTCTTTAACCTTTGAAAAACCTTTCACGACACACCCTTGTGTTAATTATGTGTTGCATCTTCTTAGGTTGCTTAACTCACCCGTTTACAATTACACATTCCCTTTCATTTACTTTATGGACATTTATCAATTTACACATTTCTTGTCCACTTTATCCCTTATTTGAACATTCAATAATTCATTCAATTTAGGTTGTCTTAATACGTTTACCCCACAACCCATTTATTGACATGGTCCTTATTCCTTTATCTCATTCTAGGAATCTTCCAATAAACTGTGTACTTTAATAGGCTGTTCATCGTCGGCAACACCACCATATGCTCTGACTAGTGCTTTTGGGTCTTTCACCCCAGGGCTTCAGGCCCTTCTTAATTATCCCGGTGTTATTCGAGCTTCTTTCGATGTGTTTTAAAATTTTACAAGTGTCAACATTATTCTTCCTTTCCCTTTTTTACCCGACCAAAGCCAAACTCGGGGTTCCACCCCAACTTATGTTACACTTTGAAATTATCTTTTCATGTCCGTTACACTTTAACTTTGTTTTGATTCCAAAATCACATTCATTTAGGAATAAATTGTGTAACACCTTTTCCAACATTTTTATATCATAAAAAATTTCCACTTTAACCAAAATTACCATTTTACTCATTTGTTTCCAAACTAGTCCTTTCCAATTTCATCATTGTTAATCCTTCAAACATTATTAAGTTATTATACACACCAACTTCCTACTTTTTAACCGTTAACACTTTTTCAACACCTTGACTATCCATATTTCCAAATTTGACATTTCTTTACTTCCTTTATTAAAGAAATATAATTACACTTAAAGACTACTTTTATAAGAAAGTACCATTTTCTTTTTATCAATACATGTAGTCCTACAACCTTTTATTTATCACACCTTTAACCGCTCTTTACACACTTTGAAGATTGGAATTTCTACTTTTCTTATTTCTTGTTTAAAACCAACAAAATTTTCTTTAAACTTGTTCACATATTTATTATCAAAATACTACAAGTTTATATGCATGAGAAGATGGATTTAAAATCATATTAAATGGGTTAAACATACATTTCATTCTAATTATTCTTTTCAAAACATAAAGACATTTTCATTTTCTTCAAACTCAGCAAATGTCCATTTTTCCAAACATGTCCTTTTTTTTTGCAAGAATCTTTATTTCACAAATATTTAGAAAAATCAACATCATTTTCCAAACATTTTATTTCATAAAATGTTTAGCATCCAATTTCTAGAAAATACACCATTTTCATAAAATACCAGTTTTAATATGTAAAAACTTTAAAATATTTACTCATCTTTTATTTCCAACAAAATAATATTTTTACCAATACTTCTATTTCATAAAAGTGTTTGATATTAATCTACAAGAAGCCATAATTATTCTTGTGCATTCTACTAATGTAATATACCAACAAGACTACTACTAATGCAAATAGAATCTTAAATACTAAGGATAGGTTTTACCAGCTCTAAAGACTCCAAATGGTGGTAGAAAGGTGTAATACCCCGTATTTTAATAGCTTTTAAAATTATGGGATTTATTAAATTTAATTGAGATAAATTAATGAAATTTTAATCCGGAATGTTGCTTTGAATATTTACTAGCATGACGAGAGTTAGTAATTATTGAAAATTTGTTATTTGTTGCATAATAATGGATGAGTATAGTAATATATGAGATTTATTTTTATAATGTTGTCAAGAGTGAATTAAATGACTATTTCGGAAATTCAAGTCGGGATGTGCCCGTGTCATGTCATGACTAATTTTGTTAAATAAAAAGTAAATATTTTATAAGTTGTTCGTATGGTCGTTTCGAGTGCGCCAACGCGTCCGGAAGGGTCGAGATAGTCAGAAAAGTATACCCGGGGGTTTAGTTTGGGTCTCGGGGCGTTTTTAGGCCTAATTGGTGCCCCGGGAGGGCATTTTAGTCATTTTACATAAGTGGGTAATTAAACCCACGAATTTCAGCCAACCTATATCAGCCATTAGGTCAGCCTCTTAGGGTTAGAACATTCACAAATCAAGTGACGGCCATTGGAGAAGAGAGGAGAGAGCTCCAAGGCAATCCAAGGCCAAAAAGCCACCGGTTTGCACCGCCACCACCACCACCGCGTAGATCACGAGTCGAGGAACGCAGCCATACCAAAATCAGCCGTGAATCTGCATACCAAAATCCCAGGAAAGTGTTAAACTTGCTATTTTCGTTGATGCAATCTTCATGTTAGCTTAGGAATGAATTGTGATAAAAACTATGGAAGAAAACCCCATTTTTTATAGGAGAACCCATGTAGTATTGATGTATATGTTAAATCTAGAAACCCTTGCCATGTAGAGGTAATAATCCACGAAATTTGGTGATCATAATAAAGAAATATTGGAGAAATATTTATTAGAAATCTGTTTAAGAAAATTCTAGGGTTCTTGATAATTGGACATGATTTTAGGTTGAAAATCCATGTTTAATGATAGTTATACACATGCTTTACGTTATAAACACCTGGTATAATGTTATGATGATGATAGTAGGATTTTTGGGACGATTAGAATGGAAAAACATAGTTTTGGATGAAGAAGTTTGATGAATCCCGTAACTGCATTCTGCAGAATTTTGCCCAGACCTGCTTGATCGATCGATCGAGCCTAGAGCTTCGATCAATCGAAGGTTCGATCGATCGAGACCCAAGCTTCGATCGATCGACCCCTCCTGGCAGACTCCTATTTCCCTTGTTTAATTAGTTAAATTAAGTTTATCGTGAAATAATTTTTGGGCATTCTAAATAAAATGATTTGGGAGACATTGAGGACCAGTAGGGTATATGAAATAATGTTGGAACCTTTAATATTCAATGAGAATGAGATTTATGGGATATTTGCCTTAGGTTTCTAGATTTATGAATTTAAAGGGTGAGGTGCGTAAGAGAGCTACGTTGGAATCTAATAAAGTCACTTACTGAATTTCAGATTTGTGAGGATATAGCCCACGAGTGTTAGGTAATAAGTGAGAAAACCCTTTGAGTTAAAGTTAGGAATGAAACCTTATACGTAATTCTATAAATGTGAAATTAAGGATAAATGGTATAATTACGGGTGATGAGAAGAACCTATATAATTTGATAAAGTGGTATATTTATATGATTGTGTGTATATATATTATATGCATGTGAAAAATTATACCCACGCTACTTGCTATCCCTGAGGTTTCCGCGCTGGGACAAGTCTTATCTCGATGGGACCTTTATGGGGGATATTAACTTGTACCCTAGAAGATAGATATCCTTGGTACAGGCTATCGATGTGATAGTTCAGACGTTCCTAAGAGATGCCGGTATGTGCCATCCTCTTAGAGACTTGGAATCTATGCTTCGCCTCAATATTGTTTGTGTATTTATGTTAATACAATTAAAGAGTGATTCCGAATGTATTCCCCTTAATATGAGTGATATGGGGCTTTGGATAGTAGAGTATGCACGCACCATAGTTTTATTCGGGGTGCTGTTATATATATATATTATACGAGTAGTTAATATATATATGAGATTATGAAATTTGAGACTGACTACTGTGATTTGATAAGTAGTACATGGTTGTTGACTCATATTATAAATACTTGTTTTGAGAAAGTATAAAATGTCACGGGTACTTTATAAATTTTTACGAAGTTAAAAATAGAGAACTTTGGCTACAAATTGGAACATCTTTTTAAAGTGAAATCGTGTATTGTAAATCTTACGAGTAATCTAAGATATGTTAAATCTTTTAGAAAGACTAGTGCGATAATTGATAAAACAAACCGTTGGGAAGATTAGTGCGATAGGTGTGCGCATTAGAAGAGAGGTGAGTATTTCTCAAGAGAGTGACGCACTAATATGTTGTTTCATTGGTCTGTATCAATTTAAATATTTGCTAAACGTATTTTAAATCAAACGCACTTTCGGGCTCTGACCCGTTTCTTTTTCTCTCTCTCTCTTGTATATATATGTATATTTTCAGGTGCCCAACCACAGGGGCGTCTTGCTTAGGATTCCCTTGAGAAGAACGAGCTGCAGCTTAGGTGGGAGTTGCAGGTCACTTGAGTAGACGGCTTCCGTTATTGACTCCACTCCTAGTACTCTCATTTATTGAAACGTGTGCCCCTTTTCATCATTTCATTTGTTGTAGGGACATTTATATTTCAGTTATTCCCAGTATTGTTCCATGGGATTTATTCGGGATAGATTTATGATTTTAGTTTCACATGTTGACATTCGATTGACGAATGTATTATGTTATTTAGTTTATTGTGGTGTGATTCTTAATTGTAGAAATGTTGTTATTAAGTAAATAAATCTTTTCTTTAATTAAAATTTGGAAAGTTTGTATGAAAATGTTTTTGACACTTAGCTTAATTATTTAGGGTGATAAATTGGAAATTTTATTTTTTATCGACAGTGATGCTGAGAATGAACCAACTGTTTACCTTGATTTAATTTAATAAAGGAGTGATCGCCCGGTATTTAATTAGGCGGGGTGTCACAAAAGGTTGGTGTAGGAGGAGCAACCCCCACCTCCAGAGGTGGACTCCAGGGGTTACCAAATACATCCTCCATTAATGCTCCAAGTGTGCTTCATTTAAGCTTCTAATCCAAAATCCCCTTCAAACTCTCTTCAAAATCCATGCGAGCTTCCATTTTCATCTTCTCCAAAAATCCCCCCAAACTTATCCAAAATTCTTATCCCCACTTCAACAATGGTGTTGATGGGTGTTGTAGGCTTGAATGTGGTGAATTATAAGAATACTGAGTTTTTTATGGTCATTTGAGGTGGTTTGAGATGGAGAAAATCTCATCCATGGTGGAAGACCACCCTTCTCTCTCCCTCTCTTATTCTAACTTTAAGATACCCAAATGAACTAAACCCACCCTTATAAAACCCTTAAAGTAGAAAAAATCCCATTTTTCCCAATATAGGTTCACTAGAGATCGACAACTCATCAATCTAAGGGTCCAAAATATGATAGAATCTCATTAACAAAATTTCAAAGGCCCTCGTTCGAACGAGATTGGGCCTTGTTCGAATGAGAATAGAGTATCGTTCGACCCATGGATTTTAACGATCTTCAAATGACGCTAAATAGTTACAAAGTTAGATCTCGTTCAAAGATCGTCGATCCCCTGCTTCTAACGAGACCTAAATCTCGTTGGAACAATCCTACTTTCATTCAAACCCTTCAAATTTCCAATTTTACTCACAATTTTCAACGAGTAACATCAAAACTCACTTCATTATAATAATTTATACATAATTTAAATGAAATATTAGACTGGGGTATTACTCTTTAGTCACTTTTACCCACATTGTTCTAATATTATAAGTATTTATCAACTTGCACAATTTTTTTTCTTTACACTTGAGTATGTAAACTTTAAGATAGTTTATATATGGAAGACAAATTGTTTTAATGCATGTTAAGATCTCGATTTGTAAAACATTTCATGTTTTTAGGGATTTTACATGTTCTATAATTTTTTTTTGTTAGGAAGGGTATGTGAGAATAATGGTTGATATTGGCATAAAGATCACTACTAAGAAATGGTGAGGAAAAAAGTGTTTTCTATGTTAATGGCGATATAAAGATTCAGATTATGAAAGGAATTAAAGGTAATCTATTGGTAATGCAATTTTTTAATTTACGATTTCCTAATTGTAATTGGAATGTAAAAGCATCATAATGGATGTGACTTTCTTATAAAAATAAACAGTTGTGATTGGATCCAAAATTTTACTGTCCGCTCAAACTTTCGGATCCCAACACTATCGTGATTAAATTTTTACTTATATTTCAAATTATTCCACCCATTCCAATGATTTACACACCACTATATAAATAATTCTATATACTCTTAGATATCAGTCTCTTCATCAACTCTTTCTCCAAAATCTATTCTCTCACTTTCGAGATCTCTCTCCATTCTCTTTTTGAGGCTCACACACGAACTTTGTCTTCTAATAGCAATGGCTTTTTGGTTTTGCATCTATATGTTTTGATGTATTTGGTTTTGTTTTATAGATTTGGCAATTTTGGGTTTGAATTAACAACTAATATTTGTTTTTTCTCACTATCATTGATGAGTGCGTAATTTGTTTTATTATTTATGCTCAAATATCGGCCTTTTTAGGCCCGTTGTATCATAAACAATGAGCTTCTAGATCCATTTTCAGAATTTGAAATAAAAATGCAAGATTGAAAATAATTTGAGTTAAAAATGAAATTTTCGTAACCCGAGAGGGTGAAACCATAATTTTAAAAACTTTGGCCTAAAAGTAGTTTTGAATATTTACCAATGCAAAATAAATTCTCAATGAAAGTTGCTTAAATTCTAGTTGAAATGAGTTACTTATGAAATTCGGGGGCAATAAATACAATTGGGGTAAAAGTATAATATCATAAATATTTATGGCCCTAAATTTAAAATAATTATTTTTATTTTGAATTTTTACATGTATTCCGAGAGTTTGGATAACAAAGGAGTTGATATACAAAAATTGTTAGGATACGTCGCAACACAACACGATTGATACAGCTGTACTAAATGATTTTTATAATATAGCTCAAGTATTTGTCGAGGTCGTGCTGTAGCTTTTTGAAAAGGTATCTAAAAGACTCACAACTTTGATGCTTGGAGAAAATGATATTTTGAAGTCTTATGGGTCAAAAATGCAATTAAAACTGGTGCTGTGAATAGTGATGTGGATAGTGACAAAAATAGGGGATAATACTTATAAAAAAAGACTTCCCAATTGTTTTCAACTCTTCCCAAGACCCCATGAGATATTTACCAACACAAAATAAAATCAATTAAAAGAGTTTAACCCCAACCAAAATACTGCACCTCTTGGCTTATAAAACGGACAACCGGGCTCACTTTTTCACACACAATTTTAAGACAATTTTTTGAGAGTAAACTTTGAGAGAATTTATATTTGTTGGGGGACAAGAATTGTACATTGTGGGGAGGATTTTTTCAAGCATAATTTTAAGGCACAAGTTTCCTAAGTTTGCAATATTAATGAAATTTTTTATTCTTTCTTGCAATTTTATTATGTCATGGATTACATTAGCGTAAATTTTCTACTAGGACTAAGTTAAGTTTATCATTCTTTATTAGTATTATATAGTTAGTTTAATTTCGTGTTCATTCCGAACAAATTTTAAATATTTTAAAAATTCGGTATACATTTAAAATGACACGAGAGTGTGTGTTTTAAACCTTTGAAAGTGATTGCTAATTCATATTTTAAGAATTAAAGTGTTAAATTTATTATGGGTTATGCTTACATTAAATTGTTCGATATCTCATACTTAAATACAACATTAAGACTTAAAATTAATAATTCATATTTTAATTTTTGGTGTGAATACTTTTTGATGGGTTATGCTTGCACTTGATTTATTTGGTAGTCCGTGCTTAAAGACTACATTTAAAACTGAAAGTTGATATTTTTAAGGGAATTGCGATTTCAACCGTCTAGATTAGAGACGTTAAATTTTATGTGAACTTAAATATTTTATTTTTCGAATTGAACATATCAAGAGTCAATTTAGTTTGAGTTATAAAATCGAGAAAAATGAAATGAAATTAATTTGTTATATTAATTTAAATTGATAAATGGATTCGAAATCCTAGTTTCTCCCATAATTTGTTACATATTCTCAGTTGTTCCCATTAATTTCTTTTATTTTAGATTGTAATTCTCATCTTTACACCATACCATCTAGTTGAAAAGTCTTTGATTTATAAAATTGACTAAATCTTTGTGGGTTTTATCCGTACTTGTATAAGTTATAACATAATAACCTGTGCACTTGCGATTATTTTTAATTTGACAACAACCATTCAAATAATCCCCATGGTATAACCTCCGCTGCCTTTTTTGGATGTGAACATTTTATGTATTTTGTTCGGTTTGTGTTTTAGAGTTAGTTTTGGACTGAGTTAATATGTGTAGTTTGTTGTTATTTATTTTATTTTATAAATATAATAAATTTTAGTTCCATTTTATAGGTTTGCTCTCTCTCACTCTCAGGGTGTTGGGATATTATTTGTGGATTTGTTTAGCTCAAAATATGTTTTTAGTTTAAAATAAGGCTTTAGGGGTTTGATTCGCGGGGTTTATAGTTAGAAATAATTTTTTATGAGTTTTAAGTTGGGAGTTGCATATATACTCTCTTTTTAGATCAAAATAGGGGTTGTTGAACTTGATTCATTTTAATGGATAATGTTAAGACGATCTCCAAAATTTGTGAATGGAAGTTCAGAGATATTGTATTGCATTCTCATCATTAAAAGTCATTCTCTATATTTGAGGCTCATGTTAGTTACTATAGACTTGATTATGGATAAACCAAAAAGCTTTACTAGTTGTCCTTTTAGATAAAGGATAATTTTAATTGAAAGTGTTAAGATCAAAATTGTACTCTCATGGATTTTTTCTTATTATTTGTAGTCACAAATTAAAAACCTTAGTCTATGAGAGATGCTTAATCTTCACACCTCTTACCAGTATGTACTTTAACCAGGAGTTCTAACGACTGGAGGTTAAATCATAGATCGTAAGTACTAAGTATATTAAGTAGTATGTACTTTTATTAGCAATATATATATATATATATATATATATATATATATATATATACGTATTTAAACGTTATATTCGTAATAACATTGTTCTTGTATTTTCGGTTTCCTTTAATGACAGAATTTGGTAGGGGTTTATATATATCGTTTTTGTTTACAACTAAATCTGGTTTCATCTCAATGTATATGAATATCCCTTGAGCACAACAATGAGAGGGCAGTGAGGAAAATGTGAGTAAAATAACTACAACAAGATTAAATGATCCTTAATGGTATACAACCACCGCATAACGGTAATTAACCCCCATGCATTTATACGAATATCCTTTGCATTTTTGTGATTTGGGGTGTTATTGTTGGGTTCTATGTTTTAAAGTTATTGAATATGTAAGGAAAGTTTTCTTTACTAAAATTCTAAATGGTTTTTTTACTTATTTCTTGATTGTATCCTTATTCCTTTTTATTTTACTTGAACTTAATATAGTCCATTACAATTGCACACTTTATTGAGGTTTTCATACTCAATATGTTTTGTTATGTGTTCTATGATAGTCAAAGAAAAAGGATATTGGATTAGGTTTAGTATTTATCTTTTATGAAGAATTTCGAAACATGGTTCCGTACGCCTGAGATGAATTAAATGAATTCCCTTGAACGTTCCCTGGTTTTGTTTGTATTGTAATTGAGGTTGGTAGAAATGTTAGTTCCTATTTTTTTAATGCGTCTAACATATAAAATGGAAATTATTGTTCATTGATGATGTAATACTATTAATTTATTTTCATATCTTCAAAATCCCACTACCACCACCGAAAGTGTGATCCATGACATTTGCAAATTTAATGCCACTAGCAATTCAAATACGCATCCTTGATTGAGAAACTATATGCTTAAAGTTATTACAATTTGATGTATGGAGTATGCATGGGGGTATTCATACAAACTTTGTATGCCCCGTATTTGAATATTTAATTAACTTATTTTGTTGTCACATCTTAGATAGTTCAATTTATATAATTATTCTCTAAGGATTAATTCATTGTTTTTACTGTAATAAATATGCCATTTTTTTAATTATGTTTCTGGACATTCCAAAAGACTTTTGTAATTCGTTACAACTTACCCTTAAAGAAAGAAGAATGATCATTTTTATTTATGATTTTGATTCTAAAATTTAATAGGAAGTTATAATTTCACGATGGGGATTATGATAGTCATGAGTTACTTATTGTGCCATAGGTACAAATATATAGAGGGCTAAAGTTTTAATCATGCCATCGACATGGGCATAGGCTAGTGTGTGTATAGTGTGTCATCATCATATTGTCCAAACTAAGAGTTTTCAAAAGTTCATAGGTCCAAACCTAAGTTCCATATCAAAAACCTAGACAAAAAAAACCTACCCCCCCCCTACCACAATTATGGCCTAGGATTGGTCAGAACGCGGATGAAGGCGTGACTGCAGGCTCCTTTTGGCTCCTTTAAAACGACATTATAATACAAAAGTATTAAATGTCCCAAAGAAAATATAATTATAACCTACCAGATCTCCATTAATGGTTGTTGTACCTTCAAAACAATCCCAAAACACCTTCAAATAATCTCTAATGATTCCTAAATAAGTTTTTAACATCATAGTATCAAAATCTATAATAGATTCATCAAAATTTGGTTTAAATCATCACTTACATCAAAATTTGGTCCAATATTATTCTAACCACATGTTCATCATAATAATTCAGTCTTAACCATTTAAATTCAATCTTTTAATAAATCTAACTAGTTCCAATGGTATAACAACATTAAAACTAAGGTACAACATGATTATGCATGATATCTCAACCATACATGTGTCTAATCCCAAATATAACAACATTAAAATTATTATTTTAATGGATTATGGATGAGAACTTAACAAAGGTAGGACATGATTATGCATGAAATATTAACTATCATACATCGTGGTTATGCACGATATCTCAATCTAGAATGTGTATAATCCCAATTATAACAGGATTAAAACTAAAGTAAGATGTTTACTATGAATGAAATCTCAATCTAGTATGTATCTGATCCATATTTAATTGAAAAAAGTAATAAATCATGAAAGGGTTACATAGAATATGGTAGTATAATAAGTTATTTTCAATGAAGTATCTTAATGAATTCCTCTTTCCGCTCCTCTAGTTCTCCTAAATTCACCTTCTTTTGCTCTCCCAAAAACTTATTTACTTATTTACTTATTTGGTTTTGTGTTATATTTTAGGTCAGTTGCTAATTAGGGTAAAGTCTCGATTCAAAACCTTAATCCCAGAGACCTCATATGGGATTAATTTGGGATCCCCTAAGCTATCCTAAAACACCAATCAAATGCTGTCAAAACATAGACCAGAGGGGTACTTACCCCTAGGTACCCAGACTGGTATACTAAAAACACCACTCCAGTCCTCCGTATCCCCTAGATCCATGCCCACCGATACTAACTCGCAACATTAAAAAAATCATAATATTATTATTGAGCTATGAGTCATTTACATATAATTTAAAAGCTAGATTTAAATTCAGTTGTATTACGAAGTTGATGATTATTTAAATATCTAAAAACACTATACGTGGTTTATTTAAAATAATTATTAAATAAGCAAATTTTTAATTAATGAAAAATACTGAGCATAACAAAGATCCGATGTACTGAAAAATGTTGGGCCAGTCGATGTATATGTCATACTTGATGAAATACAAATTAAGGATTGTGATGAGATGAATTTTTTCTGAAGGGACCATCCTAGGATGAAAAGATAGTTGTATCATGGATCAATTCCACATGGAAATGGAAGAAATAAATAAAACCATAGCATTGGTCTTATATAAATTTAGATATTTTGAGATAGAAAAAAAAAGATTAAGGATTCTACCTTAGTTCAAAGTTCATAATAGGAGCCTAAATTTCATGAAAACTAGTCCTTCAGGACAAGAGATCTTTATCCCCACTTCAAAAAAGTGGGGAGGATGTCTAAGAAGAAATATAATTGAGCCCTCATGATTGGATAAACTCCTTAATAAGGTATAATGATTTCACTGGCTCATTTGAAATCATTTTAATAAGTATCATGTAGTAAAGAGGTGCTGAGAGAATGCATGCAATAACTTTTGGGCCTGAGCAAGATCTGCCTTAGAATAAGGATATCCAAATTGAATAAAATCGGTCTTAAGACCATCCTTAAAGTAGGTCTTTCGATCTAAAAACAGATCATCAGATGGATAAATGGTAAGCACGAAGGCAGTACTTTCCCTATGAAGAGAAAATTTAGTGTTGCTTATAAAAGCCTCAGACACACCCAAATCAATAGAATCCCCATGAATTATGTGTGAAATACAGAGGCCATTCTTCAAAAAAAGGTGAAGAGGGTTTAACAAAAGTGTGAATTGGAGATTTTATTCACAATACTATCATAGAAAAGGTCTTTAGAATACAAATATATTGACTGAAACAACGCAGTCAAAAGACTAAACTCTATGCTCTTTAAAGAAACAAAAAATTAATAAGGATTTACCAACTGAGTCCTCACAGGAGGACCTTTAGGAATTGAAGCAGTAGGAGGATATAAAAGGTGGGGATCATAATTAATATATATTCAAGATATAAATCAGAATGACCTAATTTTTGTTATATCACCTGAGAGCTGAGTATGGGCCTCACAGGATTTACTACCTTATGGATCAAATTATGGAGGCTCAAATTCAACAGTGGTCTCCAATACTGATGAAAACCTCACCATCGGATTCAAACCTTCCTTGGAGAACAAGCTCAATTGGTGAAATCCAAGAGCCACCAAGAAAATAGTCTCATTGTACACAAGATTTTGGGTTGAGAGTATAAGTGTTCTCAATAATATGAATGGGGACATTTTTTGAGCTGAATGGTTGATCGAAATTGTCCATAAGAAGAACCTTAAACTCATCAATATTTTAATTGATGAGATTTGGGAATAACGGATGGAATTATAGGATAATAGGGTAAATTTATCACCCCTGAAAGAACAACAACAACAACATGGGAAATCACAAGTGTACTATTCATCATTGGATTCCATGATAAATAAAAAATGTAAGTTATATCAAGAAAAGTGAAAAGGAAAGAGAAAATATACAAATAAAGTGATAAGATCAAGGATACAAATCAATGGTATCACCAGAGGATCAATATAAAGTGAGGGCATACAAAGCATTATTATTCATATCTGTAGGTTGTCCAACAAGCCATTAGTTAGAAAATTTTGAAGGGGCTTGGAAGTTATTTATGTGAGAAAAGCAACAACCCACTAGTTATCTATTTATAAAAATTAACTAGTGGGTGTATGTTTACACCACATCTAATGGGCAAATAAGTGAAAACACATGGAGGATAAAACTGGAAAATATTTAGGATTAATGTTTTAGAGGACGTAAGATAAATAGTTCATCTAAGATTATGCATGAAGAAATGTGGAAGCATATTAAAGGTAGAAGTGGTTGCACATGATAACAACTCACAGTTATTAGGAAATTTAAAATTTATAGAGGGAATGCCTAATTGTTTTAGAATCGTGACAATTACTTAAATTTCTTTATCACACTTAAATTCCTTTAATTAGGATCTCTGTTTCTTTTCTTTAAACCACTTTTAGTTCCTTCTAATTTTCAATTCCTCAATAGTTGAGATTAGTTTAATTCATAACAAAAAGTCTTGTTAATTGAAGAATTCGAACAAAGAACAATCATCTTATCAAAGTTTGGTTAATAACATTCTTTGGAAAGACCGAAAATCTTGCTTAGGATGCTCTAAAATTACATTTGACCCTAAATGATTAATTTAGCCAGAACAAGACTCATCATTGGAACGAGATACACCTATTCATCATGTTTGTCATGATATAAAGATAGATATTGGGTGGATTTTCTTTGTGGAAAGACTTTTCATTTTGGAGATAACAACTTATGATGTTATTTTAGGGATGCTTTGCTTGTCCCAGTTTCATGATAGTGTGTCATGTTATGGGAAGTCCATGTTTTTTCCATTTTAGGGTTGAAGATATATTTAATTATGATGACACTTCTTAATGGAGTGTCGAGTATCCATATTTATTCTATAGAGGAGGATACTTTTGAGGGGGTTAAATTTTTTTTGGAATTTATTCCAGTTATTCGGGAGTTTATTGATGTCTTTTAGGAGATCCTTAGGTTACCACCAAGTAAGGATGTTGGATTTTATATTGAATTAGCTCTAGGAACCATGTCGATATACTAAGCATTGCATCGTGTGGATCTATTAGAGATGAGAGAGATCATAGAGGATATTCAACTGTTACTTCAATATGTTTTCATTTGAAGGGGTACATCACCATGAGAACTCCGATCCTTGTTGTGAAGAAGACTGATGGTTCATTGAGATTATGTATGGATTACAAGGAGTTGAAAAAGGTCGCCTTACATAATAAATGTCCATCAACCCATATTGACGAGTTATTAGACTTGTTTAAAGATTCCTCGTACTTCTCTACGATTGGTTTGAGAACGAATTTTCATTAGTTGAGGAATCGACACTAGGGTGTTCAAAAGTCATCTTTTCTGACACATTATGGGTCGTATGAGGTCATGGTTATGCTATTTTTCCTAACTAATGTTCAGGGAGTTCTTGGATGAGTTTATTATTATTCATTCATGACATTCGGGTATACTCTCAAAGGACATGCGAGAACCCACATCATTTGAGGGTAGTCTTACAGATCGTACAAGATCATGAATTATATGATATATTATAAAAACGTGGATTCTTATTGAAAGAGGTTCAATGGGTAACATTATAACGGATATGGGGACTTTAGTGGATCCGAGTATAGTGTCTATAGTATTGGAGTAAGGACATCCCATGAATCTATGGAGTTTCATAGTTTATTGGGATTGGTAGGGTAGTATAATTGGTTCATTCAGGATTTCCCGAAGATTATGGGGGCCTTGACAAACCTGATGAAGAAGATTGTAATGTTTTTTTGGGATGAATATTTCTAGAAGACTTTTGATAAGATAAACTCTAAGTTAACTTGATCTCCGACTCTTGCTTTGCCTCGTAGTTAGGTTTACCACATGGTGTACACCAATGTCTCTATATTAGGACTTGTGTTGCATTGATTCAGAAGGAGAGGACTATAGCTTACGGTTCTCGAAAGCTTAAGACTCATGAGGGGAATTACCCCACCAATGATTTGGTTCTAGCAAGAGTGGTGTTTACACCTTGAGTGTGGAGGCATTATCTGTTGGGGGGTAAATCTAATTTTTTTTACTGACCAAAATAGGTTACAAAACTTATTTAGAAAGAAGGAGATAAACATAACACAAAGACGTTTGTTAGAGTTTGTGAAGGATTACTAGTTTGACATATAGTATCATTTAGGAAAATTAAATGTGTTCACCGATGCCTTAATTTATAGATCGATAATGACTTTATCTAAGATTTGGAAGTCATAGTGGGGTTCCTTTCACATAGTAAACGAGTTAACAAATGAATATATGAAAGTTCTTACCATCACACTAGAGAAAATTATTAGGGTTGAGAAGTCCCACATTATGGACCGTACTTTCCAGCTAAAGGTCAAAAAATTATTAATCGGGGGACAACTATTATATTCGATTGAGTATAGTGGGGTTTGTGGTTTCATGGTACATTATTCGTTCCCAGAGATGAGGAGATACGATAGGCAGTTTTGATAGGGGAAAATGGGTCACGATTTATAGTACATTATGGTGGGGATAAGATGTATGGTGTGGAGGTAGATCACTAGATACGACCAAGTTTTCTGCATCCTCTTGTGGTTCAAGTATTGAAGTGGGAGATCTTTTCCATGGATTTCATTTTAGGGTTGCCTATGTCACAGTGGCGTCAGGATTTTTTTTGGGTTATCATGGACATGTTAATTAAGGTATCTCATTTTCATCCAATTTGGGAAGACTTAATAGCATAGCAGTATGACAAGCTTTTTATAGCTGAGATTATGAGGTAACTGATAGGGACAAGACTTTTATGTCCCACTTTTGGCATAACTTTCAGCGAGAAATAGGGACTGAGTTGTGGTTGAGTACCTCGTATCACCCATAGACTGGAGGTCAATGAGAGAGAGGGTGATTTAGGTATTGGGAAATATTCTTTAAACGTGTGTATTAGATTTTAAGGGTAGTTAGGAGAGTACTTACATTTGGTGGAGTTTTCTTACAACAACGGACATCAACATACCATTGGTATGGAACTGTATGAGGCATTATATGGGAAGACGTGTTGTTCTTGCATGTACTAGATGGAGGTCAAGGATAATAAGCTAATTATTCCAGAGTATATACATGACACCTTGGAGAAAATGGAGCTTATAAAGGATAAGATGAGGACTTAAAAAATTAGGTTGAAGATTTAGTCAGATAGGGGAAAGAGACCCCTAATATTTTCAATTGGGGATCAAGTGTTGCTCAAGATGTCTTTCATGAAGAGAGTGATTCATTTTGGGAAGAAGGTTAGTTGGTGGCCAAATATCTTGAGCCTTTCACTATCATCGACCGAGTGGGACGAGATGCTTATCGTTTATCCTTACCTGATTATCTCTATAAATTACACAACGTGTTCAACATCTATATGTTGTCGAGATTCCTCAGAAATGACAGTGTGTATCAGCACATTCATTTGGGTGAGATAAAAATTCATCTCAATCCGAGATACGAAGATAGTCCATTCACTATTCTAGATATTAGGGAGTATATACTTCATTCCAAACTCATTTTGTTATTGCGTGTTCAGTGGGGGAGCCATAATGAGAAATATTTTATGCAGGAGCAAGAGATTTGCATGCAAGATAAATAACTAGAACTCTTTTATGTTGGTGAGTATCGAATTTCGACGATGGAATCCATTATTAGGGTGAAATAATGTACTTCCCCATATTTTTATACCATTAAATATTGATTATTATTGCCTGTATCCCTGAAAGTATCCAACGACCTTTTCTTCTCTCTCATGGAATTAATATAACACTCGCGTGCCTTCTTCTAATCCCCAAATACCTCTCCCACTCCTCTAGGGGGTGATAACTTCATCATCAGCCGTCATGTTGAGATGAAAACATCTAAGATGTTAAGCGATGGTCTGCCTAGTATCACATTATAAGCTGAAGGGAGATCAACCACTATGAACTTATTTAAGATGGTGCAATAATCTTTTGAACCAAGGGTGAGGGTAAGGGTGAGGGTGACATATCCCAATGAATAGGTTTGTTCTCCATTAAATTCATTAAAAAGAGTGGTGACGGGTTACATATGATTGGCACAAAGTCCTATAGCTTTAAAAGTGTCTAGGAATAGGATATTTGCATAGCTCCTAATGTCAATTAGAACCCTATTTATGTTTGCATTCCCCATGATAATTATGATGATGAAGGGTTCATTATAAGGCAAGAAAATCCTTCTGAGGTATGTTTCTGGGAAGATCATCATTAGAAATTCTTTTAAATCTTGATTGGGGAGATATACATGGTTAACTTGTACACCTTCAAGTTGAATACTCATAATATGGGATTTTTCTGGCTGTAGCATAAAGTTCACCCATGGCAAAGACCTTAGAAATACTTTTGACATCTATAAGAGGGACATCATCCTTGTTTTTGTTATTATAGTCATTACGCTAACCTCTGCCATTATATTTGGCTTATAATTCTTTGAGGTAACCCCTCTTGATTACCCCTTTAATGGTGTTTTTTCAGTCTGAAGTAATCGTTGGTGGTGCAGTCATGGTCTCTGTGAAATTAACAATACTTGTACTTTTCTCTTTTGTCGTTAGTAGTCCTCATGGTATTTATTTGAGGCAAGAGATCCTGAGCTTCCACTATTGCAAATATCTCATATATGGTGGATGTGAGTGAGTTAAAATGCTTGGCCTCTAGAGCTCTTCTTTTTTTGCCTTCACTTTTCTTTTTGTTGTCTTATGTGGCCTCAAGGTATTCTCTAAATGAGATAAGATGGCCTTCCCCTTTCCCTGTTGAGGTGTGGCCATAAAATATCTTGCTGAGATTGCAACCTTAACATTCATATACCTATGACCCTTTCGAGTCACTTAGTCATGGACTTTGTAGGATTTATACTGAAAGACCTCAGCAGGTCTTCTGAGGTGAGGTCTGAGATAAATGCCACCACACATATGGTGTCATTCAAATCATCAACTTGGAGGGATTCTTGGTTGAATCTCTTGGCATATTCCATGGGACACTCCCAGAATTTATACCTGAAATGACGAAGTCTTATCCACCCCTAAACCACCCTTAATATTTTTATTCCAATGTCCCAGTGCTTTCCAACCCAAGAACCATCTTGAGATAGATCTTCGGTGATTGATAACCTATCCTCAATAGAAATTCAAGTTGTTGATTGTTGAGGGGAACTAAGCACACCCTTTGAATTGTTCTCTTCCTCCAACTGGGGCCTGTTGTTCTCTTCAGTACAACTATGCTTTCGAACAACTTGTTCCTCTACCACTGGCGGTAAAGGGAGCCTACTAATAATGGTAGCTAGTTTCTCTTAAAACTCTTTTTGTGTTGTCTCCATTTCGTTGAAAGAATGAGCCAAGACAACATTATTTCGAATCTTGAAAAGAGGAAAGTTTTGTTTTGAACGAAATGGAATATTTTTTCCCATAAACAGTGCCAAACTGATGGGTGTTGAAATCCTATGTGATCTCAGACCCACAAGTGATCCCTTCTGGACCTCATATAGGTAAGACGAGAGGAATTTCAAAGTGTGAGATAATTTTTTCTTTCAGACCTCAGCTTATGATCCTACATCCACAATTAAAGATGTTATACTATTTATTAGATCACGAAAGAGTTATTACACTCTAAGGGACCTCTTAATCTTTGGTCAAGAGAGTCTGAGGTCATAAGACCCTTATCAACAATCAAAAGGACCTTATGAAGTAACTAATGGACTTCTCTAAGGATTACTAAGTATTGATTTAGGTCTCAATAAGGTATACATATGTAAGGTAATTGGAATTAATCCAAGTTACAAGTTTATTCTCTTAACAGCATGTGGAGAGAGTGTCTAATAAGGACTAACACTTGTGAATGACTAAAACTCTTGATTCTATTAGAGTATGGTAACTTGAACTTTTGTCAACCTTCAACTAACCTCCTATTCATATGAAAACTCTATGAGAAAGAATAAGTGCACTATAATGGCATGGTTGTGGTGTCTCTGAGGTCTAACGGTATCAGCAAGGTGGTGGAGTGTTGGCCAAATATTTTGCATTTGGTGTAAGGTAGTTATTAGGTGCACTATGGGAGCCTTCATATAGATAAGACGAGAGGAATTTCAAAGTTTGAGATAATTTTTTCGTTCAGACCTCAGTTGATGATCCTACATCCACTATGAAAGATGTTATACTATTTATTAGATCATAAAAGAGTTATTACACTCTAAGGGACCTCTTGAGCTTTGTTCAAGAGAGTCTGAGGTCATAAGACCCCTGTCAACAATCGAAAGGACCTTAGGAAGTAACTGATGGACTTATATAAGGATTCCTAAGTATTGATTTATTTCTCAATAAGGTATACATATGTAAGGTAACTGGAATTGATCCAAGTTACAAGTATATTCTATCAATAGCCGGTTGAGAGAGTGTTGAACAAGGACTAACACTTGTGAATGATTAAAACTCTTGATTCTATTAGAGTATGGAAACTTGAACTTTTTTCAACCTTCAACCAACCTCCTATTCATATGAAAACTCCAGGAGAGAGAATCAGTGACTTGTAAGGGCATGGTTGTGGTGCCTCTGAGGTCTAATGGTACATCAAGGTGGTGGAATGTTGTCTAAATATTTTTCATTTGGAGTAAGGTAGTTGTTAGGGGCATTAAATGAAAATGGTAGCCTTCAGTGCAAGTGGGCTTGGCTGATTATGGTAGGTGAAATAGTGTTTTGCTATTCACCTACCTGCTATACTAGTTGAAAAAGATTTGTCGGAGGTCCAGGGGGTCTGTAACTTTCAGGGGATGACTATAAATTTATCTTAAGGTGTTACGAAGTGATATACCCTGGTATTGAGGGTTAGGTGATATTGGAAGGCCATTTATCTTTAGTCTGAGGTCTTTTATGAGCGTATGAGATGGCGGAAGTTTAGTGTCGTGGTCCTTGAGCTCGGTCGGGGAGATATGTCGAAATCACTGGCCTTTCTAGGAGGGAAGAATGATGACAAAGGTCTTGTATAACACTTTATACTTTCCTTGAGAACATCGGAGGTCTTGAAGACCATTAGTAGTCTCACGGAGGTCAAGGTATATCCTTAGGTCATCTGTTCTCTCTTGAGGGTATTTGGGGGGACTAAGAGACTTCTAAATACCAAGTTCTAAATAGGGTATTATCAATCCCTAAATCTTCTATTTATTTTATATAGATGGTTTAGTTTGTTTATTAATTTATTTATCGGTGATGTTGATAATGGTATAAATATTTTGATTTCACTTGTCATCGGTGTTAAGGCTTGGCCACCTGGTACATGTTAAAATATGGGGTTCTTACATTGCATGTTCAAAATTGCATATAAATCCTACAAACTACACTATGATCATAAAAATGAAGCATAAAGCACAATATAAAGATAACTATTCATTTGGCTCTAAAATTATTAATACACACCTATTTTTTAGAATTAATAAAATGATAACAGGATGTGTAGTGATCATGATGCAAAACTGTACCTAGGCATGAGTTTTTTAAGAATAAAACAAAAACATATTCTAGTATGTACTTTTCATTAAAAATTGATTCATTTTTCATATATTATTTTTTTCCCTTTTAAAGATAATTTAAACAAAGGGTAACATATTACAAATGATATTAAACCCACTTCTCATACTTGTCAATTTTTTCAACGTAGTAAAAATATTAAAGCACATGTCCCATATCAATTTGAATTAGTTACAAAAATTTCATAATAATATAACATAAAAATAAAGTATGATTTGTTGAATATTAGAGTACTAATGTAAGAAGCATGAACCCCTAGCTCTTATGGTCTTACTTTTTTTCAAGGAGTATATCCTTAGTGATTAATATTTTCATCGTATGTTTTCAAGTGGAAAATATGTATTTTTTTCAAATTTATAGACTACTAAATATGTTTAATCTCCACCTGCATATTTAGTACAGACAAAAAAAGAAACAAATGTAACATAAATTCAATTATAAATGCACACCTATATTTAAGAATGAATAAAATAATAACAAGATGTGTAGTAGGCAAGATGCAAAAGTTTTCCGAGGTATGAGTTAATTAAGAATAGAATACTAATATATTGATACTAATATATTAAAGAATGTACATTTTGTTAAAAAGCGAGTTTTTTGTCATATAGTTTTTTTCTCTAATAAAAGATAATTTACATAAAGGGTAATATATTAAAAATGATATTAAACCCACTTCCCACACTTTCCAATTTTTATAAATATTTCAACATAATCAAAATATTAAAGCACAAACACCGTATCAATTTGAATTATTTACACAAAAAATATGATAATAATACATAAATGGAGTATATGATATGTTGCATACTAGAGTACTAATTAAAAAAACATGAATCACTAGTTCTTATGTTCTTACTTTTTTTCAAGGAGTATATTCTTAGTGGTTAATATTTTCATTATATCTTTTTAAGTGAAAAATATATGGAATTTTCTATTTCTAGAGTACTAAATATGTTTTAAATAGCCACATGCACATCTAGTATAGACAAACTTAGAAACAAAGGCAACATCAAATCGTGTTATTTATTAGTAACAATTTGGATGCACAAAGTACAAGGTTTAAAGATACAACTACTCATCATAAAGAAATAAAAGATAAAGTAAACAACCTAATCCACTACACTCTATATAATAATACTATTTACAAAAATAAACAGACTGAAACCCACTTTCGAACCATATATACTTATATCTCACTTATTAATTATCCTTTGATTGAATAAATAAACCTTTGATGGAACTCCTACTTATTGATATGAAGATCATAATCTGTAAGATGGTCACTGGTGAACTATATATAAACTAGTCCAAATATGAAAGGTTGATGATCTTGAATGCAAAGTTGTGGACCTTATAGACATATGCTAGTTTTGACAATTGATTTGTGAATCTTTTCCACATAGAGATTTCAATTATTCTCCTAATGAAAGTAAAACCTATAATGTAAATAAAGGAAATAAGTGAGACCCTAAAATGAGTATCCCATACATATAAATATCCAAATAGATAAATCAGAATATATATAGGTGGTGTAGGTGATTTTATAAGGGTGGTGGATATGTGTAGTGGTATGGGGGAGGAAACAACACTGGAGGTGGGGGATATTTGTAGACATAGGTTGTAGGGGGATAGGGAGATGATGGTAGTGGTGACTTGTAAGCATATGGAAGTGGTGGTGAAGTAGAAGGTGGTGGAGGAGATCTGTAGTTACAAGGCGGAGGAGGTGATGACGATGGTGGTGGTGTGGAGTTGTAGTAGTATAGAGGAGGAAGAAATAAATATGGTGGTGGAGATGGGGATTGAGGTGGGGGACTTGTAATAATATGGTGTGGGAGGAAACTTTAATAGTGGTGGTAAAGGTTTGTAATCGTACAGTGGAGGGGGAGATTATGAGGGTGGTGGTGGAGAGTTATAGTAGTAAGGAGGGGAGGCGATGGTGATGGAGGTAGGGGAGATTTGTAGTAGTATGTAGGTGGTGGGGATGTTGATGGTGGACGTGGATATTTGTAGTAGTGCAATGTAATACTACAACTGAATATGACACAAGGAAGTAAACCCGAATAAGCTGTTGGGTCACAGCCAATACAATAACTGAAATGGAATAAATGTAAACATATATAAATATCCCTTGGGCATAAACTCGATTTACAACTAGAATCCTACCTAGATTTTTAAAGAAGTAGGAAGCGACTACAATCTACATCCCGTAACAGTCCGCACCTATCACAGCTCCCAAGACTCTGGATAGAAGGTCATCCGACATCCATGCGGTAGGACACCTGTAGTAATATATATATATACAGGCAGGAGAGAAAAGTAAACGGGTCAGAGCCCGAGTGTGAAAAATATTTAGCAAGTGTGTTAACCGTTCATAATAAATATCGGTGCACTTATATCATAATTAAAGTGGAATCGAACTCTCGTGAAACCCCATCTCACCTCTCATCTAAAGGTGCGCACCTATTCGCGTCCTCAAATTTTAGTTAAATTACCCCAATTTTAAGGACAACCTAACTTATCATAGGCCTGCATGAGACGGGGTGTTTACTGATACATCTGATCATTTAAAAACATCCACATTACAACAAATCATTTGAAAATAGCTTTTATGAGATATTTAGTGACACACGAAATCATTTGGAAACCGTCCACATGAGACTGGGTGTTTATTGATACACTAGATGATTTGGAAATCATCCACGTGAGACGGCGCATTTTTTGATACACCAGATCGTTTGGAAACCATCCTCATGAAATGAAGTGTTACTAGATACACCAAATCATTTGA
Source organism: Sambucus nigra (assembly GCA_949130495.1). Taxonomy (NCBI): domain Eukaryota; kingdom Viridiplantae; phylum Streptophyta; class Magnoliopsida; order Dipsacales; family Adoxaceae; genus Sambucus; species Sambucus nigra. The sequence continues at coordinate 683,223,126 of OX422209.1, forward strand.
AGACCGTCCTCATGAGACGGGGTACAAGGAAGGGGATAGTTGGTTTGGAAAAAAAGAATCATTTCTTTAATCTTGGTTTAGATAAGGAATTATGGTTTTTGAATTTCATTAAGGGATTTTAATTTTTTGGAATTTGGAATGATTGAATTCGGATTTTTGAATTTTGTTGAGGGATTATTTTTTGGAATTAGGAATGATTGAATTAGGATTTTTATATTTTATTGAGAGATTGATTTTTTTGAATGATTGAATATGTATTTTGAATTTCATTGAGAATGAGAAGGTATTTTTGGATCTATATTTTGATTTTTGTGAACTTATTGAGAAATTTATCGGACAGAAGAATGATTTATTGACATAATTAAGGGGAAGGATTGATCATCCAAGTGTTGGGCATGTGTGACTTATCGAGAAAACACGCACTTGGCCGATTGGCCTTTTTATATAAGTGCGAATTTTCCCATTTTCCCTCATTTTTCACATTCTCACTATCTCTCTAACTTTCATAATTCTCTAGTATTATCTGTTTTTGAGGGTTTTTAGAGTTCTCTCTTTTTGAGTTGCCTACTATAAATGAGAGATAAGTTGGGTAGTTATTGGAGATCCTTTTGGGTGATCACACAGATGCTAGGACTCCATTGAAGGTGGAGATCCCAATGAGTGGGCGAATGTGGATATTTCTATTGAGTCGATGGTGAGGGATTTGGGTGTGAGCCACCATGTTATTCGACCTGGTGATCAGGCTATTCTTCTATGAAAGCCCACTACTCACCTCTCTACTATTGTGTGCAATGGTCAGGTATGCATTTATTTATTTTTCTTTTCGTAGAGTCTTTTTTTATGCTTTTATTCTTGAATCAGAATATATCATTTCAACACTTCCTTTATTTGTAGATATTATACATATATCTTTTCATAGATTCAGGAGTATAGTAACACCTATTTTAGGCTAAGGGGTTTCCCTAAGCGGGAGGTGATTTTTTGGATCGTTAGGAATTTTCTTTTGATCATTCAGGAGATAGTATGAGGTTTGGGATTGTTCCCTTTTTCTGGATTCTTCGGTGATATTTCATGGTACTTCCGTGATTCAGATGTTGGTTGAGAGTTAGTGGGAAATGACTTTTACCTTCCACCTCCCATTGGGTGACATGATACTCACTCCATTTGACTTGCATGTTTTGATCGGTCTGATGCCTAGCCTATTTTATTGATGATTCCCTAATACATCCAACTGTCGATGGATGCACTTCGAGAAATAATAGGATATGTCCCGAGTATTTTCTCAGGTGGTAAATTTACATTCATTAGTCTCGATCCTGACATGAGGTCACAATTGAGGTCTTTACAAATGGATGAGACTCGGATCCATCAGTTGACTCAAACCTTTCTGCTTTTCATGCTAGGTCACACCATGTAATCCTCTGATGGCGAGGCAGTCGATGGGGTTTTTCTCTTCCCTCTCTAATATTTCAGTTGCAATTACCAGTTTGGCTGGTGCAGTTCTTCTTTTGAGTTTCTCTATGATAAAATTAATTACTTTTCTAGATGGGTGACAAAGAGTCCCTATGGTTACATAGTAATTTAGGAGGTATGGCCTTCTCATCTTCTTATATCTTCCTTTTTATTAGAATTTGTTTTTATTATGTTACTAATGTCTTGCATTTTATCTTCACTCAGTTTTGGGCCTTCAAGGTCTTCAGCATTCACTGGGGTTCTCTAAGAGCCCAAGAAGATGATTTTTGGCCCTGCCAGAGGAGATGGCAGAAGGCAAAAGGGGATAAGGATTTCAAGTTTATTCTCATGGAGAGACACACACTTATCTGAGCGAGGTGACTACAAATAGGGTACGCATTCATTTTTCTATCTTTTCAAACTTGTTATTGTTATTTAATTTCCTTATTAGTCTTACTCGAATTGAAGATCACCTTCTTTCCTTGAGCTATGAACTGGGGGCGGTAGGTTGCGAATAGGACCGCTACCCATACCACTTCTGGGACTTCTCCTTTTCATGGATAGAGCTGCAACCTTTTACTTGGGAGAGAGGTTTATCCGTCAATGGCCCTTGCAAAACCTAATTTCTTTCTCCGGTAACACTACCCTCTAGGATAAAGGATCTATATATGCTTGCTCTCGATGATCTGGAGGCATAAAATCAAGGAGTCCAAGTGGAGAGCCTCCACTTTTACTACACTATTCTGTAAGCTGATTTTGTCATGAAAAGGCTGATGCCCGTGCTCTTACAAGATTAAGAGTGTCAGGATTCACTAGAGAGATCCCCAGCTTCTAATTTGTTCATCCTTTTGATGGATCAACTATAGGAGCCACCGCAACATCAGATTAGTCAAAAGCTCCATGGTTGGTGGTCCAAGTCCTGAGTCTTTCTATTTAGCTCACCAGAGATGACATCGTGTAGTATAAGGCATCAACTCTGACTTCTCACCCTTACTTTGTTGTTCACGAGAGAGTAGTGGTATGTGACATATTTTATTTTATTTATCTTTTTGTTGTCTTTATTTTCTCGAGATCAAATTTTAATGCATTGACCTTTTATTATAGGCTTTTACCGTCCCTCGGGGGTATTAGATAAGATGTCACAAATTATGGGATCGTACTTGTACTACATCTAGAGGACGATGAGGAACTTAGATTATGGTGGCCCGATTATCAAGGATGTTTCAGGCCCCTTTCCTTGCAGTGGTCACTGTATTTATACGACAGATGACCCTGAGTTTTCTCAAAGGGTGAGCCCTAGATACTGAGGGCATACATCTCTAGTAGATCCCTGGGGAGGTCTAGTGATCAGTGAGGGTGCCGCACCACAAGTGTTTTTTTTTTGCTCTGATAATGAGGGGAACGATGGTGATTTTTCCTTCATAGGTTCATAGGATCACTTTTAGCTTTTGTATTTTGGGTATACTTATATTTAAGGTTTAAAAGGGGATGTTCTTTATTCCTAAACATTATGTATGAAATATTCTTTTATTACGAAAAAAGCCTTATATTTTTATTTCATGACAATGATGATATGAACATAAATGGATATGAAAATGATATGGATAGGATACAAAAATGGAAAAAATAATGTTTCTAATTTTTCATATCTATCACTGTTATTATTCTCGTAATGGGTCATTGTGAAATATATTTTCAGTCGGCGGGTTTATAAGAACAGACTGGATATCTTGATTTTGACATAAGGATCAATCGGTTAACTCTTCCTCCATATAAATGGATAGGAGTTTTGGCTTGGAATCTCACGCCTTCTTCATATTTCTCTCATAGTCTAAACACCACCAGCTTTCTTTAGATTCTTTCTCGAGATGGCTCTTCAAAATTCCTACTATCAAGTTTCTCTTAACTAAAAAATAGAATACTTCATTCATAGCTTTGATGATTGGTCTCTTTAATGGCTAGACCGTTATGTTTTAGTCTCCTTATTGTCTTTGAGGACCGTGTCTATTGATTAGGCCTTCCTATAAGTAGTTTCTCACTTCTTATACCCGCGGGATCACTTCACTTTGCATTAGAGGAAGTATGTTCGACCTTTGATGATTAGTGCTTCTTGATAGGATACAGTATAAAAGAAACCACTGTAGAATCATATCTATGTTATAGAGGAGTATTTTATATTTCTCACTGATAAATGGATTGACCTGATGATGGTAATTTCTTTCTTCCTATATGACAACCATGGAATGAGGAACATGGGTGGCTGAAGAGGTGCCTTAGCTTTGGCACTATTGGCCTAACATTTTCTAATTCTTACACCACTTATGTCAACATGCATCAGGAGGACATGATTTTGTAGATAAAGGTGGGTAAAAGCCTGATACATCTTATTTTAAGTGAGACCATCAATGTCCTTTCCACTTTCTATTCTTGTGAATTCCCTCATCTTTGAGGAATCCACTTGCTTCTGTATACGTGGTATCTAGAGAGGTTTAGCTCGATCGGGGACCCTCTGTGTTTCCCTATCAACCGACTGAGTATGTCTTTTGTGTGACACTTATCCACAAGAGGGAGTAAAGAAAAATGGGTCTATTGTATTTTTGAATCTAGTCAATCCTATGTTTATTGGAATCTCCCTTACAAACTGGTTATAGTGCCCCATTTTTCCATGTGGTCATCCCCCTATGTCCGCTTGCACCCTATACATTTTACCTCATTTTATTTCCTACGGTAGTTGATGAATTTATTCAAGAGATGTTATGAGGTCCCTCATCCTTTGGGTCAACTGCATCTAATTAAGCCTCAACCTCCATAACTGGTAAGGATGCTTTTTGGCCTATGAATGAATGATTTCCCATTGTTCCTCCCTATTCATATTGGTTTATTGGGGGTATGTCGATGGTCTTATCTGAGGAGTACCTTTTATGGCTATGGGAGAAGGTTAGGGATGTATTAGCTATGAGTAATATTGATCTTCACTGGATCTTTGGGTTAACTCTTTCTGGATCCAAGGAATTTGCAGGATCGCCCTCCAATGAGATAGGGAGTTCTTTGATGATATGGAGATTAAAAATGGTCCCTGAGACAGGATTATCTGAGAGAAAGAGGCAGATGACTGAATATTTTGAAAATATGGGCAGCAATTCACTCTAAGCATATTTATATAACATCTTGTTTTCTGATGATGATAAATGTGTGTTTTGTAATGAAAATATTTATTTTTAATACATAGTGATTCATGCTAAGGGCTTCAAACCTCTATTTGTCATCCTAATTACTCTACAATCATTTTATTTAGGAATATAAAAGATGAGATAAAAATGAAAACATAAAGACCTCACCCCTTGGAGGGATATGATTTGGTTGACGGAACCCCTAATAAGGATTGCCTACGTACCTCCATTATGTGGTGATATTGACTCGGTGATTATTTTAATGAATTCTTTTTGAGTTATGGAGTACCAGGCCATACGTAGTTTTTATTGGTAGTTTGATGTCTTTCGTTTTTCATACATAGTATTTCTTGAGGTGATCTAGATGAGTTGGTTTAGCTAATTTTGTTTCGTTAAGATCGATTAAGAGAGTCGTGCCTTCTGATAGGATCTTTTTTTCTGCCACATATGGTCCCATTTAGTTAGAACAGAGATTGACTCTGGGATCCCATATGGGTTCAATGCCTTAATTTAATACTAGGTCCCCTCCTTTGACTCTATTTTTTACTTTATTATTGAACACTCTAGTGATTCGCCTGTGGTATCCTTGAATATGATAAGGTTGAACGTACAAAATAATAGCAAGGGTTGATTTCAAAAAAACATTTCAATACCAATTTTATATGCGGGAGCAAATTTTAAATTGATTTTATCTTTTTATCCTACGCATGCATCTATGGTGATAAAACAGATTAACGAAACCAGCAAATAACTCAGGCTAGGTTTTATCTCATTTGGTTCGTTTTAAAGATGAGATTGAGATAGAAACACTTTAACCAACATGTGATAGACAAGTACAATGATCAAACAAATTAGTGCAAGTTTGCATTAAAGGAGATTAAGAGTCAAACATGTAGGTAGTAATCTCAAATTACATTTTAATGACTATCCAGACATTATAAATCACAAAAATGAAATGATGACACATATCAAAAGACAATCAAATAGTCACATGGATATAGAATGAGATTGTGACTTGGTCATTCTAAATGTCAATTCGTAAACGGTGTAAAACAACATACAAAAATCTTTTTGTCTTTTTAAAAAAAATATCAAAATAAAATCTTTTTGGCTTTTTTAATTTTTTTAAAATAAATAAAAAATCTTTTCATATTTTTCCAAAAATAAAAATCTTTTTGGTTTTTTCGAAAAATATATCTGAAATGGAAAATATAAATACAAAAGTGGTACACACTAGCAGTAGGCATACAATTATCATCATAAAAATCATCCCATGCTAGCAAACACGTATAAACCTCAACCGTTACGTGCAGTGGAGTTTTCCGAAGGTGGTGACATCCTATGAAAGACATCCATCAAATCATTTGAAGTCTTGACCAAGAACTTAACTTGCTCCCTAATATGAGGAAACTCTCTCACATAATTATAGGTGGGGGCGGGCACGTGGCAAAACTCTATGTGACACACTACCCAACCTAAAGCAAAATTCCCTAAGGTGTCCTCTCTTCTTGAAATGGGTGCAAACATACACGGGCCTAAGAAAACCTCTCCTAAAATGTCTAGGATGTACTCTCTAATCCGTAGAGAGATGCCTAGGTGGGTTAGGTTAAAAGCCATATGGATTTGTCACTAACTCAGGAACTGGCTCGGGTGCACGTGGTAAGTGGATGCACCATCATGACCTATTACTAATCTCTCAACATTACCCAAAGTGAGACCAAGGAGCATCTTTCCTACCTTCTTAGATGTGTCCTTTAAAGTGACCTTTACCTCTTGATCACGTTCAAGATATCTCTCTAATTATGACACACGGGCTTCAAGTTCACTATTTTCCCGACCTACGATGATCAAATTCTCACGCAATGTAACCTTCACCTTCTTGAGTTGACTCGCCAACGCCTCAAATACCCTCAAAACATCTCTCTCTCAAAATCTGTCACCCTAAGACTTAACTCCTTATTCAACATCTTCATCTTTAAGGTCTCGATGTACAAATCCTTAAATGCAATTTGAAGATCAGTTTCACCCTCACTAGGGTACTCACTCTCACACTCGCTATAAATACTCAAATCATCATCGAGGCTCTCACGTGCACAAGTATCCTCATCGATGTGGAACAAACTAGGTGTTCTCACATGCTAGCAAAAAAGCCGACACACATCCATGTGAAGACTCATCCCCAAAATCCTTCAACTTTTCATGTTAGTATTTTGCTAGGTCAGTATTTAATACATCTTGTCCGTTTTAGATTTTACTGGTCTCTAGTCACTTATTTGTGTGTTTATCTTGACTAGCTCTTGATACTTCATCAATGTCATTATTTCATATGTATGATGACATGTTCCATTCTCGAATGCTCACGTGTCTCTATTACATAATTTCATGTTCTATATCTATGTTCACACATTCACATGTTCTCATAGTATTGTTTGATATCTTTTTGTGATACTTACTCTCTTATCATGTTTTAAACACCATACATACCATGCTTTGTCTTGCTATTCATGACTTGCTTATTGCATGCATATCTTTAGAGGGACTAGAACTTGCTTTTGAGGTAACAAAAGTTTTCATACTTATCATTTGGTTGAGATGTATTGTCTTGTATATGCTCATGTCGAAGCTACACTTTTGAATTTTCAAGATAACTCATTTCGTGTTTCTAGAATGTTGATCTTGTGTCATGTTCTCTTATGATATCACTGAATTATGGATTTATTGTCATTCTACTTATTAATTGTTGCTAGCATGTTCTCTTTGTAACATGTTCAATTGGCATCACACGTGTATTTTTTCAATTGGTATCATGATTCTCTTGTTGTTATCATTGATATCTTGTTACTTGTTGATATGGTTGTCACACATGTGATTTTGGAGGATTAAAGATTTTTGCGTATCTCTATATTCATTGATAGTGCCTTATTAAGATATTATTATACCTTTTCATTTCGTACTAATAAAATTATATATTCGTACATTATTCTTTTGTACTTGATGCTTGGAGGTTTACTAGTGTGAATGGGTGATGAACCTTTACTCTATGTGTAACATTTAGTTATCTCTGTTCTTATGGTACACGATGTTACATTTATTGATTTCCATCCTCATTTGACCCATTCTCATTTGATATCTTGATTCTTACTTGGTATCATTTTCATGTGCTTCTATTGATATATCCATTATCTATATCCATGCCTTGTATATGACCTCACTCTTGTTATATTGTTTGTATATAACATATCATTCTTCTATGCTTATTGATTGATATCTTTCATTTATTGGTTCCTATCTTGAGGTTCATATGATGATACACTTGTATGTGCTCATTGTTTATTCCCTTGTTAGAGACATAGTATTTCACATGTTGTCCTAGCTCTTGGTTCGCTAGCTCTCTATGTTATTGTGATCTTGATTGGCATGATATATTCACTGTGCATGTTATTTCTTTGTCTTTATTCCGTGATAAAAAAAAAACGAAGAATAAAATCATATTTAGGGGGAGAACATAAAACTTTAAACTTCCCATGTTCCAATGTGACAAAAAGGGGCAAAAAGAAATTAAGGGGGAGAATAATATTTCCCATGTCCCATGTGCCCAAAAAGGGGGAAAAATATCAATGTTAAGTGGAGCTATACTATATGTGTTAATCGTTAATATTAGATGATCGCTTCATATTTCACGTGCTTTGTATTATCTATATAAGTTTTTAGAGGATTCCCAAGAAGAGGGATTGTCTTTTCGTGCATGCTTACCTGCGTGAAGAAATTTGTTGTTTCATGTCATTTCAGGTATATCATCGTTGGTTTCGACTCCAACCCATTCAGACTCGACTTTTGATGCGTCATTGGTCTTACAAATTTTATACATTTCTACTATAACTATATATCTAGTGGGTTGAGAGTATTGTAAGGGTAATAAGATCATTTTGGATTTAGGGGGTTTTGCCAAGGAATAGCCAAAGGGGGAGATATAAAATTTAAAATTTTTATTGACATATAAATTTGGTATATTCCTATGTCAAAACATTGAGGCTGTCAAGTCACATAGACTTGATTCGCTATGAGTGAGGCATGGTTTATTTTAGGTTAGATAAACCTTAACGATTGAATATTGATGACCATGCACCACCGCTTATATGGAGACTTCCATTGCCATGCATTCACATTGAAGTTTGAAGACTATATTTTTTTTATATAGATTGTTAATTGATTATGGCTAAAGCACACACATGCACAAAACATTTTGAAATTGTGTGACGATTATAAAATTTGGTGGAATAGGTGTTTAAATGTTTTAAACTATCTTAGAGATCTTTTTAACTTGTCTAAAGATGACTTTGGGAGTTGGTCTTTGCATATTAAAGTATTGGGATTAAGGCACAACAATTTAAAGTGATTTTAGAGGAAAAACTCTCGGAGGCATGCGAATGGTCAAGTTTGATTGTGCAAATAGAAGCATGCAAACGATTACAAAATACGCCCGTTCAAACATCCAAAGTTCAAATTCCCTACAAGACAAAGGCGTGCTAATGGAAAGATATAACCATTCGCACGGTGGCATCAGATTTTGGAAAAATTATGGTTTAAAGTCCCATTTCCCTTCCTTTTCTGAGTGTTTGAAAGCCTCATAACTAAAATACATATATGATATGATTTCGAGGTTAAGAGCATTATTCATTCGACTCTCTTTACAAATTCACTTGTTACCTCCTATTTTTATAAAACTTAGATCTATACTTGATTTATGTTTTTGAAGGAGAATTGAGTGTGTTTTTCTTTAATCTCACATAGCATATTCAGTTCGAATCTATCTACCACTGAATTGTATGATCAAGTATTCGGTGATCTAACATTGGATGCACTTCGGATTATTAAAAAATTTCGAGTGTGGTGAGATTCCAAGGAAGAGAATGGACTTTTGCATTCGCCGTATAGATCTTATTGTGGATTTCTATTCATCTATGGGGGGAAGTTTGATGTTCATAAGTAACTACTCATGGGGGAATGAGCAAGAGGTACCTTTTGTCCTTATATAAAACTCTTTTAATTACATCTGAAGAGGCCAAATTAATTTGTAAAATAACTCATCTAGTTATGTGATGCACGGGTTGTGATATTAAAATTCTATGGCTTAAACTTGAAAATATACGTTAGAAGGTGAAAGCATAATTTAACAACGAAATGTCCCGAAAAGTGGTACGAGCACATCGTCAAATGGGATCAAACTAAACTGTAGAAACAACTCGTGCAATCATGTGTCTCATGGTTGAGATTTAAATTGAATCTTGAAAATTCTAAGGCTTAAGCTTGAAAATGGGCATTAGAGGGTGAAAAATTTATTTAACAACGAAACGGCATGAGGAGAGGCATGGGCAAGTCACACGAAACCAAACTAAATTATAAAAATAACCCTTACACTCATGTAACTCACAAGTTGAGATTTGAATCAAAACCTGAAAATTCCGAAGCTTAAGCTTCAAAATAAGAGTTAGATGGTGAAAACGTTAATTAACAATAAAATGGCCAATAAAGAGGCATGAGCACGTCACATGGGACCAAAAAAGCTTGTAGAAACAACTACTTTAGTTATGTGACTCACATGTATAGATTTAAATCAAAACATGAAATTTAAAAAGCTGAAGCTTAAAAATTGGGCGTTAAAGGGAAAAACGCAGTTTAATAACAAAATCACCAGAAAAGAGGCACGAGAACATCAAACGATAACAAAATAAGTTATTGAAATAACGCGTATAGCTATGTGACTCACTAGTATAGACTTCAACTAAAACTTGAAAATTCTAAGGTTCGCGATTGAAAATAATGTAATAGAAAAAACGACCCGAAAAGAGACTTGTGCATGTCAGACTAAAAAAAATAACTTGTACAAAGAACACTTGTTTTCATGTAACTCGTGTCTTTAGACTTGAATAAAAACTTGAAAAATTATAAGTCTTAATCTTGAAAATAAGGCGTTAAATAATGAAAATGTAATTTAACAAGGAAACAAATCAAAAATAGGCAGCAGCACATCACATGGGACCAAACAAACTTTTAAAATTACCTTTTTCCAATAATTTGACTCACGGGTTGAGATTTGATTTAGCACATGAAAATTCTAAGGCATAAGCTTAAAAATAGGGTGTTAGAACGTAAAAGCATAATCTAACAATGAATCAGCCCGAAAAGAGGCACGAGCATGTCACACAGGACCAAACTAACTTGCATAAACAACATGTGCATTCATGTGACTCATGGATTGATGTTTTAATAAAAAGCATGAAAATTTTAAATCTTAATCTCTAAAATAGAGTAGTAAAGGGACAAATTATAATCTAACAATGATATGGTCAAAAAAAGGCACGAGTATGTCATGTGGGACCAAACATACTTGTAAAAAAGAACACGTGTAGTCCTGTGACTCATGAGTTGAGATTTTATTCAAAACATGAATATTATAAGGGAAAATAGGCATTAGAGGGTAAAAATATAATTTAATTACAAAACTTCCTAAAAAGAAGCATAAGCACATCGTACGAGACGAAAATAACCTGTGAGAACAAGTTGTGTGTCCATGTTGCTCATCAGTTATGATTTGAATCAAAACTTGAAAATTCTAAGGCTTATGCTTCAAAATAAGGCAATAGAGGGTGAAAACATAATTTAAAAACAAAACATCCTAAAAAGAGGCATAAGCAGGACATACGGAACCAAACTAACTTATAGAAACAACAAATGTAGTCATGTGACTCATGTGTTATAGTTTTAATCAAAACTTTAAAATTTTAAGGCTTAAGCTTCGAAATACGATGTTAGAGCGGTGAAAAAATAATTTTAAAACAAAATGGACAAAAAAGAGGCACGAGAATGTGACACCCCGACTAATTAAATACCGGGTAGCTACTCCTTTATTAAATTAATACAAAATGCCAAGTTGGTTCAGCTCATAGCATCACTATCGAAAAACGTTTTAACAATTACTAGCCACCTAATAATTAAAAAGTGAGTTGTCAATTTTAATTAATCTGATTAACATGCAATAAGTAGATCAAGAAATGTTAACATAACTATCACAACATAATGACAATAGAATAACCAGAAAAGTAGTAATGAGTCTGGAGGAATACTCCTCACAACAATCCGAAAACAAAAATAAAGAAATACCAAATCTGCATCACTAAATTAATTACAACCCGAAATCTGAAATAACTAAATAAGTAGAATGTCTCTAAAAGAGATGGGGCAACATGCCCAACAAATGAGAAAACCTGATAATATAGACTCAAGATTGGAAGTGGAGGCATCTACTGCCAAGGTCCTGTAACTTCCACAGCAGCTACAGTGCGTCACCGGAATAAAACTCCTATGCATGGTGTTCGTGTGGCTGGGCACCTAAAAGGTTTTTACAAGAAAAATATATTTGAAAGCAAACGGGTCAGAGCCCGATTGTGGAAACAGTTTAAAAATATAGCAAGTGTTTTAATGACATTAAAACAATGAATGCAAAATATATGTTAGGACGTGCTCTCACATGAAATACTCACCTCTTGACTATCTGTGCACTCCTAATGTACCCGTACCCAGTCTAGTTATTCCCATTTCTAACTAGTTCAAAATAAAATCTAACATTACTATACGATTCACGATTTAATTCCGGCATCTTCATTTAAACAGAGATCTTTACATTTATTCTCGGTTTCCCGTATTAGTAATACTACTTACTAGAGATCTTCCATCTTATCTTTACATAACGTTACAATTATTTATATTCACATATATACATGGCAGTTCATTTCAATTAACAGTATATTATTCTCATCACAAATATACAATACTAGTACCCCGAGACTAAGCTGCGGTGCACACATACTCTGCTATCCAATCCCGGTACATCACGTACATGAGGACCACGTATTTCGAATCTCTCAGGAATCGTTTTCAATAAACAACAATCACAAGCAATGGAGGTGAACATAGTTCTCATCACATGAGTCACGCACATACCTACGCTCCCATGATCAGCAGACTTATTAACTTCTCAATAAGTCCTTCTCTGACCTATGTCCTCGAGGTACCAATCTAAATCCCCCCCGTAGGCACACAAAGATTAGATGGCCCTGATCGAACGCCGACCTCCCATGATAGCAAGTACGGTAGATATGTTATACACAGATCATTACATATACTAAGCATTCACACATCATAGATATCTCAATATATTAGTAGAGGTATACTTCTCGTTCTTGTATCACCATTTAAATGTCATACGCTTACAAGTCCCCGATTTATATACATTAAAGTTGTCAACTCTTCTCACGTCGTAATTAGGTACTCGCTTCCAAATCCACAAATGTCATCCGGTTTACTATAAGGTTCTAAGTTCTACTCCTCAATGTACCCCAATTAACACAATTATACCCACTAGTCAATAAGGGAAGGTGAATTCTCAATTAATTAAGTCTACGGGACATTTGGAATAAAATCAGGCCTAAAAGGACATTCTGTCAACTCGTTAGAAGTCTCGTTCGAACGAGGTCGTTAGAAGTCTCGTTCGAACGAGGTCGTTCGAACGAGTGTCGTTCGAATGAATGGCTTCGAACGAACTACCAACTCGTTAGAAGGGATACTGTCATCTCGTTAGAAACTCATTCGAACGAGGTCATTCAAACGACCTGGGCAGGTCTTCTAACGAGATGGCAGAACACGCCCAGAAATCTGCAAATCCGTTTTTCTTCCTTTTTCTCTTTTCTAAATCCATCCTATGATCATCCAAACTAAGTTTTAATGTGTTTAAACTACACTAAGTCCTCCTAGGTAACTCTTTAACATATTTATGGGGTCAATACCCCCTAAATCAACATGTAATCATCAAAATTCCCAAATATTGTCCCAAACCCTATAAACATGAACACAAAATTTAATGTCTACAAATATTTATTATAAATCCGTTTTTAAATCATCAATAGATATATTTTGGATATGAAATTCGTCATTAATTATTCTACATGCGATCCTCATATAAGATTACGATCTCTATCTCCAATTTCATGGGTTTTCATCAAACTTTCAATACAAGACATATATTCAATTCTAAGCATGGAAGAAACATTCGCTTGAATTTATGTAATTAAACCACTTGCCTTAGATGTTCTGATTTGATGTTGAAGGATGAAGGTTGATTCTCCTCTCTCTCTACAGATTTTCCTCCTGAGGATGGTGATGGTGGCTAGGGTTTCTTTTGGAACCTCTTAGGACTCTCCCTTTAACTCCCGTAGCCCACTACTTGAAAAATGTTGATAATGGACTTAATGGGTTCATTACTAATATAAAATTAACCTCTAAAATTCGTGGGTTTTAATTCCCCTATTTTTAAAATTACCAAACTACCCTGTTTGGGTTGTCGGTATGGCCTAAAAATGCCTCGGGACCCAAACTAAACCCCCGGCTAGTATTTTCTGACTAATTCGATCCTTCTGGACACGTTGACGCACTCAAAATGACCATTCGATTGATAAAAATATAATTCACTCTTTAATTTAAATAATTACATTCCTGACGCGACTGACATGCGCGTCCCAACTAAATTTCCAAATTGTCGTATTTCAGTCTCGCGACAACTTTAATATTTTCAATACTCATGTATTACCATACATCCTCAGAAATAGTAAATTTTAACATCATAATCAAATACCAACTCACATCTCTCTAGTATTTATACCCGAATTAATTCCCAATTAATTCTCATTTAATTCAATTAATCCCTTAAATAAAATCAATAAAATTACGCGGTATTACATACTTCCCCCCTAATAACAGAATTTCGTCCCGAAATTTGAAAAAGTAAGGCATACCTGGAACCATTAGGTATCATCTGGTACTCAAAACAAAATTTAAAGAAAGGCCCAAACACTAAAGCCCTCGCTTCACAACAAGCTTGTTTAACAGTCTCGATACCCTATCAGTTATAGGGTTACACTTTCATAAATGCACTTCACGTTGTGATCTTACTAAACAACACTCCAATAAAAATGGCCTATACATTACCGACCGCATTATCTCAATATTATGTGAATCGGCACCTCCCTACGCATTAACTCCAGCGTTTATCCAAAACACCAAACTCCCATCCTGGAAGAAATTAATAACACATTTAACTACTCCTGCCCATTCTTTAACTCTCTGTTCCCGGCGTTGTGACTTTTACACAAGGGAAAACCACTTTAGTCGGTTGGTGTTACACAAAACATTTGTAAGCGCCTTGTCCACTATAATTTGGTACGGGTGCTTTCGCCTCGATTGTACCATTAGGTAGTATCTTCTCTCCATTACCACAATACACCTCACTTACTAGTTATATCTGATTTGAAAATGAAAAGATCGCAATGAATCCAAAATTTCTTTCGTACCATCCACCCGTTATCAATCACCTTGTGCCTATACCTCGGACTATAGGTGATACAACCCTCAGGATGAAGCGTTAATTTCTCTACTTCTTGCTAGTCCACGTTGAAGGTGGATTTCGGGAATCTCATCCCAGTTCTAAATAATACCACGTAGTACCACGTACCGGCATGATCACTATCTGATAGTGTAAATCCCCCAAGTATATAACAATTTCTCTCCTTCTGGATAACTTGTCCCACACATTCGAAAGAATTCGTTACTTATCTAAAAGTTGATAATCCCTCAAGAAAATTCGCCAACTTGACCCTTCCATCCTTGGAATCGTCGGCTTGATACAAAATTATTTGGTTGATCATCTAACCCCAACCGTTCTACTACTTACTATACCTATTTAAATGTCGATTTTTCTTGAAAATTCTACCCGTTAAGTGATACTTAATGATCTTCTCCTCTCGACGTATACCAAAGTTTCGACCCCTACACTTTTCACCACGTTGTGCACATCTGGACCCTCAACACTTTTTACCTTATTGACATCCTTATTCTATTTACTCTTGAGGCACCCTCAACACTCGATTGATCGGAACTCTACTCCAAATTGTCCATAATAATTAAATATTTGCCTTCTCAAGAAAATTCCCCCTTATTAAATGGCTTTTTTTTTCACCAAATTCGGATGTGCTACACTGATTATACATGATATTCATTTACACCTTTTCTTACGACGTTTAATCCCATAAGTAATAATCTCACCCATCTATGTCCCCTATTCCTTTTATTTACACCTTAGCAAATCAAGATGTCTACACCCCTTATAACTCAATCATACGGTTTTAAACATTATATACGCTTCATACGTATCCCAAACTCTTTATTGCCACTGCATTTACAATGTTGCTATACCACTTGGTCGTTCTCAATCGCTTCTGAATTTGAAATACTAAATCCTCCTTAACCTCAACGCGTTCTTCAACCCGAACAAAAACCAAAATTATCAGTACTTCTTTACTAACAACTGGTTCTTCTGGCCTTAAATCGTAAATTTACCCCTTTTTATCTTCTAGTTATAATTACTTACTTCCGTAATGATCGAGGTATCCAAATCATGAACGAATGACCACACATCTCCTTTCTACCAACCTTAAGCTAAGTTTCATGCGTGGGGTGTCTCGCAAAGTGAAATCCAAACAAGGAACCCCCCTGATACACTACTATCTAACATTGTCGGTCAGTCATCGGGATTCGTTAGGCCCTCAGTCCATAAATGTACCCCTATATTCCCGTCTCTTAACAACAAAGTTACATCTTCTTCCGCAATAACACTTAAACAAGGTACTCCTTCCGAAAGACACTTTCTCTTTACAGTGATGGAAATCACATTTCGTATACAACATGCGAATAAAATCGGGACTCTCAAATTCCCGTCCCCAGACACACAACTATGAATATAAACTCCCAAATATCTAATGGGTGATAAAATAATGCACTCTTCTCATTACGGCCTCTCTAGCATTAATTATAACAACCAGTTAACTCTTTGCTGACTAGTAAAATAATTACATACGACTCATAACAATTAAATTCCTACGCATATTGGGATTAAATATCAGAGACCATTATACCTTTTTGAAATTACAACATATATATATACACACACATATATATAAGTACAATTTGCGAACCCGGCCCTCTCACAGATGGGGCCTCGCCAGAACAAAACATGCTACCCCAGGGTAGTAATTCCAATAAACTTGCAATACCAGGACACTATCGGTATAATCATATATATAAAACCATAATTAAGATCATATCATACTCGTATAACACAGCACTAAAATGAGTAATTTCAATAAAGTATAAACCGCTATCAATATACTCATTCATCCTCCGCGGATGACAATAAAAGTAACCCCCACACTATTAGGGAAAAATTCTTATAAATAATACAGTTACTGATATACTCACTAAACTCAACTCTCAAGCGAGAATAACAATTATAATAAATGTAGAGACTCACTCATGCCACAAATAACATGCATCATCATTTCAGGATATAACTCATACTTCTATCCTAACAATCGTCCCGGCTGCTCAAATGGTTCCTTGACTTACCACACATGTCCGTACCAAATCGAATATTTCAATAACTGTTTCCCTCGCCAAGCACAATACCTTTATCCTTACACTTGCATCGGGAAACATTTATAATGCACGAGTTTCTACTTCCCACAAAGTACCTCTACATATACTCCACTTATTTTCGGTCACCCTGACCTTGTTAAGGTGGTCCTTCTCTCGGACGTTCGTAGTCTCGGCTATGATGACTACCTCCATTGTTCCCTTAGCTTGATAGACCTAAGGAACACGCTACTAGTTTCCACATCTCTCAATGAAATTACCATCGCCTGGTAATAATTCAACTATCCGAATCATTTCAACGGGTTCTCTGTTGGGTCTTTCCCTTTCGGTGTTTCTCCAACACTATTTTCCCCAGTCTAACTTTATAGAAATTCCTCGATTCTTGTATCTCCCCACCTAAGGGAATGTTTACCTCCAAATTAGCACTACACGACATAACTATCTGCATTGACTGTCCAAGCATAATTTCCCAGAATAGCTAACAATTCTTCTTATGTGTAAATTCTCCCATTAATATCCTCTTCTCCACTTCACCTACTTCACCCGGTGTAGGGTTCGCTAAACAATTATATTTCTTCTCACAATGTGACCTCTGTCCGGCCCTCTCGTGTGAGTTCAGAATGACATTCTTCTTTCATCCTGAACATCTGACTAAGGAACTTATGGTCAAACCATACTTGTACGCCTTCTCTCGACGTCACATTGCACTTCTATGTTTGGTGATTCTCTCACCATTGAAACTCCGCTCTCTCAAGCCAAGAAAAAATTTCCCCAAATTTTCACTCTCGATTGGACAGACTTTGACACATGTCCAAGCCTTTGGATATATTACGTTTGTTTGACTAGCACATGCCATCTCCGCATTTCGAGTATTTCTACTGCTGGTTCTCGTCAATGTTTCACCTAACTCTTTTCGCCCATTCCAACCTTGTTGGGTGAGTCTAACTTGATCCGACTCCTTCTACGGTTGTACCTGGAAGTCGCAAATCACACCTTAGCCGTCTCCAGCGTCCTGGACTTCCCTGCCATAATATGTATGTCTTCAACTACGGTCATTCTTCTTTAATCAATCTAATAACCTCAACTGATCCTTGCCTCCTGTTGTCCACCCAATAGTCTTTGCCGGACGTATTGCACTGTTCAGTACCCGAACACACCCGAATGAAATTAAGATTCACTATCGTATATAACATGGCAGGAGAACGAAATCTCACAAAATAGTTCAACAATCCTAAACATAGGGCTCTACATCAAAGAAAGCTCAGCGGAAACATAATAAGCCGTACAGATCCTAAGGACACTAGAACCTGATGCTCTGATACCACTTGTGACACCCCGACTAATTAAATACCAGGTAGCTACTCCTTTATTAAATTAATACAAAATGCCAAGTTGGTTCAGCTCATAGCATCACTGTCGAAAAACGTTTTAACAATTACTAGCCACCTAATATTTAAAAAGTGAGTTGTCAATTTTAATTAATCTGATTAACATGGAATAAGTAGATCAAGAAATGTTAACATAACTATCACAACATAATGACAATAGAATAACCAAAAAAATAGTAATGAGTCTGGAGGAATACTCCTCACAACAATCTGAATACAAAAATAAACAAATACCAAGTCTACATCACTAAATTAATTACAACCCGAAATCTGAAATAACTAAATAAGTAGAATGTCTCTAAAAGAGATTGGGCAACATGCCCAACAAATGAGAAAATCTGATAATATAGAGTCAATATTGGAAGTGGAGGCATCTACTTTCAAGGTCCTGTAACTTCCACAGCAGCTACAGTTCATCACCGGAATAGAACTCCTATGCATGGTGTCCTTGTGTCTGGGCACCTATAAGGTTTTTACAAGAAAAATATATTTGAAAGCAAACGGGTCAGAGCCCGATTGTGGAAACAGTATAAAAATATAGCAAGTGCTTTAATGAAATTAAAACAATGAATGCAAAATACATGTTAGGACATGCTCTCACATGAAATACTCACCTCTCGACTATCTGTGCACTCCTAACGTACCCGTACCCAGTCTAGTTATTCCCATTTCTAACTAGTCCAAAATAAAATTTAACATTACTATACGATTCACGATTTAATTTCGGCATCTTCATTTAAACAAAGAGCTTTACATTTATTCTCGGTTTACCGTATTAGTAATACTACTTACTAGAGATCTTCCATCTTATCTTTACATAACGTTGCAATTATTTATATTCACATATATACATGGCAGTTCATTTCAATTAACAGTATATTATTCTCATCATAAATATACAATACTAGCACCCCGAGACTAAGTTACGGTGCACACATACTCTGCTATCCAATCCCGGTACATCACGTACATGAGGACCACGTATTTCGAATCTCTCAGGAATCGTTTTCAATAAACAACAATCACAAGCAATGGAGGCGAACATAGTTCACATCACATTGGTCAAGCACATACCTACGCTCCCATGATCAGCAGACTTATTAACTTCTCAATAAGTCCTTCTCTGACCTATGTCCTCGAGGTACCAATCTAAATCCCCCCGTAGGCACACAAAGATTAGATGGCCCTGATCGAACGCCGACCTCCCATGATAGCAAGTACGGTAGATATGTTATACACAGATAATTACATATACTAAACATTCACACATCTTAGATATCTCAATATATTAGTAGAGGTATACTTCTCGTTCTCGTATCACCATTTAAATGTCATACGCTTACAAGTCCTCGATTTATATACATTAAAGTTGTCAACTCTTCTCACGTCGTAATTAGGTACTCGCTTCCAAATCCACAAATGTCATCCGGTTTACTATAAGGTTCTAAGTTCTACTCCTCAATGTACCCCAATTCTTACAATTATACCCACTAGTCAATAAGGGAAGGTGAATTCTCAATTAATTAAGTCTACGGGACATTTGGAATAAAATCAGGCCTAAAAGGCCATTCTGTCAACTCGTTAGAAGTCTCGTTCGAACGAGGTCGTTCAAACGAATGGATTCTAATGAACTACCAACTCGTTAGAAGGGATACTGTCATCTCGTTAGAAACTCATTCGAACGAGGTCGTTCGAACGACCTGGGCAGGTCTTTTAATGAGATGGCAGAACACGCCCAGAAATCTGCAAATCCGTTTTTCTTCCTTTTTCTCTTTTCTAAATCCATCCTATGATCATCCAAACTAAGTTTTAATGTGTTTAAACTACACTAAGTCCTCCTAGGTCACTCTTTAACATATATATGGGGTCAATACGTCCTAAATCAACATGTAATCATCAAAATGCCTAAACATTGTCCCAAACCCTATAAACATGAACACATAATTTAATGTCTACAACTATTTCTTATAAATCCATTTTTAAATCATCAATAGATATATTTTGGATATGAAATTCGTCATTAATTATTCTACATGCGATCCTCATATAAGATTACGATCTCTATCTCCAATTTCATGGGTTTTCATCAAACTTTCAATACAAGACATATATTTAATTCTAAGCATGGAAGAAACATTCACTTGAATTTATGTAATTAAACCACTTGCCTTAGATGTTCTGATTTGATATTGAAGGATGAAGGTTGATTCTCCTCTTTCTCTCTACATATTTTTCTCCTAAGGATGGTGATGGTGACTAGGGTTTCTTTTGGAACCTCTTAGGACTCTCCCTTTAACTCCCGTAGCCCACTACTTGATAAATGCTGATAATGGACTTAATGGGTTCATTACTAATATAAAATTAACCTCTAAAATTCTTGGGTTTTAATTCCCCTAATTTTAAAATTACCAAACTACCCTTTTTAGGTTGTCGGTATGGCCTAAAAATGCCCCGGGACCCAAACTAAACTCCCGGCTAGTGTTTTTTGACTATTTCGACCCTTCCGGACACGTTGGCGCACTCAAAATGACCATTCGGTTGATAAAAATATAA
Source organism: Sambucus nigra (assembly GCA_949130495.1). Taxonomy (NCBI): domain Eukaryota; kingdom Viridiplantae; phylum Streptophyta; class Magnoliopsida; order Dipsacales; family Adoxaceae; genus Sambucus; species Sambucus nigra. Next base: position 683,244,229 of record OX422209.1, read on the forward strand.
TTCACTTTTTAATTTAAATAATTACATTCCTGACGCGACTGACACGCGCGTCCCAACTAAATTTCCAAATTGTCATATTTCAGTCTCGCGACAACTTTAATATTTTTAATACTCATGTATTACCATACATACTCAGAAATAGTAAATTTTAACATCATAATAAAATATCAACTCACATCTCGCTAGTATTTATACCCGGATTAATTCCCAATTAATTCTCATTTAATTCAATTAATCCCTTAAATAAAATCAATAAAATTATGGGGTATTACAGAGCATCTCACACGTGATAAAACTAAATTATAGAAATAACTCATGCAATCATGTGACTTAAGGGTGGATATTTGAATTAATACTTGAAAATTCAAATGCCTGGGCTAGAAAATAGGGTGTTAGAGGGTGAAAATATAATTTAATAACGACACAACCAAAAAAGGGCACAATCTTGTCACATGGGATCAAATTAACTCGTAGAAACAATATGTGTTGTTGTTATGTGATTCACTTGTTCAGATTTCAATCAAATCATGAGATTTATAAGGCTTAAGCTTGAAAATAGGCGTTAGAGGGTGAAAACATAATTTAATAGTGAATCGGCCCGAAAAGAGGCATGATCATTTTACATGGGACCAAAATAACTTGTACAAAATATGTTTATTCTTGTTACTCACGGGTTGAGATTTTAATCAAAATTGAAAATTCTAAGGCTTCACCTTGAAAATAGAGAGTTATCGGGTGAATACGTAATTTATTAATGAAACAACCTAAAAATAGGCACGAAAACGTCATACGGGACAAACTAACAGGTAAAAAAAAGTGCAGTCATGGGACTCATGGGATGAGAAATGAAATCAAAACATGAAAATTCTAAAATTTAAGATTAAAAATAGGGGTTAAGTGGTGAAAACATAATTTAATAATGAAATATCTCAAAAAGAGGAATAGACATGTCACATGGGAACGAACAAACTTGTAAAAAAACTATGCACTCATGTGACTCATGGGTTCAGATTTGATTCAAAACTTGAAAATTCCAAGGCTTAAGCTTAAAAATTGTCGTTAAAGGGTGGAAACATAATTTAATAAGGCTACAGCTCAAAAAGAGGAACTAGGCCTTAACATGGGACCAATCTAACTTTTAAAAATAACACGCGTAGTTAATTGACTCATAGGTTGGGATTTGAATCATAATATAAAAATTATAATGCTTAAACTTGAAAATATACCATTAGAGGGTGAAAACATAATTTAACAACCAATTGGCTAGAAAAGAGGCACAATAAGGTTAAATGGGACCAAACTAAATTTTAGAAACAGCTCATACAATCATGGCACTCATAACTTTAGATGTGAATCAAAACTTTCAAATTCTAAGGATTAAAGCTTGAACATAGGGCCTTAGAGGGTGAAAAATAATTTAATAATGAAACTATCCAAAAAGAGGCAGGGGCATGTTAACAAGACCAAACTAGCTTGTAGAAATAACTCGTATAATTTTGTGATTTACGGGTTTAGACTTAAACCAAAACTTCAAAATTCTAAGGCTTAATCTTGAAGATACAACGCTAGAGAGTGAAACTGTAACTTAACATCAAAATGGCCTAAAATGAGGCACGAGGGTGTCCCACTGGAAACAACCAACTTGAAAATTCTAAGGCTTAATAGACCGAAAAGAGGAAATAATACATCACACGATACCAAACTAACTTTTAGAAATAATGGTTACAATTATGTGACTCACGGGTTAAGAGTTTAATAAAAACATGAAAATTCTAAGGATTAACCTTGAAAATCGGGTGTTAGCATGACCATTTAATTTAACAGCAAAATATCTAGAAAAAAGTCTCGAGCTTGTCAAACGATACCAGATTAACTTTTCAAAATAACATGTGTAGTTATGTTACAGGTTCATATTTGAATCAAAACATGAAAATTCTAAGGATTGTGATTGAAATTAAGACATTATAGGATGAAAACATAATTTAATAATGAAACGACCCAATAATAGGCCTGAGCACGTCACATGAGATCAAACTAACTTGTTGAAACAACTCTTCTAGTCATGTGAAAATCGAGAAATTTCTGAGGCTTAAGCTTAAAAATGCGGCGTTAAAGTATGAAAATGTATTTTAACAAAGAATCGGACTAAAAAGAGGCACATGAACATCACATAAGACCAAATTAACTTTTTAAATTTCTCATGAAGTCATGTGACTCATGGGTTGAGATTGAATCAAAATGTGAAAATTTTAAGGATTAGGTTGGAAAATAGGGCGTTATAGGGTGAAACATAATGTAAAAGGGAAAATATAAGAAAATGGGCATGATCGTGTCACAGAAGACCAAACTAACTTATAAAAATATCATGTGCAGTAATGTGACTTGCTAGTTCAGATTTCAATCAAAATTATAAATAAACATTAGAGGCTGAAGCGTAATTTAATATTAACTAGACCCAAAAAGAAGTATCAGTATGTCATATGGAAAAAAAAATAACCTGTAGGAATAACCCGTGCATTCATGTGACTCGTGGGTTAAGATTTGAATTAAAACTTGAATAATCTATGTTTAAGCTTAAAAGTGGGCTTAAAGAGTGAAACGTATTTAACAACGAAATGGCTTAAAAAGAGGCAGAGCACGTCACACGAGACCAAATTAACTTATAAAAATAACACGTGGAGTCATGTAACACATGGTTTGAGATTTGAATCAAAACATAAACATTATAAGGCTTATTCTTAAGCATATACAGGGTGAAAACGTTATTTAACAACTAAATTGACCTAAAAGAGGCACAAATGCGTCTTATGGGATCAAGATAATTTTTAAAAACAACTCTTGCATTCAAGTGACTCATGGGTTGAGATTTGAATCAAAACTTAAAAATTCCAAGGCTTAAGCTAGAACATAGGTATTAAAGGGTGAAAAGATAATTTGACAATGAAACAACCTAAAAAGAGTAACGGGGATATCACAGAGCACCAAACCAACTTGTAGAAACAACACGTTCAATCATGTGGCTCACGAGTTGAGCTTTGAATGTAAAAATGAAAATTATATGGCTTGAGCTTAAAAATAGGTGCTAGAGGGATAGAAGTAAATTATTAATGAAATGTCCCGAAAAGTGGCGCGAGCACATCACATGTGGTCAAACTAACTTGTAAAAAAAAGTTGTGCAGTCATGTGGCTCACGGGTTGAGATTTGATAAAAACTAAAAATTATAAGGCTTAATCTTGAAATATAGGATGTTATAGGGTGAAAATATAATTTAACAACAAAATGCCCCAAAAGAAGCATGAGCATGTTACATGGGACAAAACTATTTTATAGAAAAAAAACTTGTAGTTATGTGGCCCACATGTTCAGATTTGAAACAAAAGTTTAAATCTATAATGCATAATATTAAAAATAGGGTGTTGGAGAGTAAAAATAGAATTTAACAATCAAATGAACCAAAAAAGGTAACTGCATGTCCAACAAGACCAAACTAACTTTTAAAAATAACTCATAGACTCGTGTGACTCTCGAGTTCAGATTTGAAATAAAATATGAAAATTCTAAAATTGAAGCTTCAAAATAGGGCGTTAGAGGGTGAAAATGTAATTTAACAACAAATCATACCAAAAGGAGGCAACAACACATCACATGATACCAAACTAAAGTTTAGAGCAACCGTTGCAGTAATGTGACTCACATATTCAGATTTGAATTGAAACTTTAAACTTAGGAGGATTAACCTTGATCATCAGGCGTTAGAGGGTGAAAAATTAATTTAGTAATGAAATGTCCTGAAAAAAGTGGCCCGTCATGTCAAACTGGACCAGACTAACTTTTAGAAATAACGTGTGTAGTTACGTTACTCAGGGGATCATATTTTAATCAAAACATCAAAATTGTATGGATACACTTGATAATAAGACATTAGAGGATAAACCCACAATTTAATAATGAAAAGGCACAATAAGAGGCATGGGCACGTCACACGGGATGAAACTAACTTCTTAAGATAACCTTTACTAAACAATGCACTGCTAATAGGGAGTGGTCTATACAAAAGTCAACTTTTATTTTTTCAAATTAAATAAACAAAATAACCCCAAATAACACTTTTCACCATTTTTAAACGAATGTTGTGTTAAAAAAGATTAACCAATTTTATCTATATCCAAAAGCATGCATCTAGTCGATAGGAGATAAAATATATCAATCCACATAACACGCTCATGTCTGAAGAAAACTCACAATAGGAAAACCCCCAGATGGCCCATCCACGGAAATTCACTATGTATGGAATTGCAAGGACACGTCAATATACTTACAGCACAAACTTGGTGCCCTCATAAGCCTTGATGTTCTTCATTACTCAACCTACTCACAGTGATACTTAGGAGTTCACCCGCGCAACTGCCATAACGTGTGAGTCCACACATTCCTCGGTGTCTACTGATAAGACTCGATAATTGTCTACGGATCTGGGACACAGACACACCACTTCTTCACCCCAACATCACAAACATAGAGTCCACCATGTGTACACATCAAATACAAAATCCACCATATGAAACATACTAAACACAATAATGATGAGTAAAACCTTAATGCTAAACGACATATCAAACCATATAAAGATTGAAAATTAGATCTCAAAGAGTTTGAATGAAACTAGGGCCAGGATCCTTTGAATATGTATAAGAAAAGGATTTTTGCCCAAAAAAAAGTCTCTTTAAAAACTAATGTCTAGACCCCTTTATATAGAAAACACATGTTTTGAGGTGACACATTTTTCAAGGACTAGTTCGACTGAAAATAGGAGTTCGTTCGAACCAACATCTAATGCGCTTCAAACGAAACTCATCTTATTAATAGAGAAACTTCGTTTGATGTTTGTTTGAAGGTTGTTGGAACAAATAACATATTCTCATTAAAATAAAAAATATAAAGTCGTCCGAATGACTTACAAACAAAAAATATTTTTCTTTGAAGCTTTTTATAAAAATTAACACCCATTATTAACTTCTTGGAACATGAAGACGAAACGTGGCATGAAACACGTCATGATAAATGCAATATCTGAAACTTTGCCCCTACATCTTAAAGAAGCACATCATACGACATATAATCTAAGTAGACTTGTAATCTCTTGTAAACTTTGTTGCATGTTGTAAACACCAACACTTAAACACACCTTCAAATGCAAAGAGAATATATATATATATATTGCATTTATCATGACGTGTTGTAAACTTTGTTGCATATTGTAAACACCAACACTTAAACACACCTTCAAATGCAAATAGAATATATACAGATATATATATATATATATATATATATATACAATATAAATTTACATATGAATAAACTCCCCTATGTCTAAAAATCCCCACTTAGGTAAGACATCTCCCCTTGAGATAAATGTCTCCTCCTTAAACTAAAGTGAAAGATACCATTTCTCCTATCCCCCCCCCCCCCCGGTTAAGGAATAGTCAAAGATATAAAGAATAATAAACCATATATCCCCCATAAAACATATCTCCCCAAAAAAGTGAGAATATATGATACCAAATAAAATTAAGGAAGAATAAATAATATCATGCAATGGTGTAAAGTGCAACAAACATAACATGGAACCACAAATACAAATAATCCAAACAATGATAAGACAATACCAATATTGATGCAATAAATGATATCAAATGGAATACACAATGAAGCACGAGATACCAATGTAAACAGGCAACAAAAGATACCAATATGATCCAACAACATGTGAATTTGATTCAAAGATAAAAAAACGTGGAAAACATGGATTAAATGCAAAAGCACGGACTCAAAACAAACAATACCATTTACATAAATATGGAAAATATGACGATGACACACATGGACATATATATATAGATATAAACAACCACAACATGACACAAAATGCATAAGCTTTATACACTAGCATAGTATGAATGTGTCCAAACATATGGAATGGAGTGAAGGTGCTTGAACTAACAAAAAATTAATTATGACCCAATCCCTCACAAATTTCCAAGGACTTCTATTTAATCGCAAAACTTTATCAAACTAAGATTTAGACTCAAGTGACAGATAAAGTGAACTCAAAGAACAAATAAGCACAATGCACACAAGCCTAGAATTTTCATGATTTTATAAATCAATAGATTCATGACATGTTAATCATAACTATGATACATTGTGCAACCCCGTTGATCTTCAACTATAGCACCCTCAAAATATAAATAGATATCATATTATTTCATTCTGAAGAGTGCGCTTTTGTTTAAATTAAGAAATTATTTAATTAAACACAGTTTTTCAATTAAATTCTAAAAACATGCACCTACATGTTTAGTTGTTTCAAACCATAAATATATAAAGCATGTGACACAAAATATTAGGAAAAATTCTCGCAGAGCCAAACCATTTATTTTTGCTCTAATTTGTAAAAACGGTTATACGGATTATAATGAAAATAAGTGTAACATACGAAATACCCGTAGGTGTCCGTTCCGATGTCGTCGGATGGAATCTCCCATAAAGGATAGATAATTACCTTTCGTATCCCTTCATCGTTTCAAAATACCACACAATCTCACCAAACGATTTTTACATGCATTCCAATCTTATCAAGTTTTATCGCATATGGTTGGTTGTATAGATAGAATTGAGATGGAAACACTCAAGCCAATATGTGATAGACGAGTACAATAATCAAATAAAACCGTGCAAGTGTGCAATAAAGGAGATAAGGAGCCAAACATGTAGAAAGATATCACTAATCACATCTCAAAGACTCCAAACAATGTAAAGCACATGGATGCAATGATGTAGCATCTTAAATCACTATCAAACAGTTACATGGATAAGTTGAATGAAATTTGTGACTCGACTATCTTAAATGCTCATCCATAATAGGTGTAAACAAAATACAAAAAATCTTTTTGTGTTTTTCTAAAAATTTTATAAAAAGAAAATCTTTTTAGATTTTTTTTTTAAAATACAAATAATAATACACATGATATAAACTAGAAATAGGAATCATATGATATGAACATGACAAAGAATCATATACTAGACACGTACCAACCCTTCAGTCAACTGTGCAAATCCCTAAAGACTTCCTAAGACTCTCGAATCTAAGGGAATCTAAAGATTTCGTGAAAATATTGGCTAACTAACGGTCGGTGGGAACGTAACTCAGGGATACGACTTTCTCCTCAACTAGCTGTCGTATAAAGTGCTCGCGTATCCTGATGTGCTTTGTGAGCGAATGCTGGAATGGATTGAGGGATATGTGTATCTCCCTCGTGTTGTCACGGGAAATGGTCATGGTGTCCTGTGAAATCCCATAATCCTCCAGCATTTGTTTCATCCACAATAATTGCGTGCAACAACTCTTGGCGGCGATGTACTCAGCCTCCGCAGTGGACAAAGAAATGGAGTTTTACTTCTTGCTCAGCCAGGAGACAAGAGCATAACCAAAATAGAAACACCCACCAGAAGTGCTCTTACATCCATCTACATCCCTGGCCCAATTGACATCTGAATAGGCGGACAAACGGTCATTGGTATCAAAGGAATACCAAATACCATATGATAGAGTCCCACTAACGTATTTGATAATACGTTTTAGAGAGAGTAAGTGTGACTCTTTCGAGGATGCCTGTTATCGTGCACAGACTCCAACACTAAAGGCTATGTTGGGATGACTACAGTCAAGTAGAGAAGACAACCTATCATACTCTGATACAAGGTTTGCTCTACGTCCTTGCCTAAAGTGTCCTTAATAAGCTTGATAGACGTACTCATAGGTGTACGATCAAGCTTAGAGGAGTCTAAACCAAATTTCTTCACTAGGTCTCTAGCATACTTGGATTGGGAGATGAACATCTCATCCTTTAGCTGACGAACCTGGAGACCAAGTGTGACAACCCGAATATAATTTTGATAAATTATATTTAAATCATGTTTATATTATGTGATATGAATAATGTATTATTAGTATATCTAATATTAAGTGCTTATGTTTAGTCTAATCCTACTTTCATAAATCATGAAATGTCGAGTTATGTACGAACACAAGATTTGGTTATTTTTGATAGAAATGTTCCTGTTTAAGACTCGTTTTGACCATTGTAACATTACAATTGACTTGAGGTGAAAACTACATAGTTGTATACATGTGAGTTAGGGTCGTAACACAACAAACGGTGCATCAAACGGATGCTCGAGGAAGAAGTTAGGTCGAAATTACGAGAAGGGGCAAATATGTCAATTCCCTTAAGTGGTAAATTGTCTTTTATTAAACCAAATGGTTCAATTTGATTGGATGGATTGGGAGGCAGCCTTGGCCGACTTAAAACTCTCCCTTAACCTTATTTCTTCAGAAAATAAGTCTCTAGGTTCAGTTTGAGGTGTTATTAGCTTGAGGAAAGAGAGGTAGAAGTTTAGGAAGGAAAAGTGAGGAGAAAAGGTGTAGAAAAATCCGTAGAAATTATGTAAAAAGCCCTGAAGGTAATCCTAATTACAATTCTAGTTATTTATCTTATATTACTGATTTATATAATCTAAATCATCATAGGTTTACGAAAGTTTCAGCCCTTTATATGTATGTATGGTTATATGCAAGTTTATGTTAAGTTGAATGTAGAAACCCTTAAAATTGCTTTGTATTGAAACCCCTTGTATTCACACTTGCATATCTATTTGTGTACTTACTTTAATTGAGAAATTCCAATTGGATATGAAAGTAGACTCATATATTCACATCATATCCCAATATTAGAATTTATCTCCTTGTGGTTAGGCCGTAATGATGATTTCAAGTTGGTGCATAGTTGTTGTTTGTATACTTGACTTCGGTATGCCCTGAGTTTAGTCAAGCTTTTGAGATAGCAAATGAAGTCAAAATATTATGAAACTTTAATTCTGTACGACTCAGTATGTGTACTGAAAATGGGTTGAAAATCATGGAAAGTTATGCTGTAGAAAAATTATGATAATTCTTGGAAGTTGAAGGAACAATAGAGGAGCTTGTAGGGCAGATTTCTTGTGTTGTAGAGAAATGGTCATAACTTTCCCTAGGAAGCTTGAAAAATTACACCGTCACTTGTACTGGATAGTATATTCATATATGTTTTCATATTGCTGAGGTTGGACCCCTGTATTTGTACAATTTAGGAATATAGGATGGGTAAGTATGTAAGACCATAATTTCAGGCCATACTGGGTACCCCTTGAATGAATGTTTGTATTTCGTCCTTACAAAGGGTACTTTGAGTAAATGTTTCATGTGTATATACATTGAGGAGTATAATTTAATGTTTACTTGACTTTGGTTATAAATTCCTCATAAGGTATTTCCTACGGTTGAATGTTCATAACTTTATCAACATGTATATCATTGTTTTGCCTTTACCTATGTTTTATGGAATGTGACTTAATTGGAATTATATTGTTGATGTATAGTCATGGAAAGTTACATAATTATGTTAGGATAATATTTATTATTGAGGTTCAGTACTGATCTAGTTGGATTGACAGGTGTAAGGTCTAATAAACCCAGTTCAGCTCCACCAGAAGGAAACCTGAATACGTAGTTGACAACCCAAGGTGAGTGTACTCACTGGAATGATGTATTTGTATACTGTTACAAATGTGATCATAATGTTATGAATATAAAATTGTTCATTTCGGTTTACCGAAATGAGGGGTTACTCCTCAACCAGGAATGGGGGAGATTTGTCTATTAATGACAAGGGGTTACTCCTCGACCAGGAATGGGGGAGAATTGTCTATTTAGACAGGATATGTGAATCATGATTCGGAAAAGTTGGTCATTCATTATGAATGAGCCGGATAAATTAATACATAATTATATGGACATGATTTATTGCATTTAAATTCATGCAATAGTAGAGTAGTGACACATTCACTGGGCTATTTTGCTCACGGTTCCTATGTTCACATTTTTCAGGTAACGCGATGTCACTGCCAAATCTAGGAGGTCAGGTTGGGTTAGCCAGGAATGGGAGAAACAATAATTTTGTGTAAATGTAAATGATGTAATTAAGTTAACTTATCCTTCATGAAAGTTTTTATAGGCATGACTACTTTGATGTTGTAAAAAGGTTTTCAGTTATATGGATTTACAATGACGACTCTGAAATCAAAACTCGTGTTTATGGTTTGGTTAGATTAATTATGGTTTGACTCACTTTGAATTTCAGACTTAATTATAAGTAATTGGGTTGGGGTGTGTCACCAAGGATGAAAGTAAGCTCACCTACCATGCTCATCTCAAACTCACTTTTCACCTCCTCCTCAAAGTGGTGAGCATGCTGGTAGCATGTAGATCCAAAGACTATGTCTTCCACATAGACCTGGGCAACCAAAATAGAACTGTCATCTCTCCTGGCGAACAACGTCATATCAACTCCCTCTCTCTTGAAGCCACGGGCTAAGAGATAGGAAGTAAGCCTCTCGTACCAAGCATGGGGTGCTTCCTTCAAACCATACAAGGCTTTCCTCAGATAGTAGACGTGCTTCGGGTTCTTACGATCTTCAAATCCTTTTGGTTGTACCAAATAAATATCCTCCTGTAGAATGCCATTTAGAAAGGCACTCTTGACATCCATCTGATAAACTTGAAGCTCAGATGACATGCGATGGCGAGTAGTAAGCGAACGGACTTAAGCCTTGCAACAGGAGAAAATATATCCCTAAAGTCTACACCCTTATTTCTGATTATGGTACCATTTTCATCCATTTTATTATTGAAAATCCACCTGGTACCTATCACATTAGTCTCACTAGGTCGGGGAACAAGTTTCCAAAAATTACTCCTTTTAAACTTAAGCAACTCATCTTGCATAGCAGATATCCAGTGTTCATCCTTGAGTGTTTCTTTGTGATTCTTGGTCTCGATTGTGGGCGTGTAGCAAAAATGAATAACAACGTTCTCTAGCTGAGAACGAGCCTTGACCCCTAAAGTGGGATAGCCAATAATGGCAGATGGATCATAGCTCTTGTGAACCCAAGCATGTGTGTCCCCGAACACAGGAGTATGGTCCACAGAGTGTGGGTGCGGGACAAGTAAATCGCTGCCAGAAAAGTCCTCATCCTCATACTGAAGGCTAGGATTAATAAAAGTCGAAGGTTCATCATCTTACACGGTGACGTTTATTGACTCCACAACCTTAGAGCTCTTCAGGTTAAAAACCCGGTACACTCTACTATTTGATGAATATCCAAGCAATATTCCCTCGTCGCTCTGGGAGTCAAACGTTTCTAATTGCTCTCTATCCCGTAGGATGTAACATTTACTCCCAAAGACATAGAAATATGCAAGGTTGGGTTTCTTACCAGTCCATAATTCATACGGTGTCTTAAGAGTGTGTGAACGTAAGTAAACCCTATTCACCGTATGGCATGCAGTAGACACTGCCTCTGCCTAAAATCTCCTAGAAACCTTACGACCTAGACGCATAGATCTAGCCATTTATTGAATTATCGTATTCTTTCACTCAACAATCTCATTTTGCTGAGGAGACTTCATAGCAAAAAACTCATGTTTGATTCCTAGGCTGTCACAGTAAAGATCTACCCTTGCTTACTTAAATTTCGTGTCGTTATCACTACGTATCCTGTTAATAGTGACTCCGTGTTGATTTTGCAGGACATGGCACTTAGTCATTAAAAACTCTACAGCATTGGATTTCTCTCTCAAAAAATTAATAATTGAATATCTGGAGAAATCATCTACCATCATGAGGATATACCTCTTACCACCCAAACTCTCAGTACGAGTAGGACCCATAAGATCCATATGAATCAACTCAAGCACATGGGAGGTGGTAATGGAATACAACTTTCGGTGAAGGATACGGATCTGTTTACCCAACTGACAGGGTCCATAAACTGTGGAAGTTGGCTTTTCAAGAGATGGTAAGCCACATACTAGGTCCTTTTAAGGTAAACGTGTCAAATCTCTAACGTTCACGTGACCTAGACGTTGGTGCCACAAGTCCATAAGAGTGATCGTGGTATTGTTATAGATAAGTGAGGACGTGGGCACAGTCCTATAGCAATTATCTTCTATCCTCACCCCTTGCACTAAAAGTTTACCGTCTTGATTATAGATATTACATGCGTCCCGGTTAAACTTTACGAAAAAGTTATCATCGCACAGTTGGCTAATGCTGAGAAGGTTTGCCTTCAAACCTTTGACGTACAAAACATTCTCTAGCTTAGAAAATCCTGGTAACACAACTGTACCTCGTCCTATGATGCTAGACTTGCTCCCGTCTCCAAAGGTGACTCTACCTTCCTTATAATCCTCTAGGTAGGTAAAGAATGAGACATCACTTGTCATATGTCTAGAGCACCCACTATCAAAATACCACTGTGAGGTATTATGTGCTTTGAGAGAGAGATGAACAACAAGGGCCTTTTCGTCTTTCTTAGGTACCCAAGACGTGGTAACCTTTTGTTTACCCTTGCTATTGTTGGTTTTAGCAGGGATGCGAGAATCATTCACTGATGGCAAAGACATCCAACGAAATTCCTCCATCAGACTCTGTGAGGTGGCAGCTAAAATCTCAACACGCTCTCTCAGACTGGTAAAATCATCAGTATGATGTGGTGGAGCAGTAGTACGTCGTGTCCGACCCAAACTATGGCAAAACTCCCTGAGGTGGCCTTTTTTTTTGCAATATGTACAAAAGAATATAGTTTTAGGCGGACCTGGGTTTTCTTTCCTTGGTCGAACTCTTCTTCATGGTATTTGACGATGGCCATATGGAGTCGTAGTAAACTTAGGAAATGGTCCAGGTGCAATTTGGGTCGTGGAGGCACCATCAAAACCTATTCCCTGCCTATCACCAAAACCTAAAGCGGGGCCGAGGAGCATCTTTCCCATCTTTCCAGATATGTCCTCGATTTGAACCTTGACTTCCTGTGCTTTCTCAAGATCATAAGTAAGCTGGGCAATTAGGGCTTCAAGTTTCTTTCGAGTCTATAGGGAGGAATGTAGCTCACTCGTAAGACTAACCACTTGTTTAGTCAATTCCCCTTTCTCTTTATCAAAATCACTCTCTCTCCAAACAGTCTATCTATCTCTCTAAACAAACTTTCTTTATCAACACAGGCAGACTCTCTCTCTCTCAAGGTAGTGCAGGTTGAGGACTCTCTCTCTCTCGCTTCTTCTAAATCTTCCTCTAAAGCGGTGATCCTAAGAACTAGCACTTTATTACTCTTTTTGGTTTTAAATTACTCATTATATAACTCAGCGTAGGCGCGTTGAAGATTACTCTCGCTCTCACTTGCATCATCCTCCCCCTCACTCACATCGTTCTCATTGTCGACGAGTCCTGTGAAGCAGCATCCTCAACGTCGTGAGGAGCACTAGAAGTATGACTAGCCATGAATGCGGTGAATTACATTCATGCGGTGACTCATCTCCAGAGTCCACCGACTCGACCTCACTGTCGTCATTAAGGGTAGCATTAAGGACATCTTTGTCCTTATCTTTTGCAAGTCTGTTCAGCCTAGTAGCACACTCAAAAGCTCTATGACCCTTACTGTCGCACTCATATCATCTCTCACCGTCTTTCTTAGAGGGTATTTATAATCTTTTTCATTTTTCTTATTTTTCTCAAAAATCTTTTTATCTTTGAAATTTCCATTTTTTTTAATTTGAGAATTTTCTTGAAATTTTTAGCAAATAGGGCCAAATCATCTAAATCAAAATCACACTCAGAATCTGACGTTTCTATCTCTCTTTTTTTAGATGACTCAACTCTCTTTCTTGCCGACCCCTCACTTTTTTCTATCCTGGGAATTAAGTGCAATACCCTTATCTTTAGGTTTGAAGGATTTAGGAAACATATCGATTTCATACGTTTGTAAGTCTCCTACAAGTTCCTCCAATTTAAGCGTGTTTAAATTACCAATAGAATTTAGCACAGTGACTTTAGGGATAAAATGCTTTGGAAGTGATCTTAGAATCTTTTTAACAACTCTAGCATTCGGAATGTGTTCACCAAGATTAAAACTAGTGTTAACAATATCAGATAACCTAGCATAAAATTCATCAAAACATTCAGTCTCAAGCATGGTGATAGTTTCAAATTGAGTTGTTAAATTTTGCAGTTTAGACTCTTTCATAGCATTAGTTCCTTCATGGGTAAGTTGCAAAACATCCCATGCCTCTTTTGACGTGGTGCACGTCATAATCCGTCGGAACTCGTCAGGTGTGACGGATCCAGAAATAGCACTTAAACCCTTAGAATTAAAAGATGACCATTTAAATTCGTCTTCAGTCCATTCAGTCACAGATTTTAAATTAGTCACATTATCAGCAGTGACGGAAGGAGGTGTCCACCCTCTTTCAACCAAAATCCAAACACGTTCATCAATGGCTTTTAACGCAGATTTCATGTGGGCTTTCCAGTAAGCATAGTTTGTCCGGTCAAAAATTGTCATTTTATTATATAATTTCTCCATTAAATACGTCCCTTTCAAAAATCAATTTTTCAGAAAATTGATATTATAGAAAAATTTTGCGGAAAATTACACGGTATAATTATGTAACTGCCTCTGATACCAATTTGAAGAGTGCGCTTTTGTTTAAATTAAGAAATTGTTAAATTAAACACAATTTTTCAATTAAATCCTAAAAACATGCACCTACGTGTTTACTTGTGTCAAGCCATAAATATATAAAGCATGTGACACAAAATATCAGAAAAAATCCCCGCAGGGCAAAACCAATTATTTTCACTATAATTTGTAAAAACGGTTACAAGGATTATAATAAAAATAAGTGTGACATACGAAATACCCGTAGGTGTCCATTCCGATGTCGTCAGCTGGAATCTCCTGCAAGAACTCCAGATGTGTAGCAATGAAGAAGAGACCGGCTTCTCCACAAAATACTCTAGATAAGCAAAATTAACCTCTTGAAGGTTTATGAAATGCACATACACAAATGGGAGAGAGATTTCTTTTATAAAGAGGCATAATAGCCTAAAAAACAAGTCTATTAAAAGAGGGCAGATTCTGAGCTGGATTTTGCTCAACATGCTGGAAAAATATTTTGACCATCAAGTAGTGGTGACAGAAATTGATACAAAAATCGAGGCGGCAGCGTCGTTCGAACGACATAGGCCTGCCACTCGAACGAGGACACGTGTCGTTCGAACGAGTTCGCGCGACATGCTATGTCGCTCGAACAACATGTGATATCGTTTGAATGAGCACGCCTTTCCAAAAAGTCCACTTCTACATAGAAAAATTTCTGCAATTGATAAAAAATAATTTATACTTCAAAAAATATTTTCTAAAAAATTCCCAAATATTTATGCAAATATAAACAACTCCAATAAATCATTTTACTGATAATGCCTTGTGGATTAGTGGGAAATGGTTGAGCATCACGTCGCATGTAGCATGATGCACGTGTGAAGATGAAGGATGCATGGATTCGAATAATGGCCGTCGTGGATGATCGTGATGACGTGTCGAATGTATCAGTATCAGACATACAAACTGTGATCTAGGGAAAACAGAAAATTTCTAGATTCTACCCAGACATTTATAAAATTATGTCCTTACACATTCAATTTTTTTGAAGATACCATTTTTTGAAAATCAATCAAACAAACATGTTGGCCTTTAATATTTTCTATATGCCTCTCAATTTTTTTTGCTCTTGCCAATGGTCGCATTCCTGTAAAGGAGATTTTTTCCTTTCGTAGACATTTCTCGTGCACCCTCATGTAGTCAATAACAAAAAACATACTCATGGAAAATAGTTCTTACATGCTCAAATCCCACATAGTCAAAAGATATGTAGATGACAAGATTGATGAGAGAAAATCTCACTTAGCTCAAATATAACATGTGAAGTGAAAGTTCAAATGATCTCGTGCATGTGTGTATGGAGGCATATACAAAGTGAATCCATTAAGCAAATCAAATTTTAACAACTCCATAAATGCATGATTAAGAACAATCTAGCATTGAAAATCATAATCAAATGTCCTAGTCACATGGAAACATGTAGTAAAGTGGATTCAAACATACCAATATACCACATAATATGTGTAAAGCTAAAGTACACAAAACCCCTTTTTAGTTTTTAACATTTTTTAAAATGATACCAATTTAACACCGCGTGGAACTATTATGACGTAGAGCCCCCACAACCGCAGGGAACTATTAATGTCACGGAGGTGGCTAATATTATTGCCCGGGCAGTCAATGATGCAATGACCACTATGGCACAACAGCTTCCATAAGCTCAATAACTGGCATCACCGGTGGCTCTAACCCATACGGGACCCTCCGCGTGGGCAAGAGTTGGAGAATCCTTCCAAAAAGGTCACCCTCCAAATTTTCAGGGTGGCGCTGAAGTGATCTTGGAAAATCAATGGAGGAATGATATTCAACGCCATCTTCGATTGGTGGAATGTAGTGAGGAGAGGAAATAGATTCCTGCCACTTTTAAATTGGTGGGAGAAGCTCTCAAATGGTGGGAGTCGGTAATAACTCCGGAACAAAGGGATGCTATGACTATCTCGAAGTTCTGGATTCTGTTTAAACGAAAGTATCTTCCTCCATTAGTCTAGAAGGAGATGAGGAGGAAGCTTCAGGATGTTACTCAAGGGGAGCTAATAGTGGCAGAGTTTAAAGAGGAATTTACCCATTTGGCAAATTTTGTGTCGGACGAGGTAAGTACGAAAGAGAAGAGAATTTCTAAATTTGTCGGGGGTCTGAATTGGAGGATAAGGCAGCCCCTGTTGTGGAATCCTGTCCTATAAACGTTTGGCGATGTGATGAATGAAGCTTTACTTCATTGCTGGGAACATCGCCTTTATTTAAAGGGGAGTAAGAAAATAGGGGATTCTGGACAATCTAGTAAACTAGAAGGGAATAGTGTCGATGGAGCACAATCACCACCACTGCAGTCGAGGAGTAAGCAGAAAGAGCTGGACCTTCAACAAGGGGGTCCGACTAAGAAACAACGCTTTGGGGGTTTCAATTTTGGTGGAGGTGGTTTTAGGCCAAATCAGGGTGCTCAGCAGCAGCAGCAGCAGCAGCAGCAGTAAATAGTCCCACAGAACCAAGCCGACCAAGGGAATAATAGAGGTTGAGGCTAGCAAGGCTAAGGGGTAGGGCAGTTTCGAAATAATAATCGGGGCCGACATCTTGGGAATTATGTGGGCCATTATGTTCAATGGAGTGAGACGAGTCACATGAAGAGAGTCTTTCCATAGTTAAACAGGGGGAAATTTCCTAAAGGCCCTCAGAATCAGCAGGCACCGTTACAACCTCTAGCACCTATTATAGCAATTCCACTACAACAGGGACAACTTTAGTTTGGGCGTATGTATAATGTCCAAAGTGCTTTATTACCTACAGCATCGCCTGATATCGAGGGTAAGTTTCCCATCCACGGGGTTATGGGTCGAGTGTTATTTGACACGGGTGCAACACACTCATTTATAACTACGTACTTTGCTTGTTCAGCGGGATTGTTAGAGACTGACGATAGTACTCTTATGAGTGTAGATTCTCCTATGGGTGATGGATCACTTATATTCTTTATGTGTAGAGGGGTGGGAATGGATCTTAGTAGATTGTGCTTTGAAGCCGACTTACTTGTCCTAGATATGGTCGGTTATGATGTTATTCTGGGCATGGATTGGCTAGTGAAGTACCGGGCCATGGTGAATTGTTATGGGAGGAGTATAGTCTTTGCCATTCCAAGGCAAGAAATGTTTTTAATAGCCCTGCATCTTCTGGAAGTAGGTTCGATCACTCACTTTTACAGTATTGAGGAGGAGACTTCGCAAGGTATATTTATTTCCTTAAACTTGATTCCTGTTGTTAGAGAATTTGAGGATGTCTTTCAAGAAATTCCTGGCTTAGCTCCAAGTCATGAGATTGAGTTCATAATTAACTTAGCACGGGGGACTAGGCCAATTGAGTGAACTCCATACCTCATGGCTCCTTTAGAAATACGGGAATTACAAGATCAAATTCAGTATCTGTTGGGGCAAGGGTTCATTCGGAGTAGCACATCGCCATGGGTGCCCCCGTATTATTCATGACGAAGAGATATGGTTCCTTCGATTATGTATTGACTATCGTGAGTTAAATAAGGTAATCATCCGAAATAAATCTCGTTACCTCGAATTGACGATTTATTTAATCAATTGAGAGGAGCATAGTACTTCTCTAAAATAGATATGAGATCTAGGTATCATCAGCTGCGAATTCGGGAGAAGGACGTGTCCAAAACTGCGTTCTTAACTAGGTATGGGTCCTATGAGTTTCTTGTTATGCCCTTTGGGCTAACCAATGCTCCTACGATATTTATGGACCTTATGAATCGAGTATTTCGAGACTTTTTAGACCAGTTTGTGGTAGTGTTCATCGATGACATTCTAATCTATTTTCGAACTGAAGTTGATCATGATGAACACTTGAGATTGGCCCTATAGACACTATGGGATCATCAGCTATATGCAAAGTTTGAGAAGTTCGATTTTTGGTTACAGGAAGTACAATTTTGGGGGCATATCGTGAGGGCTGAGGGTATTTCCATATATCCAAATAAGGTTATAGCGGTGAGGGAATGGGGTCAGTCCACGACGCCGACTGAGATCCGTAGCTTTCTGGGTTTGGTGAGATATTATCATCATGTCATTAAGGGTTTTTCGAAGATTGTTGGCCCTTTAATGAACTTGACCTAGAAGGGAGTGAGATTAGTTTGTAATGACTCATGTCAGCTATCTTTTGAGGAGCTAAAAGAAAAATTGATTTCTGCCCACGTACTCGCATTGCCAAGATCGAGAGTAGATAATTTAGTCTTTATCGACGCATCTCTACACGGATTAGGGGGTATTTTACAATTGGAGCACAGGTACATTGCATGCGCGTCTCGCACGCTTAATCCCCATGAGAAGAATTATCACGTACATGATTTGGAGCTTGCCGCGGTAGTGTTTGCCTTAAAGATATGGAGGCATTAGCTTTTGGGTGAGTAATTTAGCCTCTTTACGGACCACAAATCATTGCAATATTTGTTCACGCTCAAAGACCTAAATATGCGTCAATGTCGATGGTTTGAGTTTTTAAAGGACTACCAATTTGATGTTCACTACCACCCATGCAAGGAAAAGGTGGTAGCTGACGTTCTGAGTCGAAGACCCATGGGGTAATTTGCGAAAGTGTTGAAAGCTAAGTGGAAAGTACTTGGGCAGGATGATGCCCGATATAATTATGCGAGTAGTAAAAGCACAAATAGGGGATAAAGACTGTCAAGACCGAGTGTGACAGCTATTGACAGAGGGAGCTGAGTCCTACTCTATTAGTTCTGAGGGTGGGTTACGATTCCATAGAAGACTTATAGTCCCAGACGACGGAGACTTGAGACGTGCTGTCATGACAGAATCCCATGGTTCGAGATTTACAGTACATCCCAACGAGGACAAAATGTACCAAGATATGCACCATCAATATTGGTGAGCAGGAATGAAAAGTGACATTTTTTATTTTTTCTGCCAATGCTCCACTTCTCAATTAATAAAGGTGGACCGCCAGCGATCGACTGTAATGTTACAACCGTTGGAAATACCGATGTAGAAATGGGAGAGTATCTCAATGGATTTTATCACAGGATTGCCGGCGACGCATAGTGATCATGATTCTATTTGGATAATTCTCGGTCGCTTGACCAAATTGGCACACTTCCTACCGGTGCGGGCGAATTACAATACGATACGTTTTTCTCAGCTTTTCATAGCAGATATAATGAGACTTCACGGGGTGCCGATCAATATAGTATCCAACCGAGGTAAAATTTTTGTATCTCATTTTTGGCGAAGCTCCAAGAGACGATAGGAACCGAATTACAGTTGACTACATCATACCATCCGTAAACTGACGAGAAAATAGAGAGAGTTAACCAAATGTTGGAGGATATGCTTCGAATGTGCATACTTGATTTTAAAGGAGGATGGGAGCAATACCTTCCACTGGTCAAATTTTCATACAATAATTCGTACCAATTCACGATAGGTATGGCACTGTATGAGGCATTGTATGGTTGACCGTGCTGATCGCCTACTTATTGGTTGGAAGTAGGAGACAATAAACTCGTTGGACCTGAAATGATCCGGGATACATCTTCAAATATTGAGCTTATTCGAAATCGCATACGGATTGCACAGGATCGCTAGAAAAACTATACCGACGCAAATCGAAGGCATGTGAATTTGAAAGTGGGGGATCAAGTTTTATTAGGGTGTCTCCAATGAAAGGCGTTATGCGATTCGGGAAGAAAGGAAAACTTGCGCCAAGATATGTAGGCCATTTTCACATTATTGAAAGGATAGGCCACGTGGCATATCGACTTGCTTTACCGGAACACCTACAATGAATTCATGATGTATTCCATGTTTCATCTTTAAAGAATCATAAAAGATGTGAGGGAGGTCATTGGCATGTTCCATTGGATGATACTCAGTTGCATCCCAACATTTCTTATGAGGAACAATTGATTGCCATCTTAAACCACTGTGAGTGTAGGCTAAGGTCGAAAATGGAGCCTTTGGTTCGAGTTCAATGCGGACACCACAATGCTGAGGAATCAACTTCAGAATGAGAGGATGATATTCTAGAAAAGTACCCACACCTCTTTTTACCAGGTGTCTAAATTTTGAGGACAAAATTTCCTTGTAAGGGGGGAGTTTGTAATACTCCTTACTTTTGAGTAATTATTTTTATATAAGTTGCCATATGGGTTCGTAATTTAAAATAAATGGAAATCGAATTAAATATTAATTTGTATGATTTAAGAGTTAATATTTATATGTATTGCATATTTACGATTACATGAATGTAAATAGTGTAATATTATGTTATGTTGCGTCGTTGCGCTTTAAAGCGACGGTTATGGCTTATATCCCAATCGAACTATTTAAGAAAGGTAATAGAACATTGGGATAGGAAATTATAAACGATATCTCAGATGTTAGTTTAGAGGGAATAGTTAGTCCGGGAACAGTTGAGATAGTAAAAATAAGTGTCGGGTGTGTTTTTGGG
Source organism: Sambucus nigra (assembly GCA_949130495.1). Lineage (NCBI taxonomy): Eukaryota > Viridiplantae > Streptophyta > Magnoliopsida > Dipsacales > Adoxaceae > Sambucus > Sambucus nigra. The sequence goes on from OX422209.1 coordinate 683,265,356, forward strand.
TTCCGGGGCACGTTTGGCTAGTTATGACTTAAATATGATGTTAGGAGTCATTTTAAGTATGTAGTAGTATTTATGTTAGACTTAAATGTATTTGAGATATTTTGGGTATTTAGTCTTGTACAAGCAATTAAAGCTCATTTGTGTTTAACCTACAAAGATAAAGAGAGAGGAGAAGAGCTAGAGAGAGAAGAGAAAAAGAAAGGAATTGGTGATTTGAGCTTGGAATCATTTCAACGAGGAGAAATACGAGACTTAAATCTTAAGGCAATACATGTGACCTTATATGAGGAGATTAATACATTAGGACGATAAGGGGGCATTCGGTCCTATTTGGGTATAGTAGGACTAGTGTATAGTAGGACTTTATATTTTTTGGCTTTCGAGGGCTAGTATGAAAGTGTTTATACATTATATCCTTAATTTATTATACATCTATTCGTTTGGGTATAAGAATTGTCGTTTTAATTCATTATTAATACATGTTATGATTTTGGAATATATACACATACCTCTCCAAATGCTATCATAAGGGAAGTTACACGAAAGAGGTGAATACCCTGACTAATGAATGCAGGTAGAGTATAGTCCTTAGGCCATAGCACCAGTGGTTACGATGTGTGATTGTTTATTCGAAGTGAAGTAATTATGGGTATGGTTACACCTCACTGTCGAAGGTATATGGACGCTTCCCATGCATTGTGATTTAGGGTACCCAGATGGTCATGAAACTAGGTCCTAGAAGATTATAGCAATTAGGAAACGCATCCAGTGGAGTGACTCCCGGAAGGATGGTCTTAAAAATATTATTGTACGAATATAACTGTTCTCATTTAAATTGTGTTTTAATGCAAATGATTAAATGGAATAATGAATCAATTCTGATTATATGTGATCATTAATGATTAATTTTCTTATAAGGATAAATGATAAATTGGTAAACTAGGCATATTGGATAGAGTTAGGATCTTCCTATTAAGTAGTCGGGTATCTTAACTTAACAATGAATTGCACACGTTAGGATGTGCACTTTAGAAGAGAGGTGAGTATGATTCTTCAAGCGAAGAGAGAATCTAACCTATTTATGTAATCGGGAATTCATAAATGTTCTGCATTTTATTCACTTCTAAATCATATCAAAACGGGCCCTGGCCCGTTTATATTTTGTCTCTTGGTGTGGTTATTGTATATGTTCAGGTGTCCCGCCATAAGGGCGCCTATTCTAACCTTCCCTTCTAGTGTTCAGGAGCTACGACATATTGCGGATGTTGTAGGATTTTTGTATTAGACGCATCAAAACATTTTTTGGATACTCTAGTTATGATTCGTCAGTAGTATTCGGACATGTCGCCCAAGTGTATATCTCATCGCTATTGTTATATTTGGTGTGACCTTTTTGTATCAGTTTGTTAACCGACATCTTATTCGGTTAATGCTTTGTAAATGCTATCAACTGTTAGTTATATATTAACCCTTTTGTTACAAGAAGATGACTGAAATAGTTTTATTTTAAATTGGAAAATATTTTGACATCCGTTTTTAAAATGTTGGGTGGTCGTATCATATTATCATTTATGCGACAGCGATGCTAAGAATGGACCATTTAAGATTCCAATTTTATTGGAATAGCGGGCTGGCCACCTCTTATGTTAACAAGCGGGGTGTCACGGCCTAATCTTCCCTTAGAGACCCTTAGTTATTTAATTCTTTACCCTTATTTGTTGGGGAATTGCGATTGAACAAAAGACATTTCTTCACCTCTATAAATAAATGGCGTGGGGTATATTTTTTAAATAGAGGGTTTGGGATTCATTTTTTAATGTCAAGAAAATTTTCTAAAACTAAACCAAACGCTACAAAAAAAATTCTCAACCCTTCTCTGTCTAAAATTGTTCAAATTTTTACATCATTCTGAGAGATTTTGTAAACCTCTTATAAACACATTTCATCATACAAATCTTTCGATATATATTTTGTGTAAGGATGTGGATTTAGATATTTGTTTTGAGGTGGAGATTTTTCTAGGATTGAACATTTGATGGTTTGTTGGAGTTCTTGATTTGGAGCTTGTCCTGTTTAACTTTCATTAGGCTTTTAAGATCTGTTGGGTATATTTTCTAACTCTTTGACATACATGAAAATTTATATATCTTATTTGTATATGACTCTAAGTTTGTGAATGTTTAAACTATTTTGATACGTTTTAGCAAACCTTAGTTTGAAAAATATTCTTCTTTAGTACTAATCTAACTAAAGATGTTATAACACACACACACACACACACACACACACACACACACACACATATATATATATATATATATATATATAGTATGTTTAGTAGATTTGATTTATGAACTAAATCGGTGGTTGAAACTTATATATACCTTGAAATAAGATTTGGTTATGTTCCGTTTAGATTTGTGTAGATCCATTTGTGGTTTTGTAAAACTCACGATTGAGACACCCCGACTAATTAAACACCGGGTAGCTACTCCTTTATAAAATTAATTCAAAATGCCAAGTTGGCTCAGTTAATAGCATCACTGTCGAAAACGTTTTATTATTACTAACCACCTAGTATTTAAAAAGTAAGTGCCAAATTTTATTAAATCTGATTAACATGCAACAAGAGTAATGAATAACTAAATAACACCATTCACCATACTGAAGTAACAAGAATAACCATCACAATATGTAAATAAAACCTGGAGGAAAAACTCCTCAATACAAATCCCACGACTGATAAGTAAACTGAAATAAATAACTAAAACTGAATACTGAGCAATACATGCTAGAGTCTGAAAACTGAAATGTAAAAATGCTCTAAATAGGAATGGGCAACATGCCCTACAACTGATAGATAGTGACTCTGGAATCCAAAAGATAGAAGCGTCTATGAGCAAATCCCTGTAACTTCCACAACCAGCTACAGCACGTCACCTGAATGAGAATCCTATGCTTGGTGTCCTTGTGGCTGGGCACCTAAAAAGGTTTTACAAGAAAATATATTTGAAAGCAAATGGGTCAGAGCCCGAAAGTGGAAATCATTTTAAAAACCTGCAAGTGCTTTAAAAACATTTAAAACATTAAATGCAAAGTACATGTTAGGACGTACACTCGCATGATATTCTCACCTCTCGTCTAACTGTGCACTCCTAACGTAAGTACCCATTTATAACTACCCTTTCCACTAGCTAAGTGACAACGTAAACTAGCTAGACAACCAAAGGTTCTACCCATTTTACTCGGTTAATTTAACATAACAACGCTCGTAATTTAATAGAGGTTTCACGTAAACTCAGTTATTAAATATGCCATTGATATAACTATCAGCTAACTCATTATATACCTCGAAACAATACCGTAATATTTTTACAACATTAACATGAGGATTTCCATAAATTTAATGTATATTATTCACATCATAAATATACGATACAAGCACCCCGCAATCTAAGCTGTAGTGCACACATACTCTGCTATCCATCCCGGTACATCACGTACATAAGGATCACATATTCCGAATCTCTCAGGAATAGTTCAGATAACACAAATCACAAATAGTGGAGGCGAACATAGTCACCATCACATGGGTCACGCACATACCTACGCTCCCATGGTCAGCGGACTTATTAATATCACAATAAGTCTTTCTATGACCTATGTTCATCAAGGTACCAGTCTATATCCCCCCCGTAGGCACACAAGGATTAGAGGGTCCTAAGCGAACGAAACCTCCCGTGATAGCAAGTATGGTAGGTATGTCATACAAACAATCCATATACTAATACTAAGTAAACACACATCTTAGTAATACCGTATTTTAATCGTAGTACATATCGCATTCTTGTACTAACTAATTATCACAACTTATTTTATTCCGGTTCATAATTATACGCGCTATAATTCATCCTCACATCGTAGTAGTCACTCACGTCTCAACCCAAATGATTCATTGAATATAACTCTCGTATATGATTTACTCATCCCAACAACCCAAAAGTCCCAAATAAGTCACTATATCATCAAAGGAATGCTAACTCTACCCTTGAACCATCTCCCGGAACTCCAAAAGTCAAAACAGTCCAAAAAGGGGCAAACTGTCAACTCGTTAGAAGTCTCGTTCGAACGAGGCTTCGAACGAGTTTGGACTGTCAGGTCGTTAGAAGTCTCGTTCGAACGAGGCTGTTCGAACGAGATCCCAGTTCGTTCGAACGAACTGACCCTTCTAACGATATCTCGTTCGAACGAGATATCGAACGAAAATCCTACTCGTTAATAACGACTGGTCAACTCGTTAGAAGCTCGTTCGAACGAGCTCGTTCGAACGACCTGGGGGTTGCTTCTAACGAGATGCCAGTTTCGGCCCAGAACTTCCCAAAAATCGTTTTTCACCATTTTTACTCCTCAAACCTCTTCTAAAATTCGTTCCCACAATATATTGAGTTCTCTAATCATCCTCAAACATGTTAAGGGGCTATACTAACATCATTAAAGGGTTTGATATCATCTAAACATCATTAAATCACAATTTCCACACTAATTCCCAATTTTCTTCAAGAACATAAACCCTAACTTTTTCTCATCATAAATTCCCAGATTTTAATTCGTTTATACATCACCTAGATATGAAATATCCGAAATTAAATCTCCCAACAATGTTTCTACATGCAAACCTATCCCAACATTCAATAATAACTTCAAATTTCATGGGTTTTCTTTTAATCTTTCAAGAACAATTAAGATTCTTCAATTTCTAACATGGAAAAGACATTCTCAGTAATTAAATGGAAATAAAGTCACTTGCCTTGGTTTGATTTCTGAATTTGGTGTGGATTCGGTGTAGAATTTCTGCAGAATCTCTCTCTCTCTCTCTCCTTCTCCAAGCTTTCTTCTCCAAAAGGCTATGGTGGCTAGGGTTTGCTTTGGGGAAACTTATGAAACCTAATTTCAATAAACCTCCGTAGCTTGTTGGGTTAATAAGGGTTGGTTGGAGTCAATCCTTATCAGATTACAACTCTCAATTTTCGTCACTTTTAATTACCCAAAAATACCAAATTACTAAAATACCCTTTAAGTTACCGGTACGGTCTAAAATTACCCCGGGATCCAAACTATACCCCCGGCTAGTGTTTTCTGACTATCTCGACCCTTCCGGACGCGTTGGCGCGCTCAAAACGACCATACGGATTATCAATTTTAAATTTACTTTTAATATCAAAATATTATACCGTGACGCGGCGGTCCCACGCGTCTCAACAAAATTTCTAAAATGCCGTATATAAATCCCACGACAAATTTATAATACCAAATACATATATAATCATATATGCACATAATCAAATACCAATACGCATCTCATTAGTATTTATAACCCGGATTAATTTCCAATTAATACGCATTTAATTAATTAATCCCAAAAATAAATATAGCCAAAAGTACGGGGTATTACATACTCCCCCCCTAATAACTGAATTTCGTCCCGAAATTCGAAACTAGAAAGTACCTGCTAAAAACAGCTCTGGATAACGTTCGCGCATCTCATCCTCGCGCTCCCATGTGGACTCCTCGACATTGTGATGTTGCCACTGAACACGTACTAACGGGACTATCTTTGACCGCAGTTTCCTCTCGCTTCGGTCCAAAATAGCAATTGGCCCCTCCTCATAAGAGCTATCCGGCTGGAGATCGATGTCCTCCACAGCAATGTGAGAATGAGCCAAATCATCCCTAAGGTATTTCCTCAGCGAGGAAATATGGAACACGTCGTGAATCCGATGCAAATGCTCCGGTAACCCGAGTCTATACGCAACCGGTCCGATCCGCTCAATAATAGGAAACGGCCCCACATACCTCGGTGCCAACTTCCCCTTCTTCCCGAATCGCATAATTCCCTTCATCGGAGAAACCCTGAGCAAAACCTGGTCCCCCACTTGGAACTCCCTGAAAAATCTCTTCGCATCAGCATAACTCTTCTGCCTGTCTTGAGCTACCCGAATGCGACTCCGAATCAACTCAATCCTTGCCGAAGTATCCTGAATTACTTTCGTCCCAAGTAGTTTGTTGTCCCCCACTTCCAACCAACATGCTGGGGAACGACAAGGCCTACCGTACAATGCCTCAAACGGAGCCATGCCAATCGTGAACTGATAGGAGTTGTTGTAAGCAAACTCCACCAGTGGAAGGTACTGCTCCCATCCACCCCCGAAGTCAATAATACACATGCGTAGCATGTCTTCCAACATCTGATTGGTGCGCTCGGTCTGCCCATCAGTCTGCGGATGATAAGCCGTACTCAACCGCAATTCCGTGCCCATGGCCTCCTGGAAACTCTCCCAAAACCTCGAAACAAATATCTTGTCTCTGTCAGACACGATATTTAGGGGCACACCGTGAAGTCTCACAATCTCTGAAATGAAGAGTTGGGCATACTGACCCGCAGTGTAATCAGTCCTAACGGGTAAAAAGTGAGCGACCTTGGACAATCTGTCCACAATTACCCAAACGGAGTCGTGACCCCTCTGCGACGTAGGCAACCCCGTGATAAAGTCCATGGATATGCTCTCCCACATCCACACTGGAACCTCCAATGGCTGTAGCAATCCTGTTGGTCTCTGATGATCCACTTTTACAAGCTGACAAGTGGCGCATTTCGAGACAAACTCTGCGATATCTCTCTTCATACCGCTCCACCAATACTGCCGTCTCATATCTTGGTACATTTTGTCCCCTCCGGGATGTACCGCGAACCGTGAGCCGTGCGACTCTGCCATCACATCGTGTCGCAGTTCCTCTCCTTCCGGAACTACCAATCTCCCATTGAAGCGTAATCCCCCGTCTGAGCTAACGGTATAGGATTCAGCTCCCTCAGTGAGTAATCGAACTATCTGCTCCTGACAGAACGAATCATTTGCCTGTGCCCGTACAACCTTCATGATAATCTGCGGTGTAACGGTCATCACAGCCATGAAAGATCGGGCCACTGCATCCTGGTGTCCCAATTCCTTCCACTTCGCTTTCCACACTTCTGCCACCTCATCTGCTGGCCTGCGGCTCAACGCGTCTGCTACCACGTTAGCCTTACCCGGGTGGTACTGAATGTCGAACTGGTAGTCTTTCACAAATTCAAGCCACCTACGCTGCCGCATATTTAATTCCTTCTGCGTGAACAGATACTGTAGTGACTTGTGGTCCGTGAACAGCTGAAACTTCTCCCCCAAAAGATAGTGCCTCCAAATCCGTAAGGCAAATACTACTGCTGCCAATTCCAAATCATGCGTGGGGTAATTCTTCTCATGAGGCTTAAGCTTACGGGAAGCATAAGCTATGGCCTGTCTCTCCTGCTGCAAAACACCTCCAAGCCCTTGCAAAGACGCATCGGTGTAAACCAAATACTCAACTCCCGGTCTCGACAATGCTAACACAGGTGCTGAGGTCAATTTGTCCTTCAACTCATCGAATGCCAACTGACAGGCATCACTCCAGATATATGGCACACCCTTACGAGTAAGATGTGTCAAAGGACCTGCTATCTCTGAGAAACCCCGAATAAACCTCCTGTAGTATCCTGCTAAACCCAAGAAACTACGAATCTCCGTTGGTGTCGTGGGCTGTCCCCACTCCCTCACCGCTGACACCTTCCCCGGATCGACAGATATTCCCTGGTCGGAAATAATGTGACCCAAGAACTGGACTTCCTTCAGCCAAAACCCGCACTTCTCATATTTTGCATACAGCTCGTTCTGACGAAGTGTCTGCAAAACCATCCTCAAATGCTCGGCGTGCTCCTCCTCTGTCTGAGAGTAAACCAGAATGTCATCAATGAAGACAATGACAAATTGATCTAGGAAATCTCTGAACACCCTATTCATCAAGTCCATAAACACTGCTGGAGCGTTGGTCAAGCCGAAAGGCATAACCCGAAACTCATAAGAACCATATCTCGACAAGAACGCAGTCTTCGAGACATCCTCCTCCCTGATACGCAACTGATGGTATCCCGACCTCAAGTCAATCTTCGAGAAGAAAGAAGCTCCTCTCAACTGGTCGAATAAGTCATCGATTCGAGGCAACGGATACTTATTTCGTATCGTGACCTTATTCAACTCTCGGTAGTCCACGCACAATCTCAGTGAACCATCCCTCTTCTTCACAAACAAAACTGGAGCGCCCCAAGGTGAGGTACTCCTGCGAATAAAGCCCTGCCCTAACAGCTGCTCTATCTGATCCCGTAACTCTCGCATCTCAACTGGAGCCATACGGTACGGTGCACGTGCTATAGGTCTCGTACCCGGTAGCAGATCAATAACGAAGTCTATCTCTCGACTGGGTGGTAAGCCTGGTATCTCCTGAAACACATCCGAATACTCCCTGACAACCGGGATCGAATCTAAAGGAATCACAACCTCCTTAGAGGTATCCTCCTCTATGTAATACAGATGAGCGGTCGATCCTCCCTCTGGGCGAGGCATCGCCACTATAAACATCTCCTGCCCCGGAATGGCAAAAACAATGCTCCCGCTGAAGCAATCAATCATGGCCCTATATGCTACGAGCCAATCCATCCCGATGATCACATCGTGAACATGCATGTCTAACACTAACATGTCCGCAGGCAATACCAAACCACCAACCTCTACCCCGACTCCCCGGCATATAAAGAAAATCAGTGACCCACTCCCTAATGGTGAGTCGACACACGTCACTGTGCTCTCTGCCGTAGCTAACAATCCTAAAGCTTTCGCGAAGTGTGTAGCAATAAAACAGTGTGTAGCACCCGTATCAAATAACACCCGACCCATAGTGCCATGGATAGGAAACGTACCCTCGATTGCGGGCGGTGCCTGTGGAACTGCAGCCTGGTGAACGTTGTAGACACGTCCATACTGTAGTTGCCCCTGTTGAGCTGGGACTGCTGGAATGGGTGGCAATGCTGCTATCTGTGGCGGTGCGGGAAGAGCGGCGGGAAACATAGGTCTCTGTGGCTCCTGGCGAGCACCCTGCTGCTGCTGCTGTGGGGCCCTGCCCCTATCAGGACAATCCTGCTTCTTATGGCCAGTCTTGCCACAAGTAAAGCACTTCCCTGGGAAGTTTCCTCCCCTCTGCCCCTGCTGTCCCCGGCCCTGGTGGCCGTTACCATTCCTCCCTTGGCCCTGCTGGCCCTGATGGAACTGCTGCCCATTCTGCCCCTGCTGGCCGTTTGGACCCTGATGGCCCTGGCAGAAACCTCCCTGTCCCTGCCTGTAGTTCCCTGATCGGAACCTCTTATTGTCCCCCTGCTGGGTACCCTGCTCAGTCTGTCTCTGCCCCTGACCGGTTTGTGCCCCGCTGGCACCATGTCCTCCAGTCCTGCCCTGATGGCTAGACTCCCCTGACCGCTTGCCCTCGGCCATATGAAAACGGTGGTCCTGGCAGTGTAGTAATGCAGCGTTAACCACATCAGAATACGTGGCCAACGATAGGTTCCCAAGCAGATGCTGCCGGATTCTCCAATTCAACCCGTCGGTGAACTTCTCTATCTTCTTCTTCTCTGTTGGAATCTCGTCTGGAACGATATTCAACAGGTTTGTGAACTCGGCCTCATACTCGGCCACTGTCTTGCCCTCTTGCTTCAAACTCATCAGCTTCCTCCTCATCTCTGTATGAACTGCGGACGGAAAGTACTTGCGGTCGAACCGCACCCAGAACTCCTGTATCGTGAGGGTATCCCTCTCCTCCGCGGTGGTAATGGACTCCCACCACTGCAGCGCAGATCCAACTAGCTTGAAAGTAGCTAGCACCTGTTTCAGAACATCAGTGCACTCATGCATCCTCAAATGCCTCTGCATGTCCTTCCTCCATTGGCTCGAGATAACCACATCTGAGCTTCCAGCAAACTCTGGTGGATGCGCTTTCTGAAAAGCGTCACGTACACGCTCCCAAGCAGACGGGAATGCATTAACCTGTACTGGCGCGGCAGCCGGCGCCTGCGGTGGTGCCTGCTGAATCACGGCAATCGCGGCATTTACCGCTTGGGCTACTATAGCAGCAACCTCAGCGGCGTTCAACATGCCCTGAACTGGAGCGGGCTGTGGTTCGGGCGTAGCATTCCTGGGAACTCGTCGTGCACGTCGTGGAGGCATCTGAAATAAGAACAAAGTTTATAAGTTCACGGTTTATAAACTTAATATAGCTGAAGAACGAAGCATACACAAAAGAATACAACAGTCCTAAAATATAGGGCTCTATATCAAAGAAACGTAGCGGAAACATAATAGCCGTACAGATCCTAAAGGACACTAGAACCTGATGCTCTGACACCACCTGAGACACCCCGACTAATTAAACACCGGGTAGCTACTCCTTTATAAAATTAATTCAAAATGCCACGTTGGCTCAGTTAATAGCATCACTGTCGAAAACGTTTTATTATTACTAACCACCTAGTATTTAAAAAGTAAGTGCCAAATTTTATTAAATCTGATTAACATGCAACAAGAGTAATGAATAACTAAATAACACCATTCACCATACTGAAGTAACAAGAATAACCATCACAATATGTAAATAAAACCTGGAGGAAAAACTCCTCAATACAAATCCCACGACTGATAAGTAAACTGAAATAAATAACTAAAACTGAATACTGAGCAATACATGCTAGAGTCTGAAAACTGAAATGTAAAAATGCTCTAAATAGGAATGGGCAACATGCCCTACAACTGATAGATAGTGACTCTGGAATCCAAAAGATAGAAGCGTCTATGAGCAAATCCCTGTAACTTCCACAACCAGCTACAGCACGTCACCTGAATGAGAATCCTATGCTTGGTGTCCTTGTGGCTGGGCACCTAAAAAGGTTTTACAAGAAAATATATTTGAAAGCAAATGGGTCAGAGCCCGAAAGTGGAAATCATTTTAAAAACCTGCAAGTGCTTTAAAAACATTTAAAACATTAAATGCAAAGTACATGTTAGGACGTACACTCGCATGATATTCTCACCTCTCGTCTAACTGTGCACTCCTAACGTAAGTACCCATTTATAACTACCCTTTCCACTAGCTAAGTGACAACGTAAACTAGCTAGACAACCAAAGGTTCTACCCATTTTACTCGGTTAATTTAACATAACAACGCTCGTAATTTAATAGAGGTTTCACGTAAACTCAGTTATTAAATATGCCATTGATATAACTATCAGCTAACTCATTATATACCTCGAAACAATACCGTAATATTTTTACAACATTAACATGAGGATTTCCATAAATTTAATGTATATTATTCACATCATAAATATACGATACAAGCACCCCGCAATCTAAGCTGTAGTGCACACATACTCTGCTATCCATCCCGGTACATCACGTACATAAGGATCACATATTCCGAATCTCTCAGGAATAGTTCAGATAACACAAATCACAAATAGTGGAGGCGAACATAGTCACCATCACATGGGTCACGCACATACCTACGCTCCCATGGTCAGCGGACTTATTAATATCACAATAAGTCTTTCTATGACCTATGTTCATCAAGGTACCAGTCTATATCCCCCCCGTAGGCACACAAGGATTAGAGGGTCCTAAGCGAACGAAACCTCCCGTGATAGCAAGTATGGTAGGTATGTCATACAAACAATCCATATACTAATACTAAGTAAACACACATCTTAGTAATACCGTATTTTAATCGTAGTACATATCGCATTCTTGTACTAACTAATTATCACAACTTATTTTATTCCGGTTCATAATTATACGCGCTATAATTCATCCTCACATCGTAGTAGTCACTCACGTCTCAACCCAAATGATTCATTGAATATAACTCTCGTATATGATTTACTCATCCCAACAACCCAAAAGTCCCAAATAAGTCACTATATCATCAAAGGAATGCTAACTCTACCCTTGAACCATCTCCCGGAACTCCAAAAGTCAAAACAGTCCAAAAAGGGGCAAACTGTCAACTCGTTAGAAGTCTCGTTCGAACGAGGCTTCGAACGAGTTTGGACTGTCAGGTCGTTAGAAGTCTCGTTCGAACGAGGCTGTTCGAACGAGATCCCAGTTCGTTCGAACGAACTGACCCTTCTAACGATATCTCGTTCGAACGAGATATCGAACGAAAATCCTACTCGTTAATAACGACTGGTCAACTCGTTAGAAGCTCGTTCGAACGAGCTCGTTCGAACGACCTGGGGGTTGCTTCTAACGAGATGCCAGTTTCGGCCCAGAACTTCCCAAAAATCGTTTTTCACCATTTTTACTCCTCAAACCTCTTCTAAAATTCGTTCCCACAATATATTGAGTTCTCTAATCATCCTCAAACATGTTAAGGGGCTATACTAACATCATTAAAGGGTTTGATATCATCTAAACATCATTAAATCACAATTTCCACACTAATTCCCAATTTTCTTCAAGAACATAAACCCTAACTTTTTCTCATCATAAATTCCCAGATTTTAATTCGTTTATACATCACCTAGATATGAAATATCCGAAATTAAATCTCCCAACAATGTTTCTACATGCAAACCTATCCCAACATTCAATAATAACTTCAAATTTCATGGGTTTTCTTTTAATCTTTCAAGAACAATTAAGATTCTTCAATTTCTAACATGGAAAAGACATTCTCAGTAATTAAATGGAAATAAAGTCACTTGCCTTGGTTTGATTTCTGAATTTGGTGTGGATTCGGTGTAGAATTTCTGCAGAATCTCTCTCTCTCTCTCTCCTTCTCCAAGCTTTCTTCTCCAAAAGGCTATGGTGGCTAGGGTTTGCTTTGGGGAAACTTATGAAACCTAATTTCAATAAACCTCCGTAGCTTGTTGGGTTAATAAGGGTTGGTTGGGGTCAATCCTTATCAGATTACAACTCTCAATTTTCGTCACTTTTAATTACCCAAAAATACCAAATTACTAAAATACCCTTTAAGTTACCGGTACGGTCTAAAATTACCCCGGGATCCAAACTATACCCCCGGCTAGTGTTTTCTGACTATCTCGACCCTTCCGGACGCGTTGGCGCGCTCAAAACGACCATACGGATTATCGATTTTAAATTTACTTTTAATATCAAAATATTATACCGTGACGCGGCGGTCCCACGCGTCTCAACAAAATTTCTAAAATGCCGTATATAAATCCCACGACAAATTTATAATACCAAATACATATATAATCATATATGCACATAATCAAATACCAATACGCATCTCATTAGTATTTATAACCCGGATTAATTTCCAATTAATACGCATTTAATTAATTAATCCCAAAAATAAATATAGCCAAAAGTACGGGGTATTACAACGATCTAAATCTTGTTATACACAAACTGGTTTTTCTGATTTCATAGGGTTGAAACATCAAATCCTAAAGCAAATATCCTTTTTATCTTTGTCTTTAAATTTTATCTGCCAACCATTTATGAAAACCAAAATCACTAAAACTTAGTTTTTTTTTATGTTACACATTCACTGAAAAATCTGGCCATGAGTGTGAAGTTTTGAGTGTACTACTAAGTCTACTATTTTATGTTTGGTATATTTCAGTAGTTGCAGGGTTGTTTAGTGCTAGCCTTGTATACTGGGTGTATTGGTAGTAATGATTTATTTACACATTATAAACTGTAATTTGTACCATAACTATTGTTATAGTGGACGTGTAGTGTGTGTTGTCTTACAACAAAAAGATACGGTATTTTCTAGTACTCTAGTTTCCTCGTTATCAAACTATTGTGATTTAATCCCCTTTTCCTCATATAATTTTGTTTTAACTTTTATTCATTATACTTTGAACATCATACAAACCTGAACTAAAGTTTTTTTTGTGTGTGTGTGTATTTAACCATTAAATTATAAAAGGTTTTAACCGAAGAGTTAAAAATGAATTATTAATCTTAACACTTGAGTGTAATAGATTACTTTCAAGTTATATAAGAGAATCATGATTACTTTGGTTTAAAAAATTTACTCTTTAAGATCCTGAACTCTTTATTTCAAACCTATTTTAAATGGAAGGCTGAAATGATGGCTCTGTACATCCTTATTGGTTTGATGGTGCAAACTTTTCTTACTGAAAAGTATGAATGATTACACATATCCAATAGCTAGGGGATGATGTATGGGATATGGTGAAAAATAGTTTTTATATACCTACTAGAGTTATTGGTGAAGGTGATGTTCAATGAACTTAAAGAAAACCTCTTTCTTATTGGACTAAAGAGGAGAAGCTAAGTTCATAATATAACAATAAAGGCATAAATGTTATTTTCTAAGCACTGGATGAGTCTGAGTTTACAAGAATCTCAGTCTGCACCACCTCTAAGGTAGCTTGGGACATTTTAATGTCTACGCATGAGGGAGATGCTAGGTTTAAAAAGGCTAAGTCACAATTATTAGTTCATATGTATGATATCATGTTTATGAAAGATAATGAAAAATTTGATGATTCTTATCATAGGTTGCAAGATATAGTTAATCAATCACATGCTAATGGTATTTTGCATGTTGATTATGAAATTTGTGCTAAAATACTTAGATGTTTAGCTCATACATTTTCTATGAAGAAACATATCATAGAGAAATGGTTGATCCTTACATGACACCTGAATTGTTATGTAGTAAAATGAAAGCATTTGAACTTGAAACTGCCTTATATGAAAATCAAAGAGTAAACGCAAACGTACATACTACATAACCATCTTTAGTATTTAAATCTATTGTTAATAGTCTTTATCTAATATTAACGATTCCTCTATATGTCTTGAGTCATTAGGTAATGAAATTTCTTTGTTGTTCAAACAATTCTAGAAATTTGTTAATTTTAGGAATAAATTTTCTTCTAGAGAAAGACAACCTAGTTATTCTAATAAGCCACATGAAAAATAATTTGAAAAGATATCTTTTGAAAAATATGTCCACTAAAAAGATTTAAGTTATATTCAATGCAGAAAGTGTAATGGATTTGATCATTACGCTAACAAATGTTTTTCAAAAACTAAAGGGCAATATTCTCAAAAATACCATTTAACTAAAACTCGAGATGACAATTCTGACTCTAACAGTGACTACAGTGATAGTTGTTATAATCTTATGATTTTTATTTCTATTTATTTAAATGAGTCTCATGATGGTATTGATAATTTGTCTATTATGGCTGTTAATTTTGAATTATTTATTACCCTATATGATTTACCTCTTGTAAATGGTTTATTACTTGTATAAACCCTTCACATAATCATACTACTATAGTATGTAAACCCCTTTATGATTCCAATCTTAACTCAGATGATGAAAGTGATGACTATAATGAATCCTCCGTTATAATAAAATCTTTTAATAGTGATTGTGATGATGATGACCTACATTTTAAGAAACTGTATAAGTATACCTTGAAAAAGTGTATTAATTTAGACAAAGTTAATGATAGGATGTTGTCTAAAATTAATGTTCCCTATAATCAAATTGGCTTAATTTTTGATGAATTTTCTATGGAACTAAAGAAGCTTGAGATTGAAAAATTGATGTTAGAGAAAAATATTTCCAAAATAAATGAAAGTCGTTTTTCATTAGAACAAAAACGCAAAGCTATCTTAACTAACTTATATGAATCTTAAACTAAACTGAAAGAAGCTTTGAACAAACTAAATGCTTTCAACAAATTCGGCATCATTACAAAATAACATTTGAGTTCTAAAAAGTCTTCTTCTAGTGACAGAGAAGGAATTGGTTTTAAAGGAAAATAAATTTTTTAAACAAATTATATATCCTCTATTGTAGACTGTCTAAAATCCTCAAAAGTTTGTACGTCTATTCAACATTTTTCAAAATAGAAACAGAATCAAGCTACTTATACTGCGAAACAGATTTATCACTGTAATTTTTGTTTCAAAACTGGTCACTTGGAATAATTATGTTATAAACTATTAAATCAAAGAAAAAAAATGGCAAAATTAATAGACCTAGGAGAATCTTTAAGGATGAACCTATTAAGAAACCTACACCTCCTATGCCAATGCCTTATAAATCTAAAAATCATTCCCCACAAAACTAAGACATTTTGGATTTCGGAAGAAGAATTAAGCTACCAACTAAGATGTAATATTATTGTATTAGCATTAAATGACTCTTATAAAAAAATCTCAGTGGTTCCTTGGTTCCAGGAATATGAAATGGGACAAAACAAAATTTTCATCTTTAAAAACTTTTGTTAAAGGACATGTCACTTTTGGAGATGACAAAATGTCCCGAATCATAGGTAAAGGAACAAATTAAAGTGAAGGAATTCCTAACTTGAATGAAGTTTTATTAGTTGAAGGACTTAAAACCAATTTATTAAGTATAAGTCATTTTTCAACACTCATCATACAGTTGACTTTTCAAAAATAGAGTGCAAAATTATAAGTCTATATAGAAAAATAATTTTTTGTAGTAAAAGAACACCTTATAAGTGTTATGATGTTATTCAAAACAAAGATTTAAAAATTATTTATCTGCTAGGATAAATGACTTAGACTAATGGGAGGCTAGGATACATTAACTATGATAATTGTTCTACACTAACTAATCAACAACGAGTACTTGGTCTACCTAAAATACCCAAAATCAAACATTATCTTTGTGGACCATGACAAATAGAAAAAATGTATAATGCCATCATAAGAAAGTAAATATGTTTTAACATCTCACCCTTTTGAATTACTACACATGCATTTAATGGGTCCCACTAGGATTACTAGTATATGTGGAAACTCCTACATTCTTTTCATCATAGATTACTTTACTATATTTACTTAGGTTGCATTTATGAAAGAAAAATCTAATACTTTTCAAAACTTTTTAAGAAATCTTTTAAGGATTGAGAATGAAAAGGATATCAGAATAACTAAGATTCAAAGTGATAAGGGTGGAGAGTTTAAATATACTGGTGTCATAGAGTATTGCATAGGAAACGATCATACACATAAGATTAGTGCACCCAAAACCCCTTAACAAAATGGTATAGCTAAAAGAAATAACTGAACCATACAACAAATGGCTCACGTCTTGCCTCACACTAAAAATTTGTAAAAAATAGTTTTGGGTTAAGGTTACATAAATAACATGTAATATAATCAATAGAGTGTACTTAAGGAAAAACTCTAAACAAACTGCATTCAAAAGTTGGTATGGCAAATAACCCAATTTGAAATTCTTTAGGGTGTTTGGCGATGTTTGGCAGTGAATGCTATGTTTGTAAGGATAGAGAACACTAATCTAAATTTGACACTAAAGGTGATAAGGTTATCTTTTTAGGTTATTCACAAAATTGTCGTGCATATTATGTGTTTAATCTTAAAATAAGAAATATAATGGAATCCATTAATGTTGTTGTGAATGATAATGTTGACCATCATTTGGAAGAAAGAATAACCCTTTATCTGTTGACCAATCTGAAAATGAAAATTTACCTATATAGCCAACAGATAGTGATACTGACTCTCCATCACCTGATGAACCTGATGTGACTAACTGGGTTAAGGTAAATAACCCCAAGGAAAACATTATAGGAAATGTTAAATACCCGATAAGAATTAGATCTAAATCTTTAAATGCTTTATTTTTTCTTCTTATATGTCTTTAATTGAACCAAAACATGTAAAAGAAGGACTAATAGATGAATCTTGGTTGTCAGTAATGCATGTAGAATTAGGATAATTTAGACTACATGATGTTTAGTATTTAGACCCATGTCCTACTCACACTATCATAATTGGAACAAAATGGATATTTAAGAACAAAATGTCTTTAATTTTAACACTTTTGTGTAATAGATTACTTTCATCTTTTATAATGAATTTTGAGCTTTTAATAAAACAGCGAATTGATTTTATATCTAGATTGAGGTTAGTACTTTGTTGAAAGAAGAATTTCTTAATTAAACGGAAATGAACTTCTAAATAGTAAAATATTCTTTAATTTTATTTGTAATTAAATATTTGTTATATTTATTAATTGATTTAAAAATATTCTATATAAATATCATAAAATGAAAGATGACGTTTAATCCTCCCTCTCAATGAATCTTCCATGTGGCTACCTCTATGATATATAAATTTCCCCATGCATCTATTACAATTATTTCTCTTTCAATACCGTCCTTTGTAACCCATTCACTCTTGTCGTTTGGCTTTCGAAGGTACTAGACTCCTGAACATCCATTCGTATTTTTTTGTCTCTTCTCCCTTTAGTCCATAGATTTATTTACACCCATCCATCTTCCCTTCTTCAGGATGAATCATTCTCATCTTCCATCTCATTTACCCTTGAACTTCCCAAAATCTACTCATATTTGAAGATCGTATGATGTTTTACTTCCATTATACTATTTTTAAAATTTTAAAATTTAACCATTATTTTCTATTTGATATTTTGTAGCTTCTCATTAGTTCGCTGTTGCATAAGCCTTAATATATTTTCTCCACGATGAGTCACAAGTCAAATATGTTGAGCCGAAAGAAAGCAAAGACAAAGAGGAGTTGAAGAACAAAGAACGAGGTCCAGTAAGGTGAATATATTAATGGGTGATAAAGGTGAGCCCTTGGATTTCTCTATCATCATTTATTTCGATAACAATGGGAGTCCTTAGATATTCTTACAAATCGCCTAGAACAGACTGGCAATATAATCACCCCATGGTAGCTTGTTTGGGTCACTGATGGAATATAATATAGAGCAGTGTTGTGTTAGTACTCCTATGAATGTACTATGTTCTATTTATTTTACTTTCTTTGTGTTGGAATTTGCAGTAAAAAATGCCATGTATTTGGTTGGGTGTTATTATCATTATAAGTGCCATTTCTTATTTTATTATATGGTTTGCATCCAAACATTTCCATATGATATACGACACTGGATACAAATTCATATAATAATTTTTTTCTATATTTTACACATTTTTACCAATAATAGAACATGTTGTAAACACAAAATCAGAACATAAAATTTCTCATCTCACATTTATCAATTGTTCTTTACACGTGTTTTGTTTATTGTCAGTTTTTGTAAGTGGAAACATCAAAAGTCATATATCTTCCATTTTCTATTTATTGATGTGAGTTTTCTACAATTTCTTATAATGCTATAGTGTTCTTCCTGAAGGATGACTCCCAATTTGGGTTCCCAATGAGTAGTGAGGGGCTTTAATGGTATTTTAATTTATTTATTCACATTTTAAGGCGATTTTCGATTGAAATTAAAGTTGATTAATATTTTATAGAGGAGAAAAACTTAGTGTAAGCTTCGGGAGAGAAGGTGATACGTAGAAACAATTTGTTTGTATGGACATAATACCTAATCATCTTGGTTTAATTTAGACTTAATTGTTTTGAAGATTTGTCTGCTTTTTTTTTTTATCAAAATCAGTGATGGTATTTGTCTTGGTGGCTTGATGGTTTGAGGGAAAAAGTGACTTTGTTGATGTATCCATTGCTTCATCTCACAATACTCATTTTTTAATTTAGTTCATTACTTCATTTTTTTTCCATTGAGTCGACTCGTAAATAATCAAACATAAGGAATAAAAAAATAATTCATAACAAATATTATCTAACAGGCTTTTTGAAATGTACAACACACGTTTGGCTAAGCTTCAAACAGGGGAAAGTTTTTCATAATTAGTATTTATGTGTCAATATTTTTAATTACTAGAATTTTGTATACATAGAAAAGGAGACCTCCAATGCCAATAAGAAATCATGTTTTAATGAAACAGTAAAGAACATAGATTTACATTCCCACTAGATCACTCTCAAATTAAAGTGGAATAGAGTCAATCTTTTATTAACACCGACATTTGAGCCTTTTTAAGGGTTTGAACGAGGTTTATCATCAGGGGAAAAGCTACCCCATGACGAACGGGGGGGCATGGTCTCTCCCCAGATATTCAAAAGCTCTACTTGTGTTTTACTTTACAGTACTAACCAAATTACTATTAGCATATATTTTTTCAGCTCTATTCTTCTATGTTAGTCTACCAAAAATGACTTATGGAAGTCTTCGTTAATTTCTTTCGACGTCTAAGTACTCAAGTTTAGAATATATATTGGCAATAGATAAGTTAATTCATTGGGTTTAACCTTTTTATAATCAAGGGCAAAACCAGGATTACCAGAAGGGATGGGCTAACCAACAAGCCAAAGTTTATAAAAAAAAATTAAGTTAAAAAAAAAGACAAAACTTAGTTCGATAATTGAATTTATTCACAATTAAATAACGAAGTTTTACCGAAATTGTTCCTCCTTGTCTTTAAATATTAAAATTCATTGATTACAAAAAAAACTAAATTTTGTCTGATGGGTCTTTAACTATTCAAATTGATCGATTATGGAGTCTAAATCAATACTCAAAGTGAGGCCTTCATGGAAGAGAGACAATAGTTTTCCTTTCTCCTTTTAAAAAAGGAGAAAATAGTTTTTTCTCCCTTTGTTTGTGGTTGATTATGTACCACAATTATTTATAACCTAACTATTGTCACAATGTATTTAAATGCATAAGTGGGAGACCCACTAACCCACTTCTCCTAAAGTTGCTGCTAAAGAAACAAATGGCACCCACTTGTTAACCCATTATCTCCCACTATATTTTATCAATTATCCCCACTTTGTCAATAGAATTCTATCCATCCGGCCAAAACATTGGAGCAGGAGAGAGTTTTAGAATTTGAGTTTGGTTCTTTGGAAAGAAAAGAAAATGGCGTCAAAGTTCTAAATGAGAAGGGGCTGCAGATTTTTTGAAAGAGAAAATTAAAGAGAAGAAAAATCACTCTTTCTCTCCCTCTAAGACTAGAAAAATATTTTCTTTATGAAAATATTTATTTTCCCAAAATATTTTAGAACAGTTTGTCTACACAAACTGAAATTACGAAAATTGAGCAATTTATTTGGAATGGGTGTTAGAAGACATATAACCACGGTGCATGGTTATATGATACAGATGTGATTCTGGGCTTGTTTTATCCTGGGGACGACGTCACTATAGACTACCTGCACAAAGAGGGTAGAGTCGCAAAACGTCTTAAAAGAGAGCGACCAGGTTCGCGACTCAACCCAAGAATCGTCTACGACGAATTTATAAACGATTGAGGTAATATTGTTTAGTTTTATTGTGCAGTAAATATTTGGATTCAACGCATGCGGTTCATATTTGCGCTAATCATATGAGGTAATAATTTAATTTTGAGTAGTAGACTAAAATTAAATTATGATTTTTATTTTCGATTTCTCCATAAAACTCTTTGATGTGATTTTTAATCACAATATATATATAGTGCACCAACAATTTTAAGACGTTTCATGTCTACCATGGTGTCCGAAAAATAAATCTTATGGGCATATATGATTATTTTTATGATGTCGGAAAAAAAAGGCCAACTAACTTTTTATGTCTAGAAATTATAATTTTGATCTTTTACCTCTAGAACTTACCATTTAGCCCTGAACTTCCTAAATATCATATTTTGTGAAGTAGATATATGAATTTCAATATTTTTGGTCAATTCGGAATCAATCAATAATTTCGTGAGAAATTAGAATTTGAACAAAAATGAACCCCTTCATGAAAAACTTTTAAATTGGTCAATCCTACTTTTTAGTTATGAATGTGAAATACTATTTCTCATAAGATGTTATTGTTGGAAATGGAATTGTATACCTTTTTAGATAATTCATTTGAGCCACTTGTGGTTAAGAAAACAAATGAAAATTTGTTATATGGAATCAAATTAAAATTTTGATATTTAAAAACAAATGAAAATTTGTTATATGGAAACAAATGAACATTTGTTATATGGATTCGAAGGGTAAATAATAAACATTTGCACCTTGCGCTATGTTTACTATAAAAAAAATTGTTCAAATATTTTTTGAAGTGTTTATATGAAAGTGTAGTTGGTATTTTTCAACCACACTAAAGTGATCGATGATGAAAAAAAAAATATGAAATTTTTGTTATGAATTTTATTGGAATATCATCTCAGTTTTTTGATGATATATAGACTGAAATTTCGTGAATTTTGGCATGCATGTAGTGTGTTAAGATTATAAATATTGGGCTTTGGAATTTTTTAAAAAAGAGTTGTATATCTTTTATTATGATTTTTACAAATGGGATGCGCAATGCTGATGTTTTTGGACAGCTTGTAGTAAAACAAGTTTATCTTCACTTGTACTTAATATTTTTTACTGATTCCAATTTTAGATAAAACTAGACTCATAAAGGATGAATTCTGAAAAATTTCATAAATTTTTAATTAGCGGGTTGGTCGTGGTGAAATTTCAAAATTGGAGTTTTTCCTTTTGAACAAATATTTTGGACAACATTTACTTTGAAAAATGTATCATGTAGTATTCCTAGCGGATTCAAAATATTTTGAAACCTTTACAAATTCCTTATTAAAGGATTTATGAAGTACTTAGAAAATTTTGGACTCAAATTTATGGAAGATGAATTTCATAGAAATTGTATAAGGACTTATACAATATTTGAGTTTGGAGTGCAATCGCTAGAATTTTATATGAATAATTCTTTGTATTATACATTTATATGAGTTGGAAAAGGTATATAATAAAATTGAATTCCACTATGTTGGAATTACTTTGGTGTGCTTCATACGCGTGTAGAAATAATTTAGTTGGGTAAAATTATTTTAACCGTATGCTTTGTGTTGGAATAGAGGTTTAAACTCTAATATGAAGTATTATTGTATACATTGTGGAAAAAATGTATATTATAATTTTTTATGAAATAGATTGTATAATCTCTATGTGACTTTCAGACACTTGAAAATCTGAAATTATGACTAGAACGAATGAACATGTATTTTTTGATTGGATTATACATGAAAGCATTAAGCATGCATTATTTAAAGAAATAAGAATAATTCTTATATAATGTTAAAACTTAATAAGTTTAGATTTAATTTTATGAATTGAAGATATAGTGGGGTCACATTATATGTTGCTTCTCAATGCTATACCTAGAGAATAGTGGGGGACTCAATTGAGTACCTCTCAATTATATTTGAAGAACATTTAATAGAATCTAAAACTTTAGCAATAGAACTCTAAAAAAAATTTGAGTTGTGACTTAAAAATAAAAGCTTGCTTTTGTTATTTAAAAGGACTTCAAAAATCCTTGGAGAAGTTATATCATAAATGATTGATTGAATTCCTTGGAATGAACTAGAAATTAGTTTATAATTGACTTATCTTATAACTTTAAGATAATAAGGTGTTTACACATCATTTGAAGGAATATTGAGACCATTTTCATTTATGAATATAAGCTTTGTTTAATAGCAAAGATTCATCGGTATAACTTAGTCATACATGTTGCACATTAAATTATTCTCTTGAAAATGAAGTCACTTCATTTAATTTGTTTGCCATTGATATTATACAAGATGTCGAGTTAAAATTAAATGTACATAATATCTAATTTTGAATTGTGACCTAGGTAAGGAAACTTACGTAGAACAACTTGAAGTTGAAAAACTTATTAATATGGAAAGCACCAATAAATGGCATAATATTTTGATAAATCATCAAATGATAATGAATTGAGAATAATATGAATCGTGTTTATCACTGCGTATGTTGAAATATGAATGCACTATTAATTATTTATGCAAGAATGATTAGCTAATATTTGGTTATAATATTTTGTTGCCCAGAAAACCAAATTCATGCTAAGTCAAAGTGTTGGCATAAAGAGTTTCAATGAAATAAGAATATTACTTGTTAATATTACAAGGCCATATGGATCAATTAATTGATCGAGTACATTGAAATATAAGAATATCTATTTATTAGATATATGCTTATTATGAACCATCTTGTACTCCACATGATCCAAGTATAAGAACACTATATATAGTGAAAAGAAAAGATGAATATGCGAACTCCTTAAGTAGTCTCAACTGAGCTACTAAATACGGTTGACTTGGAATTATTTTTTGTGGGAGTACTATGAAGGTTTATATTATAAAAAAAAGTGCATTCTTATGCTATTGAGAAATGTTATGTGTTTTGATAAAAAAACACGAACCTATAACTGATTCTGAATCAATAATGGATGTGTATAACACATATTATGATGCAATTTTTGGAACTCCAAGAAATATTAATTGTTGACACAATTCATGATGGAGTATATGGTGATACCATTAACTATGGCTAGTGAAAAATGAAAGGTTGAAAGACCTATTATAAGATAACCATTTATGGTAGAGATTGATACCAGTCATTTTATCCACAACAATAGAACCATGGTTATTGTAAAATTTTAGAACCATTATCGTAACAGCAAGAACAACAAATATATCGTAATGAATACATAGTTTTAGAATTTAAAACTAATGAGTTGTGTGTTTGGATTATATCCGGACTGATGAGAATAGAACCTAACTTATCCTTTGACGAAAGGACTAGTGTAGGAGAAGGTGTTCAACACCTAGAAAGGGATCGAAATAAAGCCCGTTGATATTGAATCATTTGTGGTGATAACCCAAACTATAGACTGGAGATCCCAAGAAATAGGTTCAAAGGGTAATAACAAGTCACAAGTGATATGGGTTGAATTATGTTAATTATAATACACAGAGTTTTACTCTGAGCCCATCCCTATGGAGCATGATATCCTGAAGCGAGTTAAGGTTGAGTTAATTATAACTCTTAATGAAGATCTATATCTCTATTTTGAGTGGGGTACCTAGCTACATGATTATCCTTGATAAACTCACCTATGTGAATGTGGAAGTGTGGACGCTTCCTATGGTAATTTTGAGCAAATTCCCTAGAGCGTTCACATACTGTGATAGAAGCACATGGCCGAAACGTGCAGGCTTAAAGAACTATACCAAGTAGGTTGTGTGTGGGATGTTGTCAGAGATAGAGTTCAAAACTACGAGTTACTCTAGTATAATCTGAATCATCTTTGCTACGTAAAGCTTCAAATCGAAAGACACATTTGCTTATGCATAATTCTATTAATAATTATTGCTCAATAATTTTTCAAAATTTTCAAGAGGGGGATTGTTATCGATGATTGTGTTTTAAAAATACAAGTGGGGGATTGTTGTCAAAATGTATTTTAAATGCACAAGTGGGAGACCCACTAACCCACTTCTCCTAAAGTTGCTGCTAAAGAAACAAATGGCACCCACTTGGTAACCCATAATCTCCCACTATATCTAATCAATTATCCCCACTTTGTCAATAGAATTCTATCCATCCGGCCAAAACATTGGAGCAGGAGAGAGTTTTAGAATTTGAGTTTGGTTCTTTGGAAAGAAAAGAGAAAATGGCATCAGACTTCTAAATGAGAAGGGACTGCAGATTTTTTGAAAGAGAAAATTAAAGAGAAGAAAAATCACTCATTCTCTGTCTCTAAGACTAAAAAAATATTTTCTTTATAAAAATATTTATTTCCCAAAAATATTTTAGAACATTTTGTCTACACAAACTGAAATTACGAAAATTGAGCAATTTATTTGGAATGGGTGTTAGAAGACATATAACCACGGTGCATGGTTATATGATACAGATGTGATTCCGGGTTTATTTTATCCTGGGGACGACGTGACTGTAGATTACCTGCACAAAGAGGGTAGATCCGCGAAACGTCTTAAATAGAGCGACGTAGTCTGCGATTCAACCCAAGAATCGTCTACGACGAATTTATAAACAATTAAGGTAATATTGTTTATTTTTATTGTGTAGTAAATATTTAGATTCAACGCATGCGGTTCATATTTGCGCTAATCATACCAGGTAATAATTTAATTTTGAGTAGTAGACTAAAATTAAATTATGATTTTTATTTTCGATTTCTCCATAAAACTCTTTGATGTGATTTTTAATCACAATATATATATAGTGCACCAACTCTAACAAAGTAACAAATGAAGTCAGATTTAAAAATCCCCAACCAAATAATGATCACAATCACGTGTATACATTAAAAAATTACGACATTTTATTGAAGAAATTCAATCATTAAACAATTATATTTAGTGAAATACCTTGAGCAGAAACAATCTCAATTAGGCAATTTGAACGTAAAAGTGAAAAACTCTCAATTTTGACCCTAACAAATAATTGAAATAAAAAAAATGTTAATTAAAATAACAAGTTATTAATTTTTCATAAAGGAAAGTAAGACAATTAGCCTAATCAATCAAGTGTTACAAGATTAGAGAAGAATAAAACTGAAATGATCAAACCTAAATTTCCAATATTTCATAAAAATCAATTACCTAAATTAAATAATCAATTAACTAATAACTTTTATATAATTTCAACCACAATTAAAATAATCTTTAACAAACAAACAAACTAACAGAGCCACAAACACAATCTACTAATTTGTATTTAAATAGATTTTAAGAAAAGATTACAACAGAGACTTAAAGGAGGTAGTCTATACAGGCCATTTGAGTTAGGCTCCTGACACAAGCTAGTACACATTGTTTTTGAGCTCGGCTGTAGCCATACCCGCCCTTGTTTATAATGTTTTGCTTCTTAATATTTTACTACTTAATTTGTGTTTACCCACTTCCAAACTTACTGTGTTACACAACTATTATAAAAAAAAATGCTTAAAAACCCATTCCAGATTTCCATTAGTTAATTGTTACATGTATATTTGAATCTATTATTTTTCATCCCTTTTAGAAAAAAAATTAATCAAATAATACCATTAAATTATAAAAGGAAATTTAAAGAACCTTCATACTAAAAAAATTATTATATATTGGTATTTATTCAACCTTTTGAATCATTTTATACTACACCCTCGTTTATTTATCATAATCCACTACAAAATTGAACGGATGTCTTGAGATAAATTAGAAGCCCTTTTAGATCTATAGTCCATGACACTCGCAAAATACTTGCAATCCCGCTTACCATTCACTTTGAAGCGTTACACATCATCTCCAGAATAATACTGCAACTGAATTTCAAACTTTCAAACAGTACAACAATAATTACATTCAAATTTTTTTAGCAAATAAACCAACTCCTATTACATATGACTCCAACCCATATAATATTTAGAAATTATATATTTGTTTCATCGAAACATTTGTAGGAAAACACTACAGAGAGATAATCACTTAATTAGTTTATACCAAGCCCAGAAAAAGAAAAAAAAATTAAAGAAAACAAACCCACCTTTCAAACTTCCAACCACATTTCCCTCTATCCCATGTCCCATAATTGCATTTCTCTCTCCTCCATGCCTCATGTATGTTTCCCGTCTCATTCCCTTCTCTTTTCCGGCTTTACGATACTGATCTATCCCTTAACAACTTTTTTAGTCAGATTTTTGAAACAATAAACTGTGTAATCTAAAACCGCCTCAATGAACTTTAAGATGTCAAGCATTTTGTTGTATAGAATAGATAGATAGATTTTATTGTTACAGTCTAGCTAATAACTTTTTCATATAGTAAAAAGTAAAATAACAATCTAACATAAGCCACTACATCTTACTTGGCTGTGCAAGCAAAATCTAATTCCTGACCGGTATCAAAATCACATAGGATGAGTCTAAAGAAAATTCATAACATATTTAATACCTAATATTAGAAATAAAATATATATAACACTCATTCACAAAATATCTAAACCTCAAAAGTCACAAAATAATTAAATAGTCTCTTAGAATATTTGTCAAATAATTGGTACAAATTATCCACTTGAAAACAGACTTTATATATTAACAATTTATCAAACAGCAACACCAAGAAGTCAAAAACATAACTGATATCCAAGTAAACTAAGAATTTTTTTTGACAACCACAAACCCATAATATTAAGTCTAAAATAATCTCAATTTCTTTTATATAACTTACATTTTCCAAATGGTGATAAAAAAAAAGGGTGTGGAATTGTTAAAAGGTCCAACTATTCTAGTCTGAAGCATGTTAAGAAGAAACCGATGAAAGTCCTGTTTGATTGCTCAAATTATTTGACTATGTAAATTTGTTCATTGTCAATTAATAAATTTGTTCATTGCGAAACGGGCCCTTAGATCTTTATAAAATATGGATGGATTCCACTTTCATTTTACAATATTAATAAAGAGTCTCTTGATTATATCAATCTTTGTATTATAAATTGGTCATACCCCTCTCTTTAAATTTTCTCTATGTTCCTTTTATTTTACATCACTAGCATGTACTCCGCACGATGTGCGGGCAAAAATGTATGTTACTAATATTATTGAATGAAATATATTATTTAAATATATTCTCAAAATTATGTTATTTTATTATATATAATTGACATAAGTATTGATAAACTATTGATATACCAAACAGTACATGTAAAAAAGTTTTATCCCTGTACATATATTTTATTAAGAAAAACTCAAAACGTAATAAAACTTTATTTATAAAATTGAAAATGTCTTCAAAAACAGATTTTCAGTTAAAAAAAGATTTCATATTAAAGTTAGGAAAATACTAAAAAATTTACATAAAAATTTGGATGATACTTTTAAAAAGTTTGCAAAAAACTGAGTAAATATTTTAAAGAGTTAAAAAAATATTGCGAAAAAAACTATTTCTAATAACAAAGTAGATTTTCTGTCAAAAACAAATTACTATTACAAAATAGAAAAAAATATTCAATAATTAATAAAAATCTGGATTGCTTTAGATGTGGCTAAAGTACCTTTGTAAGCAATTTGTAATTGTATTTCATTGTTTACGGAATGCCGAACTCCTGGATAGTGAGATCATAGATGACAGAGAGTTTGAATACGAATATTTCAGCTTTAAAACCCTTGAAAAATCCTGTCTGTTGAAGATGCAGGGGAAGGTTGTAGAAAGACCACAACACATGTTAGGGTAGCTGTTAGGATCTATAAAAGATGACATTGATTCTGCTATCAGTTTATACTGCAACATGACAAAACTTTCCCCCTAATTCCAAAATTAAATATTCAAATTTTGAATATTTAATTGTGAAATTAGCATTTAAATAACGGAACTAGAACTTTCCTATGCTTTTCTATTAGAACCTGAAGTTTCTAATTATCATTCAAAGTTAAGACCCAAAGTTTCATTTTTAACTAAACTTGGATATTTACTATTTAAAATTAGGACTAAAAGTTCTAGATTATTATCTATAGTTTGGACTTGAAGTTTCAAATATTATTATCCATTATCAATCTTGAAGTTTGAATTTAATTGGGCAGCGACATCAAAGTCAGAAATATTTAATGCTGGGTATGAAGTTCCTCTAAATGCTTACAATTGGGACTCGAAGTTCTCCAATAATTATTCAGATTTGGAAAATAAACTTTTCTCCATTTTTTGGACCTGAAGTTCTTAAATTATTTTTGGCCCAAAGCGTCAAACCCACAATCAAACTTGAAATTTTTGATTGTCTAATCGGATTGGTGTAAACCAAGAGTCTCCCAATAATATTAATGATATACAAATCAATCATCATTATTGTGGT
Source organism: Sambucus nigra (assembly GCA_949130495.1). NCBI lineage: Eukaryota > Viridiplantae > Streptophyta > Magnoliopsida > Dipsacales > Adoxaceae > Sambucus > Sambucus nigra. The sequence goes on from OX422209.1 coordinate 683,294,858, forward strand.
GAGAAGTTCACAAATTATTTTTTGTAATCTGAATATAGTTTTTCATAATTAATTTTAAAAATATGAGGCCTGAAGTTAACACGGTATTTAAAGATATTTGGACCAAGATCTCCCACAAAAATATACCATAAATAAAACCTTGAAGTTTTGATTATTCATGGGATATGAATCTAAAATGTTCTCAAATAATTATTTATAATTTGGATTTAAAGCTCCAAATACCTTTTTTGGGATTAGTTTCAAAATAAATTAGATATTAGAAGAGGTCTTTCAAATTCATGACTTTTCATTTTCGTTAATAAAAAAATTCCTCTTTACGTACTATTTTAAACGTGAATTGTCCTTTTAAGTCTCTTATTAACGTTTCATCATTAAAGCTTTTTTTACGTTTCCATTCTTTAAATTATTTAATTACCTTTGCAGTAATTTTTTACTCATTTTCACATTCAAATCATTTTATATACTTCGGAGTTTTGAGAATGTGTAGATAATGTTAAAAACAAGCCCCTAATTTTTTAAAACAAAAGTAAATCGGATTATCATCGATCAAAGGTGATATTTGTCACTAGTTTGAAAGTTTATCTAATACTTATACCCCTAATCAAACCTAAAGTTTGATATTAAGATGGTAGAGAATTTAATGTCTTTTAACAATAACAATGGAGTTTTACAATATTCAATCAATTTATGGACATGATGCAATCATCTCTTTACTTTTCAGACGAAATATTGATCACAATTATCTTTGTGGCAACAGTTATATGCTGGAAACCCGAATATTCTTAATTCTTAGTATGAAGTCTCTAACATATGATCAAGAACATAAATTATGATTCATCCGTTATGAACCCAAATATCTAAACTTTAATTGATCAATTTTTTCATTAAATATACATGCTGATTTGATATCTGCATAGTTAATGTTTTTTTGTTCTTAAATCATAATGGTTAAATTCAGATTTGTAATGATCCAAAGTCATCAAAATGCATCACTTTTAGACATATATATTTCTTTGGATGAAATTTGATAAACGTACTATATCCTCAAATATCATTTTTTTTAGATTATTAAGTATTTATAAGATTCATTATTACACAACAACATTAATTGTATGTTATCCAATCAATTTTGTAAATATCACACAATTATTTGATAAGTCTTTTTAAAAATACTTCGATTTATTTAAGTTTGGTCATGAAACACTTGATCGTAAAATATATTATTGTATTTGGACTAACTTTACACACTTCACAATCAATCTTGACTCTTAAAAGTGGCAATTGTGCATGGTCATCATATGAGTACAATTGTCTAACGGACAATGAACAAATCACATTGTTCTGGAAAACCATAAGTGTTTTTCAGACTTGGTATGTAATATAACAAATATCTCAATATAGTTGAACCCAAAGCTCTACAAGAGCCTATGTAATGTTATGAGGTACCCTCACATTCGTAAGTGATGAGTTATATGAACACAATTCCTAAATATTTTCATTTCATTTTATGGTCATAAAAATATATGGGTACAATGTTGAAATAAACAGTGAAAAGTAATTTTGTATTACTTCTAGTGTTAGAATTCAAAAGCTTAGACTAGCAAACAATCCTTATATTATTCAAGGGGTTATACTATACAATATTTATTATTGTAAAATTGTACTTTGTCATGAGCCTGAACCTCCACAGTCCAATTATTTATTATTATTCAATGATCATTTTGGTCACTTTAATTATTTTTCATAAGACTTTGTGAATGCAAATGATATTTATCTTACGGGTATAGATTCACTCTCTATTAAAACATTGCAAATACAATGTTTATCATATATGTACAATTTTATTTTGATGGGACACTATTCCCTCCGTTAGGTGGTGGATAAAACGTACCCTGAATATAAATTGTTCTTGAATAATGGTCTATTCCTGAATAGCGACAATAATTATCATGGAATAACGTCTCATCTAACCCCCGTATCGCTCAATGTGAAAATGAAGTGAATAATGATATTGCAAGATCAAATGAATACAAAACCTAAAATGTTAGATATAGTCACATAGACTAGTTGCAAATGTGCTTGCCAAAATCATTGTCTCGAAAGAAAAAAAATTAGCAACAAATAAATTTATTGCACGCCACAAGAGTGGCAAACCTATAGGTCGCAACTACTTGAATCCCTAGAAGTGCAAGTCAAATAAAATCATGCCCATGTAACGCTCCAAAACAGGTTATGCCTAACGCTCCAAAAGTAGTTATGAACAAAAGATCCAGTTTCTCTAAAACCCATAACAAGTTAATGTCCATGATAAGACACATGTCCCTAAAGTGACTATAAAGCCATTAAAGTAGGAAAAGGTACCTAATATTAAATGAGAACTCTATATTTTATACATATATGAGATAAAAGTGGGATCCCCAAAATGATCAACTATGGCATAATTATATACGATATAGCTACACAAAAATCAATGGGCAATGATGCTACAAATCCACGTAATATAAATTAATGTCGACAAAGAACATATTGGCCAAATGAGATAATGTCATGATGGCATAATTCGAGTCTCTTAATATACATGGTGTATTTTGACCTATAGTTGAAACCCCATAAGATGTTAACCTTGAAGTTTATGAATGGGTGTTTACAAGAAAGTGAAGTGATAGATTCGCTAAAAAGTACACAACTTGTGGCATAAGGTTTCCTATAGAAGCCAAAGATAGATTAAATACTATCATACCATCCCGTTACGGCTGTAACACTACTAGAAAATACCTTTTTATGATTGTTTTAAAATTAAATTTTATGTCCGTTTTCATAAAACCGCCGTAATAAATACTATCATTTCATAATTATGGCCCTTTTTGCATTTAAACAAATAATTATGACTCCCGTATACTTGTTGGGTCATATTAATATGATATTTTATGACCGTAGTATTTTAACTGTCATATAATATATTTATGTCTTATGACACTTTTGTGTGCAAGGTAATATTAACTCTAATTTACAACATCAATAATTTTTATAATAAACTTAATTAATTATTTATGATACTTTTAAATAGAAAATTTAGTATGCGGGAAACATTTGGTAATTAGAGTCCTACCCACATCAAATTAACAGTTACGCTTATCTTCTACGATAAATACGTAGCCACAATCCCAGAATCTTCTCATCTCACGCATCAATCTCATCGTCAACCATTGCACAACTGTATAATTTTTTCATATTCAACCTCTATTCTCTGATTCTAAAGCTTCAATACGAGTTCAAGGTTTGCACTGTATTTTTTTCGGTTCATTCCACTACACTAAAAGGACAAATTATCACCTTTCAGCCGACAAACTTTATCACGGTCATTGACCAGTTACCGTGATAAGTCCGTGATAATTGTACTTGTCACGGACTTCTCCCAGTCAATGACTGTGACAACCTTATAAAATTATCACGGTCAAAGACCGCGATAGCTCCGTGACATCTTTGTCAGTAAAAAAATCCTTCCCCCTTCTTTTTTCCCACCGTTTTCACTTCCCTCCATTTTTCTCTCTCTAAGCGACTGCTCTCTCTCTCTCTCTCTCTATGACTTCAGGTTAGTTTTTTTCTCTCTTTCTCTTTCCTTTGTATATATATGTGTGTATATGTGTGTTTGTGTGTGGTGGGGGGGGGGGGGGAGTGGGTGGTGGGGGGAGGGGGGAGGGGGCAAGGGGGTGGGGAAGGGGGTTTGGGGGGTGGTGTGTGTGTGTGGGGGGGGGGGGGGGAAGTGGGGGTAGTTGGGGGGTGGGGGGTATGGGGCAGGGGGTGAGTGGGGATGGTGCTGGTGGTGGGGTTTTCAATTTGGTTATAGGAATTATAAATATTGATTGGGTATTTTTATTTTTTAGTTTAAGACTTGAAATTAATTGTTAATGTTGATTGGGTGATGTTAGTTAGGATTGAAATTAATAGGTATTGTTAATATTGATTAAATCTTATTTTTTAGAGAATAAAATTAATTTGACATTATAAATATTGTTTGTGTATTCTTAATTAGGTTTGAAATTGGTTAGAAATTGTTAATGTTGAATTGAGTATATGAATTAGAAGGAGTACGGGATACACATTTGTTGGTTTGTTGTTGTTGTTGTTGTTGGATTGTATTGGATGGATGTGGTTGGATATGGAAGTTGGTTGTTTAATTTTTTTTAAATCCTTAATTTAATTCACACTAATAAATTCTTAAATAATTATGTTGTTTTAATTTATTGGGTTGGTTAATTTTGGAAGTGGCACGACCACTGGATTATTGTCAAAATGGGGGGAGGGGGAGTTTTCAATTTTTTTCTAAAACTACTTTGTGTCACAACTCGTTCGAGATTGGAACGACCATGGACTTATGATAATTAAACGAAACATACTTGAAATTACACATAGTGCACATATATACTAGCCTTCTAGTTCTTATGCGTACGCATTCATTATCCCTTAGACTCGTTCGAGAGTCATTACCCCTGTAATGAGATCTCTTGAATTGTCCCGTTTGGACAGTTTGGGACTGCATAGTTTCTATATAATAATATTCTTAGTGGCTTAAACTTGTTACTTTGGAAGAAGTTCTGCAGTCGTATCTTAATGTTCTTTGGGTACATACTAGATTATGCGATGTTAAGTGTTATTTCAATTATCAATTGATAAAATGCTCACGCTTGCGAATATACGTCGTGTACTTAGAGAACTATGGGGATATGCTGCCGAATTTTCCTCAAATTGAAACAATGCGCATGATCTGTTAATTATATTATAGAAATATGCGGTCTTGAATGGGATAGGAACACTCACCCTTTAGAGGAGATGGATGAAATAGGAATTAATATTATAAATTGAATTTGAAATTTGAAATTTAAAATTTGAATATAAATAAGACATAATTAAATGAAACATACTATAAATTTTATACAACAAGTAATAGGTGATTGTTTATACTAATGGGAACTGAATGTTCACACTTTTGTTTATACTAATCCATGAATATACGCTTCTTAATGATAATAGGTGATTGTTAGGAGTAGCTGTGATGGGATATCCTAAATACAAAGAGTGGATGGGTGAGACAAATAGATTAGGAGTTATGTTTCGTAGAGGTGCTAACGCAAATAGATATCATAATGATGAAGAGTTTACGTGTTCGTGTGTTAGGTGTGAGAATGGTAAGGTGGTCGAGTGGAAAACAGTTTAACTACATTTGTTAAGATGGCATTTGTTAAGATGGGGTATGCAAGGTAGTTATCAATTTTGGAGTTTTCACGGGGAATCGAAAGTTCCTTTTGTCCCCGAGCAACCTTCACAACAACCTTCAACAAGTAGGATAGATGCACAAGGGGACGACGTAGGTCATAATATGTTAGAGGATTTAGTTGATGATGCGTACGAAGTTCATGAAGTGGAAGAGAATGAGGTCACTAATGATGTACAAGGTTCAGGTGCTCATGAAGATATCAGGATAAACCTTGACGATGACTACCAAAGTTTAAAATTTAAAGCGACCACACCGTTATACTCTGACTGTGAGAAATATTAAATAACTTTACATGACATGCTTCGTTTGAAGACCCAATACGGTTTGTTTAGCAATAGTGTGATAGGAATTATGAATTGGGTAAAGGACTTGCTACCCAAGGAGAATACGCTTCTAAATAGCTATCATGTTATGAAGAACAATTTGAAAGGTTTGGGAATGAAGTATAAATCGATTCATGCTTGTGTGTGTGACTGCATACTATATCGAAAGGAGTATGAAAATCTCGATCGATGTTCGTTATGAGATGAACCTAGATATGTCCAATCTATTGGAAAAGAAGGCACGAGCTCAAAAGTGCCTCAAAAAGTATTGAAATATTTTCTCATTGGGCCTAAATTAAAGAATTTTTTCATAGTACCATGGATAACAGAGGCAATGACCGAGCATGCTAGGGCACAAGTAGGGGATAATCTCATGCGTCATCCTATCGATTCTGCAGCTTGGAGGAGGATGAGTTATGAGTATCCTAATTTTTCTCGAGAACAACATTACATTAGTTTGTCAATATCAACAAATGGTTTCAATCCATTTGGAAATTTAAGCACCCATCAGAGTGTATCGCCAGTGATCCTAGACCCACTCAACCTCCCTCCTTCACAGTGTATGAGACCTGAATTTTTGATGCTGTCTTTGTTGCTATCTGGGCCAAAGGCACCAAGTTATGACATCAATGTCTACATGTCTCCTTTGGTAGAAGAATTAAATGAGTTGTGGGAAGAGGGTGTGCAAGCATTGGACTCTTTTAGAAAATAAGAGTTTACGCTGAAAGCTATATTGATGTGGGCAATTCATGATTTTCTCGCTTATGGGACATTATCCGGTTGTGTAGTACCTGGTTATTTGGGGTGTCCTATTTGTGGAAAGGAGACTGAATATCTTCATCTCACAGCTAGCTAAAAAAATGTATACCATTGCCATAGCTAGTTTTTATCCCCCTCGCTCATCGTTTCAAATTTTAGAAAGGTTCTAATTTTTTATTGGATGGGGTTGAACATAGGCTATCACCGAGAAAACTTTCAGGTTCAAAAATTAAAAGTAAATCTTCTGATTGTGGCCCTAATATGCCAGGTAAGAATCCTAAATTTAAGAATGTCAAGCATAAGATGACCCCAACTCGGAATGATATTGAGAAAAAAGGCATGTTCTAGGAGGTCAATTTTATTTGACTTGCCTTATTGAAAGAATAATCCAGTGTACCATGTGTTGGATGTGATGCACGCAGAGAAGAACATCGTTTAACATATTATGGGCACATGATTTAGGGGGAGTCATTCTAAGGATGGAGAAAATGCAAGAAAATACCTTAAATCGTTGAAACATAAGCCACAACTATGGTTGACGAAAGATTGTAGGGGAAGGACAATAATTCCCCCTAGGGAGTTTACTTTGATGTGTGAGGAAAGTAAGGTGCTTTTAGACACAATATATAATTTGAAGGCTCCATCTAATCTTTCGTCCAACTTGCAAAGGATTGTGAATTATGCTACCCATGATTTACATAAGTGTAAGTCCCACTATTGGCATGTGATCATGCAATTGGTTCCTATATTATTTAAGCACGGTTTCTCCAAGCACAAGGATTTGTGGAGGGATATTATGCAAATTAGTATCTTCTTCTCACTTTTATGTGAGAAGGTAGTCAATCGAGAACACATAGTGGTCGCAAAATTGGCGGTTACCGAAGTGATTTGTGTGTTGGAGAAGTACTTTCCCCTATTATTATTTGACATAAGTGTTCACTTGTTAGTACACCTATGCGATGAGGCACTTCTTTGCGGTCCAGTTAGATATTGGTGGATGTATCCGTTTGAAAGATTGATAAAAGTTTTTAAAGATTACGTCAAGAATACACGATACATTGCAGGATCAATTGCAGAGGAATACATAACCGTGGAGTCATCAATCTATACTCAGGAATATATGCCTGACTTGACGAGTGTTTATGAACTTGATGAGTTCGTCGACGAGGGTGGTCAATATGATGGGCAAATGAGTAAAATTAATGCGTTTGCAACATGAACAAGTAGCTCGTTATCTATTTGACACTCATGAAGATGTTGAAGAATGGAAAAGTAACTTTAAATTATTTTAAGTTTTACATTATTTTAGATTATTTTATACATGATTAATTTTTTAATACGTTCATCAAATTAATTTTATTCAGAAGATATGAAGCCCATGAGAACAATAAAAGACGAAAAATAATGGCACAATCATATAGAGAATTTAGCAGTGGTTGTCACACGAGGTAATTATAATGAAAATGGTTGTTATATAATGTCACATTACAATAAAAAATTTACATCTAACCAAATTAATTTATCTTATATTCTTAGATCTTAAAGATGGGTGATGCGATATCAAGGCTTGCTCGTCTAGCCACTAGACCCTTGTTCATGGAACAAGAGTACAATAAGTATCAATTGAACGATTACGTATTCTTTGCAAGGGTGTATGAGGAAAGTACGAATGTACAGAACTCGGGCATTTCATACAAGGCTCTTACTTTCTTTCGAGCGAGCACGAAAGATAAAAACCTCGTTGAAGCTGAAATGACTTACTATGGTGTAATTTGAAATATATTTGAATTGGACTATGTAAGCTTCAAAGAGGTTGTATTTTACTGTGGTTGGGTAAGAGTTGAGGATAAAAATGATTGTAAAGTTGATTATGACACTAATTTGATCATGGTTGACTTGTCTAAATTGAATATCAACGAACAGGTGAGCAATGAGCCGTTTGTTTGTGCATTTAAAAAGGTCAAGCAAGTGTTTTACTCAGAATATATCAATAACGAGTCGAGGGCAATCTTCCTACATGCGCTAAAGCATCTAAATAGTAGTGTGAATGACTTGGCTGCTTCTACCGAATATCAATCCATTTTTTATGATAACCCGAATTTGAAACAATTTTTAGATTTGTAATAAGTATTCCAATTATCGGACATTAGTTTAATTATTTTAATTCATTTGTACTTGATCAGGTTACTGCATGTAATATTTAGATTTAATTCTTAAGCATTAATTCAAAGTCCATGTCCAGTTGGTGTATTATTCTAGTGTTTTATTATCATCGGACATCAATTTAATTCTTTTAATTCATTAGTACTTGATCAGTTTAATGCATTAATTCAATGTTTCCAGTGTTTTTTTATAATATGGCTAGTGCTTTTTATTCTTCTAATTCATTTGGATTTGTACTAATAACATTAATTTTTACAGAATATGTCTTCTTCAGGACTTGGCGGCAGTGGAGGCGATGAGGGCTCCTCGACCCCTAAGATATTAAAATGGGGAAAATTATGATTAGTCATTGAGAACAAGACGGGAATATTGGCTAGATCCCTCGAGTTGGTGAAGACGATTATCGGCCCGGGGTACAATAGTTAGCGGGAGGTGCTAAATGAGCTCAAGTTGGTTATTTGGGCAGCACTACAAGCATTATATTTATATTTATATTTCAATTTCAATTTCAATTTTAATTTCAATTTCAATTTCAATTTATATTTATATTTATATTTATTAGCGACTAACACTTACTTTCTTTTTGTTTTGTATTTATTTGATAGGAATAATTCGGCCTGCCCCCACAACTTCGCGATTTCGTATTGGAGCAGTTGAGGGAACAAAATAAGACATGGAAGAAATATTTACGGGTCCGGTACTTTGGGAAGTCCCGGGACTCTATTCTCAGACTGCGTGAGACCGTCCCTCCGAAGGAGCCGATCGCATTGGCGAAGTGGAAAAAGTTCATCGACAATGAAATCGAGGAGCAATAATTGGCATCTCACCAATCGGGGAGGAAAAATCGGGCGAAAAATACTGACGTACACCACTCAGGGTGGACATCTTACGCTGAGGTGGATCACAGGATGGTAAGTTTTTATTTTTCTATAATTATAGTTGTATGTTATTCTGCATTATTTTATTTTGAGTTACTTACAAATTTTTCATTATTTTATTTTAGGAGACGGGGAGTGGCCCTGGGGGTAGGCCACATAGGCTCGATGCCTATGTGGCAATTCGAACGAAGAAGGGCAAGGACATGGAGGTGTCCCCGAGCGTCGCGTACACGATTGTAAGTTATAAATGTTTAATTTTTGTTAAGTACATTATAATTTATTATTTACTTAATTAACTAATCGTGTGCTTTTTGTCGTTTCAGGAAAAGCTTAAGGAAGTGCATGCGTCACAGTATCATGTCAATAAGGAATCTTTAGTTATGTATGCACTCAGCCAAGTGCTCGGAGCTGATCAAAAGGGGAGGACTAGGGGGTGAGTGATCGAGTGTAAAAACCGAGCGTCCGTGTAATACGCTAGTCGTTGTTATCGGCTTTCAAACTCAATACAAAAAAACCTAAACTTGTAACTACACTTCTTAAGGAGTATAGTGGCGAGTCTGGGTATCGAATCCACAGGGAATTAGGACGTGTGAACGTGACGACAATGGTAAGGTAGTTTAATCCTAAAGTTAATGTTAAAATAAAATAAAAGAAAAAGATGATTGATTTTTATGGATTTTATCTATGAATTAACTAGATTCAATTAAATTAACTTATGCATGAGAAATTAACTAACTAAGAAGGAATTACTATGAATGAAGAAATGGGTTATGAATACACTCCCCCAAACCCTAGTGTGTATGCCAGTACAAAATTAGTCATAAATTAGATAATTGATTAGACCCAGTCTTTAGTACTCCAAAGTATTACATATATGAGGTTCAAGCCCGCATCATACATAATCAAAGAATGAGTAAAGCAGTGTTGTAATAGTTCACGCACGTTGCATCCTTAAGCACCCCAGTTACCTAGGGTAAATGAGGTCAAAAGGTCTACAATGGTTATGAACTAATACAACACGATCTAATCACTTATTTAATTTACAGAACAAATTTTATGTCTATGCATACCACATAGGGTTGGGTTCATGCATCCCCACCCTTGAAAACTTAGCTTAACATGATTTTTCTAGAAAACAAAATCATACCAATACATGGAATTATGGATCTAGCAAACATTGGTAACAAATTGCAAAACAATCGAGAATGGAATTGAAAAGAAAGAATAACTAAGAGAATGGAAAATTTATACTTGCATTCAGCAACACGAAAAGCAAATGAACTTGAATCCAGAAAACTTCTTCTTAATCAACCTTACAAACTAGGGTTTATGAAAACTTCTACCAAAGAAAACTAAAAAGACTCTCTAAAATCTGACTCTCTCTCTCTAATTCGACTCCCTCGGAAGGATGTAGGGCTTGGACTTTTATACACCTAAAAAATGACTTTTCCCATGAATCTCCACTTCTTACAACTAATAAAAACGAATTAAACAAGAAATTTCAAGAGTTTTGACTCTTCAGCTTCCAGAATTAATTTCAACTTTTGACTTTCTGTCTCCAACTTTAAATGGGCATAACTTCTTCACCGTAGCTCGGATTGGGGTGCCATTTTGTCCAATGTTCTTGTAATTTAGAGATATTAAACTTTCAAGTTGGCCCCACCTCCGGAATAAGGCTGAAAAATTACGAAAATGCCCTTCAACTCTCCATTTCTTGGTTTCTTTCACTGTTTTGAGTTCTCCTTCGCACTAACTTGAATGAAATCCCTATAAAGCACATGAGAAATACACAAAACACGAAATAATTGCCAAAAGAGTTTAGTAGCATAAATACGAGATAAATACAAGCTATTTATAATGCACGGGATCATAAAAATATCGAAATTAAGGGGATAAATGTGAGGAATATGTGCCTAATCACACCCCCTAACTTAGAACTTTGCGCGTCCCGAGCAATGTAAATGAATCCTATCAAGGCTCAACTCTTGAAAATCATTTTATTGGGATAGAAATCTTTTTTTGCGGGCAAGAGATTGCATTTAGCGTATGCAACAAGCCTTTAAACCCCTAGGTTACCCTAGTAGGACGAGTTTTGTCTCGTGAGGGTTTGCAGTGAATACACCCACAAAATTCTTTATTGACTCAAATAAATATCAAAATACTTAAAAATTGTACAATTTAAACTTTTCGAAAAATAATCATCATAAATTCATATTCAAATGTCTCAAACCATAGTGTGTGTGTGCAAAGCCAGAAATTAAACCTCAAATTTCCACCGATTGAGCATTACGTTACTTTTCGAAAATTCGTTTTGATTCAAATTCTTATGGATGCACTCACAAACGAATCACTCGGATTGTGGTTGTTTTCTCTCGATATGCATGATATAAAAAGTAAATATAATGGACACAAATTCACGCATACAAAATTGAAAAGAAGAAAATTTATGGTAAAAAGATCTCATCATCGGAGTACGGTTATAAGGAAACGAGAAACATCATCTCTTAATCACACCATTTAATCTCTCATATTATCTTTTTGTATCTTAGCTCTCCGCGCAGTAATTAATTTCGCCATTCGGACTCAGTTAGGACTTTTCGGGTTAAAAAGTGTAAAGGGCAAAATTGGGAATAGACAGATTGTTCGGAATTGGAAAATGTCCTTATGATGTCCATTTGTTCTTTTTTGGGCATTTGCTCATTTTTCTTTTCTTTTTCTATTTTTTTTTGCTAATTTTTTTGAGCATATCCATTTTTTTTCTTGCCCCTTTTTGTTGCACTTTTCGGACTTAATGAATATTCCATTTTCACAATTCTGGGCTACTTCGGTTTTTCGGGTTACCAAACGAAAAGGATAAATTTTATTCGGCTCAATTGGGTTGCAAAGAGATAATTTTTCACAACTTTATTATGGCTAATATTTTTGGGTTAAACAAAAGAGGGCCTACTTCATTGTCCAAATTGCTAATCACATTATCATATGCATCTCGAGATTAATTATGTTTAGAGATATATTTAGCACGAATTTCGAGACAACATTTCACACATTTCCCATAACCGATCAAAACAAAGGATTGAGATCATCAATGACTTATTAAAATGCTGAAAAGAACTTTGAGTTAATCATAAAATCAGATTGATTTAAAAACTCATAAAAAATTGAAAGGCTCGAAATCTCACCGGGTTTGATCAATCTCCACACTTATTCGTTAAGTCATCAATTTTCTTTCAATTTCCATCTTCGGTCAATTTTGGCTTAGTTCATTTTGATTGTTAACAATTTGAGACTTTAAATAGAATAAAGGTGATATTTTTGAAGCTTTAAAATTCCAATTTTTATTTATTTTGAAGAAAAATATTTTTGGGTTTTTTCAACTTTTTTGAAATTTGTGAAATTTAAAAAAAAACACTTGGAAAGAACATGTGATCGAATCAATGAATCTAAACAATAAACGGTGATCGAATCAATGAATCTAAACAATAAACGGGAAGAATATCCCACACCCCCTAACTTAAATGTTGCATTGTCCTCAATGCGAATCAAGAACACAACATAAAGAGAGGAAAAGAAAGATATTACCCAAATGGAGCGATCTCCGATGAGTGTGAGTCCATTGAATCTACAAAATATGTTAGAACCAAGTATAACAAAAATAACAACAAAAACTTTAACTAATTACTCTAAACTATAAAAAAAGAAAAGGAAAAAGAAAAAGCTAATTATGTACAACCTACCATTCGAAATTCTACTAAGTTATACACTAGAAGTCGAAAAATTTGAGGGTCCACCCAAAATACAATTTGACTTTGAAGGATTAATGGTGTACCCTCACTAGAAAGCATGCCGTCCGAAAAATAAGAATTCCGTCGGAAAAACGGAAGGCATGTGCAACGCGAAAGAAATGAATCACTGCCTATTAAAAACTTTAGGGGGATAATGAAGGATTTGGGTGCATAGGGGGACAAGTACCATTGGGATCCAAGAAAAATAGAATCACGTTCCAAAGATTTTTCAAGTAGTATGGCAAGTGGATCACACAAACAAAAATATTTCATATTGGAAAATAATTTAAGCATAGAGTCCTTGTCCTCAAAATCTTCTCCCCCAAAATTTTCAGTTGGATCTGGTGGAATGACACGTCTAAGTGTATGGCCCGTAAGATGAAGCATCTCAAAATAACATTCCCATACAAGAAACGAATCAACATCCTCAAGACATTCATCTAGTTCTTGTGATGGATTTAAGGGTTCGGTATTAGTGGGGACATAAGGAGACAAATGATCTTCAACCTCAATAGGTTTTGAAATATTTATAAGAGGTTGAGATTAAAAAGTACTTGGATCAATCTCAATGATTTCGTTCTCAAAGGTATTAGGTGAAGCTCAAGTCTCGACCTTCTCTAAGTTGTCCAAATAATCATTCAACTCCTTGCATGTTGCTCTAATTTTCAACTCTGTAGTAGCAAGGTCATCAGATTTCTTTTTGATAATAATCAAGAGTTCTTCCAAAGTAGGCTTCCTTGGTTCTAGCACCTCGAATTCCTCATTTGGTTGAAAACATTCTTCAACTTCAAAAATATCGAAAGAAAAATCCTCATTGGGTTCAAATAATGCATCTAACTCTTGCTCCCAATAACGATTTTTTTCCCAATATTCTTTTTCAAGTCTTTTTTCTTCAAGCAATTCATTTTGATAAATTTGGATGGCCTTAGCACTGGGCTTGTATTTATGAGACTCATCTTTAATGATATTGATCCAATGTTCATAAGTCTTGAGCACCTCCTCCTCACTATTAGCATAACAATTAAAGCCACCAAAACAGTTAAAGTAAGACATTTCGAATTGGGCAATTAAAAAACGTGACATCCCTACTTTTGGATTTTTTTTTTGATTTTTTTCTTTTTTTTTCTTTTTTATTTTTGATCAAATTCGGGATTAACCAACCTAACATAAAGTCTACCTAATTCTCCGGCAACAGAGCCATTTTTTATCAAGTGTAAAAACCGAGCGTCCGTGTAATACGCTAGTCGTTGTTATCGACTTTCAACCTCAATAAAAAATTAAACTAAACTTGTAACTACACTTCTTAAGGAGTATAGTGGCGAGTCTGGGTATCGAATCCACAAGGAATTAGGACGTGTGAACGTGACGACAATGGTAAGGTAGTTTAATCCTAAAGTTGATGTTAAAATAAAAGAAAAGAAAAAGATGATTGATTTTTATGGATTTTATTTATGAATTAACTAGATTCAATTAAATTAACCTATGCATGAGAAATTAACTAACTAAGAAGGAATTACTATGAATGAAGAAATGGCTTAAGAATACACTCCCCCAAACCCTAGTGTGTATGCCAGTACAAAATTAGTCATAAATTAGATAATTGATTAGACCCAGTCTTTAGTACTCCAAAGCATTACATATATGAGGTTCAAGCCCGCATCATACATAATCAAAGAATGAGTAAATCAGTGTTGCAATATTTCACACACGTTGCATCCTTAAGCACCCCGATTACCTAGGGCAAATGAGGTCAAAAGATCTACAATGGTTATGAACCAATACAACACGATCTAATCACTTATTTAATTTACAGAACAAATTTTATGTCTATGCATACCACATCGGGTTGGGTTCATGCATCCCCACCCTTGAAAACTTAGCTTAACATGATTTTTCTAGAAAACAAATTCATACCAATACATGGAATTATGGATCTAGCAAACATTGGTAACAAATTGCAAAACAATCGAGACTTGAATTGAAAAGAAAGAATAACTAAGAGAATGAAAAATTTATACTTGCAGTAAGCAACATGAAAAGAAAATGAACTTGAATCCAGAAAACTTCTTCTTAATCAACCTTACAAACTAGGGTTTATGAAAACTTCTACCAAAGAAAACTAAAAAGACTCTCTAAAATCTGACTCTCTCTCTCTAATTAGACTCCCTTGGAAGGATGTAGGGCTTGGACTTTTATACACCTAAAAAATGACTTTTTCCATGCCTCTCCACGTTTTACAACTAATAAAAACGAATTAAACAAGAAATTTCAAGAGTTTTGACTATTCAGTTTCCAGAATTAATTTCAACTTTTGACTTTCTGTCTCCAACTTTAAATGGGCATAACTTCTTCACCGTAGCTCAGATTGGGGTGACGTTTTTTCCAATGTTCTTGTAATTTAGATATCTTAAACTTTCAAGTTGGCCCCACCTCCGGACTAAGACTGAAAAATTACGAAAATGACCTTCAACTCTCCATTTCTTGGTTTCTTTCACTGTTTTGAGTTCTCATTCGCACTAACTTGAATGAAATCCCTATAAAGCACATGAGAAATACAAAAAACACGAAATACTTGCCAAAAGAGTTTAGCAGCATTAATACGAGACAAATACAATCTATTTACAATGCACGGGATCATAAAAATACCAAAATTAAGGGGATACATGTGAAGAATATGTGCCTAATCAATGAGCTTGCGGTTGGGAAAGTCTAGGATCATTGGAATTGAGATGACCAATATCGGGTTTGCTTGTCAGGTGGACATGCATGATGAGAAACTATCAAGGTTGGAGGCAACGGTCCTAGATATGTACTCGTTCATGAAGCATGAGTTGGGAAAGGGCAAGGTCAAGGGGAAGGAGAAGACGGTTGACGAGGAGGTAGAAGAGGATGTGTACGTCACTGCTTCATCACCGATACGCGCAGACTTATCGCTTGATGATTCGGTTCCCATCTTGGCTCCCGTCCAGCGGCCTATGTCAACAATCCGTTGGCCGAGCATGTTTTTCCTCGACATATATAATGGCCAGCGGGTAACGAGGGGGTTGAGAGACCCGATAACCCTCATGGGTATGCCAGTTCATGCACGTATCCTTCAAGACATCGGGGCCAAGGTGTTCGTCACGGATGTGATAACCAAAAAGGAGAACTTTGCATTGTGGTTGCGCGAACAATGCGGCATAGCGCATATTGAGGGGTGTCTCAATGCATATATCGCGTGGCCTTCCTTCTTCCTCCAACCTACTGATGATTCTATGCATTGATTATTTTTATCTATTTTATTTGGACACTTTCATTATATTTGTATTGTTTTGATTTGTTACATTTTGGTTTGGATATGGATTGTATGTCTATTTTATTTGGATATGGAATCATATATGCAATGATTTGGTGAATTCTTTCTATTTTATTTGGATTTATGTTGTTTGAACAGGTACAATTTTGCTATAATAAGTATAAATATACTGATGGGTAGTGGTAGTGGCCATACTTGCCAACAGATTTTTTAAAAATTCTACCTAGCATTGTCACGATCTTTGACCTTGACAATTTTTTTGGTTTTGTCATGGGTTTGTCACGGTCTTTAACCGTGACAAACTTGTCAAGGTCAAAGATTGTGATAGGACCATGACAAGTCTAATGAACTTGTCATGGTCTTTAACCGTTGAAAAAATAGTTGTCATCCCCAGACTTGTCGCTGTCATTGACTGTGATAAGTTTGACTTGTCACGATCAATAACCATGATAATCCGACAGTTTTGGTGTAGTGTTCCCTCTACAGCGTGCAAGGGTTGTGCTTTAATTCAAATGCACTATTTGTATTTCAGTTCATTCCCTCTATAAAGTGCAAGGGTTGTGGTTTAATTCAAACATCGAGGTACAAATTTTATCCGTTCAAAATTTGTAATTCAAACATCGAGTTAAAAATTTGAATTACAAATTTTGTAATTCAAACATCGAGTTAAATTTTGTTCATTCATTCCCTCTATAGCGTCTCTCAATGACTGCTCATCCATGAATATAACGAATTTGAATCCCCTTGATCTACCCATCTCACGGTCATTATTGATCTGTAACAAAATATGAGATACATATTGGTTTGGTTAAATTTAATTTAAATATATGTATGTATTGTATGTATATAACTAAAACCTAAAATTGATTGATGTTATCCTTTTAATAGAAATGGAAAATGAACAAACCGTTTCATATAATAGTAATAGTAATAGTAAGATCGAACCAATAAAAAAAATAACAGAGCAGTTCGGGTCAAATGAGATAAAGCCGAATCATAAATCGTTTAATTCCATTGCATGTTTCTCTCATTTGTAATTTCAATCAAAGGAACAATATAGTTTCATAAATATTTTACCACTATTTAGTTCTGAAGTATGTTTTGTTCGGTATGACATGTTGCATTGTTGTGGTTTATTTTTCTAAATTGAAGATTAATTCCAATGCAACTAATTACCATGTGTAATTTTAATGAATGGAATGCACAAGACATTTTTGTATAAATGTCGATTTGTGATTTGGCATATGGCATAGGCCTGTCAATTGGTCGGGTCTGGACTCGGACCCGAATCGAACCCGATCCGTATAATAGGGTCTGAGAATATTTTTTTGGACCCGAAGACCTGTTTATTAAACGGGTAGAGTCTGGATCTTATACAAGACCCGAACCCAAAAACCCAACCCGGATTGTACATTATTCTTTTTTAAATATATATACATATACTATAAATTTCTATATATTTATAAATATATCTTGTCAATATAACATGTAAGTAATATATATAAAAATATATATTTATGTATATAATAAATATAAATAATATATGTTTTATTTATACTAATAATATTCTATAATACATTACAAAATATTTTAATTTAAGATTAAAAAATAAAGAAGGGGGATAATATAAAATAAATGTATATATTTGGCCAAACCTGGACCCGAACCCAAGACCCGAGGACCCGAATGGATCCGGATCGGGATCCAATATTGTAGACCCGAACCCGAACCTCATGAAGACCCGATTACACGGATCTGGATGTCCCTAAATCCGACCCGACTCCGACCCATTGACAGGCCTAATATGGCATGTTCTGTTGTATGACAACTATTGACAGACATTATATACTGATAAATTTTGTATATGTAAGTGAACTAATTACATACATTATATATTGATAATCAGAATATTGGTGGATTGTTCATGTGAATTATTTTAGACCATATTTAAAGTGCTTCTGATGATTAGTAATTTATACACTCATTTATTCTCTTTGAAAATTTTTAGGATCTTACGGAAATCTGTGTGAGGAGCTTGTATTGTGAATCCGAGATTGAAGGAATTTTGCATTTGTTTAGGAGGTAAGTTAAATGGAATAATGTTTCGTTATTATCACTGCGAATCTTGTTAGTATATGTGTTGATTATTGCTAAATTTACTGAGAATTTTTTACATTTGAGAAATTTCCCTTGAGATTGAAAGTTGATGTTATAGGAGTGGCGAAAAGGTTTAATTCAAAGATTTGGTGGTTTAATTTAACAACGTTTTTTTGTTGCTCTAATATAATGCCAAATTTAAAAATCCATTATGAACAATAAACTTTCACATAGATCATTGTAAGAAATTTCAATTAATTTCATGCACCAAATACCTTCTGGCTAGTCCCCTTGTAAATTGTATATATATTTTAATTCTGAAACCATTGTTTTTTTGCATACATTTATTTCCTACAGTCCCTCTTTAAACAACATAATAATTTCAACAAGAATATAAAGCAATTATTAAACACTAAACCTTGACGCATACCTTTTTATTACCTTGAATATTGGAAGTTACAAATTTGATTTGGTTTAACAAAGTAAGTTATATTATCGAGTCAAATGAATATGCAATATGTTCCTCTCCAGTTCATAAAATTATAGTAATTAAAAATGTAACATTTGGGAATGAACACTAGCTTATCCGCATGATATAGAATATAGAAAATCATAGAAGAATCTTTATACATAGGAACAATAGTGAGAAAGTGTAAATGACTAAGAAAAATAGTGTCACAAATTGTCACTGTATAACTACTCTCCGGTGGAGTGTGTGTGTGCGTGAATATATATATATATATATATATATATGTGTGTATGTATGTAGTTGTAGTTGTAGTAAAAGTCAACATAAATTATTCATTCATCGCCTACAATATGAGAACACACTATATGGTTGACTTACTTGAGTCTGTGCCATATAGGAGTTCCAACTAGTTTGGATATCGAGACAAAATAGGATTAGATTTTTCCGAGCTACTTTATCTCAAACAGGCATCAAGCTTCATCAAAATCATTCCAGTCCAAGTTCTCCAATGTGACACAAAGAGGTAAGTACAACTCTTGAACCACAATTAGGAGACATACACTGCATACACATGTTTATTATGTGTGCATACTTTTTATGGTGGTGTTGTTGCTTCAAATATTTTTTTTGGAAAAATAAATTCATTTGAATATTTTTTTAATCATTTAAAATGATTTTTCATTTAATTGAAATATGATTTTAAAAATATATTTGAGGTAACGTAAGAATATTTTTTGTGATAAAAATTTGATTCGTTCAATTTTTAATTGGTTAATATTTTTTTTGAGTCAAAAAATTAATTTTTCCAAGACTTTAAAAAACACGTGTGTTATTTTTTATTAAGGGTTTTTGTGTTTCTTTAGTGTCTTGGTGGTTAGACTCGTTTGTGACCTTAGATTGAGTGGTTATTTATGAACCATATTATTAGTGTCTCAATCCTAGTAAACACCTTTTAGCCAATCAATTTTAGTTACCCACCTTCTTTCTACACCCTTAGATCTTGGAGATTTGATCTAAACCCTCCATTTATAACAAACCCTATTGTCCCTCATATATAACATCTCTTAGGGTTTTTTGTCTTTGGTTTTTTTTAGAAGAGAGAGGCGGCTGAGAATATAATTGAGAGAGAGAGAAAACTCATTACACAAATCATCTTCTACTCCATTTTTCTTCAAGATAGAGAAAGAACTATGTGTCATCTTCTCCATTGAGAAGAACTTATGAGAAACCGAGTGAGAAGGAAAGGCCGACGGCACTGGGAGAGAGATCCGAGACTGTCGTCATCGGAAAGTATAGGGAGAGGGAAGAAGCCATCATCGTCGGAGAACATGAGAGAGAGAGAGGACGAGAGTTGTCGTCAGAAACCAAGAGAGAAGAGGGTGCTGCATCACCGGATCTGTATAAAATCGAGGAGAGAGAGACGAGACCGCTGCCTGAGTTTCATCGCTGGAAAACTCGCCGGAATTTGAACACAAGAGTTGTGGTTCTTGGTGAGGTATTTTTTTTGTTGGGGTTGCTGAAATCCGGGATTCAAGGATAAAACAAAAGCTTCATGGAGAAGAACAAATCAAGATAGAATGCCTTTAAGAGTGGAGTAACTCGGGTAGGTACGTTTTCTGATCTTTTATTTTTGTTCTTAGTTGCATGATTTAGTGTTGTAACTTGGTTGTGATTTTAGTGGACTTTTTCATTTTGCTCCGTAGAGGGAGCCGTGGATGTTTCCCTAATTTTAGGGTTTTACCACGTTAAAAATCACGTGTTAATTTGCTTGAAGCTTCTTAATTACTTTGGCGAATAATATCATACTCGAGACTTAATTGTAGGTTTGAAATTTTAAAAAACCTAAGGTATTCAATTTAACAAGTCTAAAGATCATATTCAGAAAAATTGTTTTAACACATCTAGTGTTCATTTTTAAAAGAGTTTCGTTCAACGAGTTTATTTCGGAGTTTACTAAACTTATAACTTTTTGTTATTAATCTTGTAAACAAATTTTTTCACAATACCTATTTAAACAACATAATGATTTCAAAGAGAACATAAACAAATTATAAAACAATAAAGTTTAATGCATACACTTTGATCAACTTGAATAGTGGAAGTTGCAAATTTGATTTTGTTTCACAAAGTGAGTTATATTATTGAGTGAAATTAATATGTAATGATTCTATCCATTTCTTAGGATTATAGCAATTGAAAATGTAAGAATTGATAATGAACACTAGCTTCTCCACATGATATAGAATATAGAAAAGCGTAGAGGTATGTTTATATTTCAGAATAGTACTGAATATAAACTGTAAAATGCACTAAATAGGAAATAGATGTATCAAAATAATACAACCTATACTTATGTTTAGTATACTCATGTTTAGTAAATATGCCTTTTTCTAGTAATAATGCAACCTATACTCATGTTTAGTAAATATGCTCATAAATCTCCAAATTGTTTCTAGGATAATTGCAGTCATATACTCATGTTTTTGCTGTTTGATTTAGTTTCTGAGAAAGAATATTGGGGTGATCTCTATTATTTGGTTGTAGAGAAGGCTCATATTTCTTACAATCATAAGCAACCTATATTTCTTGATGTTATTTCTTATTATGTTTTGTTGTTCTGTTATTTCTTTCTTCATGTGTCACTATGGTTTCACCTCAGCCTCAAGATTTCATTTCCTGGTTGTATTGATTTTGATATGGCATCACAAAACAGTCTATTGCTTTTTTGGTCTATATTTGTGTGTATTTTGTTAAGTAATCAATCTACTGCCCAAAACGATAACAATACTTTCATCCATTTAATAACCTTTCCACCCATAGCTTGTAAAAAGATGGGTACTATAAAACGATGGGTACCAATATGTCGGCTCAATGATTTTTTTTAAAGGAGATCTGACTAGGCTTTACATTAGATCATTTAGAGATGAACATGATAAACTCAAGCATCGCCCTGAGATGTATAAAAAAATATATTGAATAGGAGGATTGGGATGAATTCATAAGAGTGAGAATCTAAAAGGGGTTTGAGGTGTATAACAAAGGGTTAAAATCATATATTTTTCTAAGTTATTTTTATAAGTTTCTCATCTTTATGTATTTATAAGTTTATAAGCATGACACAATCTGAAAGGCGAGGGAAGAATATATATAACCATCAGATGAGTAAGAAAGGCTATTATGGGCTTATTGACGACCTTGTATGTACTTATTTTTCTTAGTTGACAAACATTGATATTTATGAACTAAACTACACATTCTAAGTTCACCCAATTTTTTTTATCTAATATGTTAATAGAAAGAGGCAGGTGATAAGTTTGACGATGACGATAGGGCTTATCTGTGGAAAAAGGTCGCCAAGATAAAAATCAGCAATTTGGTGATGAGGCTACAGGGAAATAACGAATAAAATTGTGAGTTTCTATCTATGAGTTTGTTTACATATATATTACACACCAGATACATCTAATTGAATTATTATTAATGTTATATATATTCATTTGTTTGATTTTTTTTACAGGATGTGCTAAACAGTCAAGTTAAAGCTGGGAGCTTGGTTACCAAAGGAACCTCTTTGGCATTAGGGACACTTGAGCACCCCGGTCTTGTTAGGGGTAAAGGGCATGGAGTCACCATCATAACCATATTTAACCTCACTAAGCGAGGATCAAATAAGCATATTAGTGAGTTAGAGTCTACGCTGCATCCAAAACAGAAATAGGCGAAGAAGGGCAGATGCAAGTATTGCTAGTAATGGTGTCGGAGTACGAGAGGGCAATGATGAAAGTCAGGTTGAACACCCTAAAAACTGGTAGTGGGTGGCACAAAACAATTTCATCAAATGTAAGTGCATCATGCGATTCGCCTTCCAATAAGACAAACAAGAAGAAAAAAAGTATTGTAAGAAATAAATATTATATATTATTGTTATTGATGTTTTGTAACAAGAACATGTTATTGATTTGAGTTTTTATTTTTATTTTTTTACATATAGATAGTTGAAAGATGATTGAAAGAGACCCACGCACATGCCATCACTGAATCCCACACTGCATAATTGCATGGGAAAATTATGTAAATTGTCATTAAATTCACATTCCAATATTGTCTCTAAGGGTTGTGATTTTTAGAGGGTTGGTCCATACGACAAACTGCACTATAAACATTTTGGAGAAAACTACATTCAAGTGTCTGTGGATACTGTTTACACTCCGGAATCCCCCTTACCTTATCTTGTGGTGATGAGTTAGTAATTGTTATGAATGCACATAACTCACTGGTTGTGGGGCCTAAAGAATTTGTTATACTAGACATAGAGGTAAAGTTGTCAGCAGTTTTCTTTTATATTAAAGATACTATTGTTAATATTTTTTAAATGCCCTCTATCTTCACTCCTTATTAGTCTCTCTCTCACTCTAGAAAAATATATATTTTTAAATTAACTATTTTATAACCAATGCAAACCAGGAAGAAGATAGAGAAAATGGCGTTGAGAGAGGGACACTTATGGTATTTACAAGCCTGCTATATTCAACCATGACAACTGACACCATAGAAATTTTGATCGGGATGTTTGGAGATGAACTTCAGTCAACCTACATTCCTAAACATGAGTTGGTGCATTTTTGTAAAATGGAGGAGCTTGATGCTAGTTGTCTAATCGGATGCTTGAACTACGAGAATATATATATTTTTTCATATTAATTTTATATAGCTACTCCTATCTAATATATTATTATTTTTGTTCTAGATTCTTGTATGAGAAGTTTGAAAATAATCGGGACTTTATTGTATTTGTTAATCTCGGAGCTGCTCAACAAGCGTAAATGAAGAAAAAAATGCATCTTTTTTTAATTAAAATGCAATGAAAGATGCTAAAGAGAACCCAACATATTTTATGCCAATTAATATAGGGTAGGTGTATTTATTGTCTTAAATTGTTATCATTATATCATAACATGTTTGTATAATTGATGTTAAAAACTCATTGCATTGTAGGTTTCATTGGTCTCTAGTCGTTATCAATATATATATATATATATATATATATATATATATATATATATATATATATATATATGTATGTGTGTGTGTGTGTACCTTTATTCATAATGTCTTTGTACACATGTTTTTTCATTTCAATATTTGTCTTGAAGTGAATTTAAAGCGTTGGTGGTATCGAAAGGAGGAAGAGTTTCAGTTTCAAACGGGGAGAGTGCTAAGGTAAGATAATGGTAATGAATATACATTACTGACTTATATCTTAAAGCCGAATATAACTATTATCTTAAACATATCATTCTAGGGGTCCGTCTACAACTAGGGAATGTCGAATGTGGGTTTTACATATTTAAGTTCATGAGAGATCAAATGCATAATCCATCTCAATATACTAAACTAAAGGTAATAAATATTTATTTTATAATATTTTGTTTCCCTGGTAATTACTTTTATGAGGAAAATTGAAGATAACCTATGTTATTTTATTTGTTTGATGAAGGATTTGGCTGAAAAAGCAACCTATGAAAATCATGATATACAAGAAGTTCAGTATGAGTTCATCGATTTCATTAAGGATTATTTTTAGTGAGCTACAGTTACGGATAATTTTGGCATATCTTTTCAGGTACATTTTTTTCTTCAATCTAATTAATTGGTTTGTGCCGATGTTAAGAATGTTTAATGTAGAGAATTAAAATACTATGTATGAAAATATAACAAAACTGTAATTAATATTATCAAAACTACAAAAACATGATGTCAAGAATAATGTTGTTACTGTTAGTGAATGGCGGGTAGGACTTATATTATTGTTGGTGTTGACGATGCTAAATGCCCGGGTGGTCTTTATATTGTTATTGATGGTGAATGCCAAGGTTGGGATTTATATTGTTGTTGTTGGTTAAACATGTCATGTTTAATTTTGGATTATTAAAAAAATAAAGGAAACTCTGTCTAAATTGTCATAAAATATTCCCCATTTATCTTTTCCCTGCCTTAATAAAGAATGAAGTAAAAAATTAACTTTGATATTATGCAAATGTGTAATTGTGATGCCCATGGTGGCCTTTGTATTGTTGTTGATTGTGAATCCCCAAGGTCATCTTTATATTATTATTATAGATAGTGAATGTTCATTGTTGTATTTATATTATTATTATTGATAGTGAATGCCAGCGATGGGCTTTATATTGTCGTGGTTGGTTAAACATGTCATGTTAAATTTTGGATTATTAAAAAAATAGAGGAAACTCTATTGAAATTTCCATAAAAACCTCCCCATTTATCTCTTCCATGTGTTAATAAAGAATAAAGTAAAAATTAACTTTGATATTATGTAAATGTTTAATTGTGATGTCTGTTTGGGCCTTCATATTATTGTTGATTGTTAATGCCCAGAGTGGTATTTATTTTAATTATTTATAATGAATGTGTTGGGTAATATTTATGTTGTTATTGTTGATAATGAATGCACGGGGTGGAATTTATATTGTTGTTGTTGTTGTTGTTGTTGATGTTGAATGCTTGGGGTGGGATTTATATTAGTGTTGATGGTGAATGCCCAAATTGGGTGTTATATAATTGTTGTTGGTTAAGCATGTAATATTATTTTGGATTATTAATAAAGAGAGGAAACTCTGATGAAATTTTAATGATACTTTTCCCATTTATCTCTCCCATGCCCAGTTTAATTTGCTAGTTTTTATGACAATAGTATAGGTCATTTTAGATATTTTTTGTTTTCGAATTGTTCCGAAGTCAATTGGGATACTCTTGGTGTACATTTATTTTCTTTAATTTCATATATTAATGACATTTGTTTTATAATTATTGTTCAAGTTATATTGGTACTTGGAATTTTCTACGTTGAATATGGAAATTTGTGCTTTGAAGTGACAGATCGTAGTTATATGCATAATATGTTTGGGATATTGGAGTAGTATAATAGAATTCAACGCAAAAAAAAGAATGAAAAAAATGACAACTTTATGACGGTTTATAGTTCACAGACATTATAATGAACAAAAAATCGTATTTTTTTTATGACTTCTTTATGTGGGTTGTCATTAAAATGAGCAAAAGTAGTAATAGGTACCTTTTATGACTATCTATTAACACCCTTCATTTACATAATGTAATACCCCGTTATTTTATGACTTTAAAATTGAGAATAATTAAAAGTTAATGGGCTAAATTATTGTGGATTAATTGGAATTAATTAATTAATAAATTAATTGGGATTAATCTGGATTGAATATTACTACTGATAAGAGTAATATATTATTGAATATTACTTAGTGATACATAAGTAATATGTGAATATGATAATTATGAATATTGTCGTGAGATACAAATACGACAATTATAGAACTTAAGTCGGGACGCACTTATGAGTCGTGTCAGGACTAAAGTTGGGTAATAAAATATAAATTAATTAAATATTATTCGGATGCTCATTTTGAGTCCGTAGTTGAGTTTGAAAGGGTAAAAATAGGTAGAAAAGTATACCCAGGTGTTTGATTAGGGTCTCGAGTCAATTGGAAGATGAAAGGACACCCCGAAGGAGCATTTTAGTCATTTGGCTTAGGAGATGAATAGTATCCACGTTGTTTATCTTTCAGCTAGCGTTGGAGACTTTTTATATAAGTCAGTTTACACTTTACGTAAGGTTCATTTCATCTATTTTCATTTGTGAGTTATTTGAGAGAAAGTGAAGAGACTTTGAGAGAAAAGAAAATTCACCTTGTGGAGAGGAAGAGTTTCTTTGAAGAAGAAGAAGAAGAAGAAGAGTCATATTGGACAATCAAAGGGGACAACCACCATAAACCACTATCTCTACAACGTTCACCGCCACCGGAGGGTCGCCGTAAAGTCACCGAAAAGTCATCAGAAAAAGGAAAGAGGAAGTTCTAACATTATCTTCTCCAAAGGTTCAGACCTACACTAAGAGGTAAGTGATTCTTTCTCTATTTCAGTGTTTATAATATCCATGCTAGAGTAGGATTTTCTTTCTGATTATAAACTTATGAATTTTGGATTAAAATGATTGATAAATCTTGTTTAATGGATATGCAAATTCATGTAGCTGATTATTCACATGTAGAGGTTATGAACATAATGAACTTATTAGGATGAACATGTAGAAAAAAAAATTATGTTTAAGGAGAAAATGTAAAATGATGATAGGTATTGCATATAGATGAATCCTACTGATGAATGAATATAAAATTTGATGATTTAGAGAAGGAATCATAATTCTAAATTCTAGGTTCTTAAGGTGTATAAAAATGGAGAATTTAGATAAATGAAATTTTGAGTGATGTTAATTGTCATATAAACTTGGTGATTTAGATGTTTTTGCTTGTATTATAATAGCCTATAATCATGTAGAAATGATGTTGAGATATTTGGTATTCGTTAGAATATATTTCATGTGAGTTTGGGTGAAACAAAATAGATAAAACGCATGAAAAATTATTGAAAAAGGACGAACATTGTATGATAATTTTAGGACTATTTTAAGAGGAAAGTGCCAGTGTGTTTGAGAGTTTTGGTATAAAATCACGTTCTGCACAACTTTTTGTAGTACTCCGTATTTTTACGCATAATAATTTTTATGGAAAATGGGGACTAATTAAATTAAAGGGAGAAAATTTAAATTGTAATTAATCCAATTTTATGATAATAATCACTAGCGGGATGAGAGTTAGTAATTATTGAAATAATAGTATGGCCGGGAATGAGATACACGACAGTTATGCTATAAATATTTGGTACGCCTATGAGTCGCGTCAATTGTATGTATTTCGGGGGGGGGGGGGTTAAAAGATAATTTATTTTTGTATAACTCAGACGACTATTTTGAGTGCTCCAGAGTGTCCGAAAGGGTCTAAATAGTTTGAAAACATTATTCAGGTATTTTATTTGGAGTCCGGGACATTTTTAACCCAAAATGACACCCCAGAGGGGTATTTTGGTCTTTAGGAATTTAGGGTAATTAAATGGAAGAAAATTAGGTTTAACTAAAAGGCATTTAGGGTTAGTAGCTGTCAGTTTTAACCTACGTGAAAAGAGAGGAAAATAGAGAGAGAACCAAGGAAGAAGAAGGAGACTCCATTACAGCCCTAAGCCAAGAACTCAACCTTTCACAACAAAAAGTACACCAGCGCGTAGATCATGTCAGGAGGATCGTTCCTATACCACTTTCAACCCGCGAATCAGAAGTTCATTTTAAGACAAGTGATTATCTTGATCTTCTCTTAGCAATTATTACTCTTGTTAACATGTGTTGAGGTTTTAGAACAACTAATACCAAATTTGGGTTTACCTGTGATGAAATCGTGTAGGAATTGTAGAAATCTGATGGGGGTTTGCATATAGAAGATTTTTCCCTTAATAGGAATGTAAAATTTGATGAATTAGACGTTAATCACGTAATAAAAATGGAGTTTTTATAGACAAAAAAATTATGGGTTTATGTTAGTATGGTCTATGGTAAAATTTAGGAATTTATTGAAATTACATGATGATTAGAATGATTGGACCCCAAAACTATGCTAAGAAGTGTTCTAGGGTGACTTAGAGTAGTTTGGAAACCTTACAATATGGTTGGAATGGATTTATGTTAAGATTTGAGTGGAGAAAATCTAAAAAAATGAATTTTGAAGATGAACTGGACAACTTCGGCAATTTCGTTACAAGTCCAGCCCAGGTCGTTCGAACGACCTCATTCGAACGACCTCGTTCGAATGAGACTTCTAACGAGATTCCAGTAGCCCTTCTAACGAGTTTGGTGGTTTGTTCGAAGTACCTTCGTTCGAACGACCCTCGTTAGAACGAGATTTTTGGGTCTTCTAACAAGATTCCAGAATGAACTTTTTAAGCTAATTTTTGTTCCAACATCCCTTAGGCTTACTTCAATGAGTGTTAGGCCTGTATGAACGTTGAGTGACTTAAAATCTATAATTACTAGTGAGCGGAGAATATGTCGACTTTCGAAAGGTAGGAAAATTTATAAAATTAGAGAGATGCGAAAATACAATGGAGGATATATATGAATAATATGCGGGGTATAGTAAGGGATACATACTATTCGTACTGCAAATACTAGACTATGGGAAAGCTAATGAATTTACATAAGTTGTGCGCATGCTTCTTGTTCAAAATATTATGTGTATGACATACCTAGATACTGACTATCGAATGAAGGTTAACGCGTTGTGGACGACCGAATCTTGTATGCCTTCGGGGGATTTAGAGTCGTACCACTAGAGCATGGAACCTAAGTATGAGCTATCAGTGATCATGATAGTCGTGACGGTCGTATGAGTGTGTAGGTATGTGCGTAGCCCATCGGCTTGGGACTATGTTCGCCTCCAATAGGTGTTTATATTTTTATTGGTTCTCGAGAGATTGAACCTGTTGTCCGCTATACGTGAGCTTTGTAAATGGACTAGATAGCCGAGTATGCATAGCACTAAGCGTTTCTCAACCAAGGGTGAAATATTGCTATATTTATATAAATTAATATGTATAACTAAAGAGGATGGTGTGTGTATACCAGAATAATGTTGATGATGCTATTTTTAAATGTACACTTATGGTATTATCCGTTGGAAATTTAGAAGGATATGAGAATAAACTAAAGTAATCCTAAATCAATATCGAAATCATATGTACGTCGATTTTGATTTATTTAGGGAGACTTTCAAGCATATTATTATACACTTAGTAGTCAATCAGGGCATCATGACTAGTATGGGTAGTTAGGCTCGTTAGACGTGCACACTAGATCGATGGGTGAGTATATCAAGTGAGTACGCTAAGTTAACTTGAAGAATAATTGTGCTAATCGAATCAATTTAAGCACTTTCTATTTTAAACTGTTTTCAACTTGGGCCTTGACCCGTTTTTCTGTATATCTTTCTATTGTTCCATTATGTTAGGTGCCCAGCCACAGGTACACCAGCCTTAGGAGACTCTTTTCTGTTGTCGTGCTGTAGGTGCTGTGGAAGCTGCATGATTATTGCTAGTAGACGACTCAGCTCATTCTTTCTTTTTCAGTTACCCATTATGTTGGACATGTCGTCCTTACTTATGTTTACTTTCAGAGATTTAGTCATTTTAAATTCTCTCTTAGATTTGATTTCTTTTATTGGATTTATTGTATGGGATTGTACCTGGAGATGTTTACCCCAGACATTTATTTTACTTCAGTCAGAATTTACTTATGTTACTGTGATGCATGGTATTTATTGGTATTCTTTTGGTAGTAGTTAATGACAAGATAAAATTTGGACATCACCCTTTTTTAAATACTAGGTGGTTAGATTTATTAAATTAAAATTTGAGTTTTCGACAGTGATGCATTATCTGGACCAAATTGATATTCTGAAATTGGTTAATTAAGGACTGATCACCCAGTAATTAATTAGGCGAGGTGTCACAAGTGGTATTAGCGCATCAGGTTCTAGTGTCCTTAGGATCTGTATGGCTTATTATGTTTCCGCGTAGCATCCTTTGATATAGAGCCCTATATTTTAGGATTGTTGTACTCTTCATATGTTTTACGTTCTTCTACTAATTTGAGAATATAACTGTAGACTTATGAAACTTTTCTCTCTTTTCAGCTGCCCTCTAAACGTGCACAAAGAGTTCCCAGGGAAGCCCAGCCAGAGGCTCAACCTACACCTGCTCAGGGTATGATGAATGTCGCTGAAGTGGCAGCCATTGTAGCTCAGGCGGTCAATGCTACTTTGGCTGTAGTGCAACAAGAACCACCTCAGGCACCGATGGTGGCTCCAGTTCAGGCCTAGGTTTTCCCATCTGCTTAGGAACGTGTTAGGGATGCTTTCTAGAAGGTGCATCCTCCAGAGTTTTCAGGGAGCTCCGATGTAGTCATAGCGAGACAATGGAAAAAGGACATCCAAAGGCATTTCAGGATGCACGAGTGAACGGAAGTACAGAGCCAGATTTTAGCCACATTCAAACTAGTGGGGGCAGCACTGCAGTGGTTGGAGTCCATCACCACCGCTGAGGAGACAGACACACTCAGTATTCGGGATTTTTGGGTGCGGTTCGACCGCAAGTATTTTCCTTCGACTGTCCAGACAGAGATGAGTCGAAAGTTAGCAAATCTAAAGCATGAGGGAAGGACTGTGGCAGAATACGAGGCAAAGTTTACTAATATGCTCAACCTTGTACCGAGTGAGATTCTGACTGAAGAGAAAAAGATTGAGCGCTTCATAGATGGGTTGACATGGAGGATCCGCCAGCATTTAATAGGAAATCTCTCCCTGGCCACCTATTTAGATGTGGTCAACGCAGCACTACTCCATTGACAGGACCGCCGCTTCCACTTATGCGAGGTTAAGAAGGTGGGAGAGCCCAGCTAGCAGGGTAGGGAAAGAGGAAATGGTGCCGGTGGGGCACAGACAGTTCAGGGACAGCATAGGCACAGTGATCAGGGTTACTAATAAGGGGATCCTAAGAGGTTTAGGTCAGGAGGTTTTAGACATGGGCAGGGAGGCTTTTGACATGGGCATCAGGGCCAGCAGGGCCATCAACAGTTTCAGCAGGGCCAGAATGGCCAAGGGAGGGGTGGTAATGGCCATCAAGGCCGGGGATAGCAGTAGGGACAAAGGGGAGGACCTTTCCCAGGGAGATGTTTCGTGTGTGGCAACACTGGACACAAACACCAGGACTGCCCTCAGAAGGGTAGGGGCCAGCAGCAGCAGGGTGTTCGTCAAGAACCCTAGAGACCATTATTTCCCGTAACCCTCCCAGTACCTCCACAGATGGAAGCATTGCCACCCATCCCAGCCTCCCCAGTTCAGCAAGGGCAGCTTCAGTATGGACGAGTTTACAATCTGCACCAGGCCGCAGTCCCGCAGGATCCACCAGCGATTGAGGGTATGTTTTCTATCTAGGGGACTTTGGGGCGCATTTTATTTGACACGAGAGCCACACACTGTTTTATTGCCACAGGGTTTGTGCGTACTACGGGGTTATTTGATACAGCATAGGGTACGACCACTTGCGTGGATTCACCGTTCAGTAGGGGTTCCGTTATTTCTTTTATTTGCCGAGGAGTAGGTATAGAGATTGGGAGGTTTATCTTACCCGCTGACATGCTCGTATTAGACATATCCGAGTATGATGTGATTGTGGGCATGAATTGGCTTGTCAGGTATAAGGCCATGATTGACTGTTATAGTAAGAGTATAGTTTTTGCCATACCTGGGCAAGAGATGTTCCTGGTGGCGATGCCTCGCTCTGAGGGAGAATCATCCACGCATTTATACTATATAGAGGAGGAGACCTCTACGGAGGTTGTGGTACTACTTGATTCGATTCATGTATTTCGAGAGTTTGTTGATGTGTTTCAGGAGATTTCGGGGTTACCACTGAGTATAAAGATAGACTTTGTCAGTGATTTAGCACTAGATACTCGACCGATAGCTCGCGAACCTTACCGTATGGCTCCAACAGAGATAAGGGAGTTCCATGACCAGATTGATCAGTTGTTAGGGAAGGGGTTTAATCCCTCGGAGTACTTCGCCGTGGGGTGCTCCCATATTATTTGTTTAAAAGAGGGATGGATCGTTGCGGTTATGTGTTGATTACCGAGAATTGAATAAACTCACAATACGAAACAAATATCCGTTACCTCGAATCGATGACTTATTCGACAATTTGAGAGGAACGAATTTCTTCTCGAAGATTGATTTGAGATCAAGGTACCATCAGCTACGTATCAGGGAACATGACGTGTCGAAGACTGCTTTCCTAACGAGATATGGTTCCTATGAATTCAGGGTTATGCCCTTTGGGCTAACCAATTCCCCAACCATGTTCATGAACTTGATGAACAGGGTGTTCAGAGAGTTCTTGGACCAGTTCGTCATCGTATTCATAGATGACATTCTAGGATACTCACAGACCGAGGATGACCATATCGAGCACTTGAGGCAAGTTTCGCAGACACTGCGCCAGTATTAGTTGTATGCAAAATATGAGAAATGTGGGTTTTGGCTAAAGGAGGTATAGTTTTTGGGGCATATCATCTTCGATAGAGGGATATCCGTGGATCCGAGGAAGGTGTCAGCGATGGGGGAGTGGGGACAACCCAGCACATCGACCGAGATACACAGTTTCTCGGGTTCAGCTAGATACTACAGGAGGTTCATTTGAGGGTTCTCAAAGATAGCGGATCCGTTAACGCACTTGACTCGCAAAGGGGTGCCATTTATCTGGAGTGACGCTTGTCAGTTAGCCTTCGATGAGTTGAAAGATAAGTTAACCTTAGCACTAGTGTTAGCATTACCCAGGCCGAGAGTGAAGTATCTAGTCTACACTAATGTGTCCTTATTAGGACTTGGAGGTGTACTTAAGAAGGAAGATCAGGCTATAGCTTATGCCTCCCGTAAGCTAAATTGTCATGAGAGGAATTACCCTACCCACGACTTAGAGTTAGCAACAGTCGTGTTCGCGCTTCGGATTTGGAGACACTACCTCCTAGGGGAGAAATTTTTCTTATTCACGGACTATAAATCACTACAGTAGCTCTTCAAGCAGAAGGAATTAAATATGCATCAACATCGGTGTCTTGAGTTCGTGAAGGATTATCAATTTGATATCCAATACCACCCGGGGAAGGCTAACATGGTAGCAGACGCGTTGAGCCGTAGGCCAGTTGGTGAGGTGTCCGAGGTGTGGAAAGCGAAATGGAAGGAGTTAGGGAACTAAGATGCGATGGCTCGATCGTTTATTTCTGTAATGATAATTACGCCCAAGATTATTATGGGAGGATTACAGGCTCAGGCAAATGATCCGTTCTGCCAAAGTCAGATACTGAAGCTTCTAGCCGAGGGGGCTGAGTCTTACACCATGGGTTCAGATGGGGGCCTACGTTTTAATGGGAGATTAGTTGTTCCCGAGGGTGAATATTTACGATACAAGGTGATGACAAAGTCGCACGGTTCTCGATTTGTAGTGCATCCCGATGGGAATAAGATGTACCAGCACATGCGTAGACAGTATTGGTGGAGCGGAATGAAGAAGGATATTGCCGAGTTCGTCTCAAAATGTGCCACTTGTCAATTGGTAAAGGTGGACCATCAAAGGACGACGGGACTGCTAAAGCCATTAGAGGTTCCTATGTGGAAATGGGAGAGCATTTCCATGGACTTCATCACGGGACTACCTACATCGCAGAGGGGTCACGACTCGATATGAGTGATAGTGGATAGGTTGACCAAGGTAGCCCACTTTCTGCCAGCCAAGACAGACTACACCGCAGGATAGTATGCCCAGTTATTCATAACAGAGATAGTTAGACTCCCTGGAGTGCCTCTCAATATCGTGTCTGACAGAGATAAGGTGTTCATTTCTCGATTTTGGAAAAGTTTTCAGGAGGCGTTGGGTATGGGGTTGCAGCTGAGCACACCCTACCACCCACATACGAATGGTCATGCAGAGCAGATGAATCAGATGTTTGAGGACATGTTACGGATGTGCATTACTGATTTTGACAAAAGTTAGAAGCAGTACCTTCCGCTGGTGGAGTTTGCCTATAACAACTCCTACCAATTTACTATCGGTATGGCTTTATTCGAAGCACTATACGGAAGACTTTTTCGTTCCCCAACATGTTGGCTAGAGGTGGGGGACAACAAGTTACTGGTTCTAGAGGTAAGTTAGGATACTTCGGCAAGGATAGAGTTGATACGGAGCAGTATTCGAGTTATTCAGGATCGGCAGAAGAGTTACGCTGATGCAAATTGTTATTTTCGTGAATTCAATATTGGGGATTAGGTATTACTTTGTGTGTCCCCTATGAAGGGAGTTATGCATTTTAGGAAGAAAGGAAAGTTGGCGCCTAGGTATGTAGGGCCATTCCCCATTATCGAGAGGATTGGGCTAGTTGCTTATAGACTTGGGTTACCGGAGCACTTGCATAGAGTCCATGACGTGTTTCATATCTCTTCGCTGAGGAGATTTCTTCGAGATGATTTGTCCCATACTCACATTATGTTAGAGGAGATATACTTACAGCCTGATAGCACCTATGAGGAGGGGCCTATTGCTGATATCTTAGACCGTAGTGAGAGGAAGTTGAGGTCGAAAGTAGTACCACTAGTACGTGTTCAGTGGCGGCACCATAATGTTGAGAAATCAACTTGGGAGTGAGAGGATGACATGCGTGAACGTTATCCAGAGTTTTTCTTGCCAAGTATATATATATTCTTTTTTGAATTTCGGGTCAAAATTCTGTTATTAGGGGGAAAGTATGTAATACTCCGTATTTTTATGCATAATAATTTTTATGGAAAATGGGGATTAATTAAATTAGTGGGAGAAAATTTAAATTATAATTAATCCGATTTTATGATAATAATCACTAGAGGGATGAGAGTTAGTAATTATTGAAATAATAGTATGGCCAGGAATGAGATACACAACAGTTATGTTATAAATATTTGGGACGCGTATGAGTCGCGTCAATTGTATGTATTTGGGGGGTAAATGATAATTTATTTTTGTATATCTCGGACAACTATTTTGAGTGCGCTAGAGTGTCCGAAAGGGTCGAAATAGTTAGAAAACACTATTCAGGTATTTTTTTTGGACTCCGGGACATTTTTAACCCAAAACGACTTCCCGAAGGGGTATTTTGATCTTTAGGAATTTTAGGGCAATTAAATGCACGAAAATTAGGTTTAATTAAAAGGAATTTAGGGTTAGTAGCAGTCAGTTTCAACCTTGAAAAGAGAGGAAAAGAGAGAGAGAACCAAAGAAGAAGAAGGAGACTCCATTAGAGCCCTAAGCCAATAACTCATCCTTTCACAACAAAAAGTACACCAGCGCATAGATCGTGTCAGGAGGATCGTTCCTATACCACTTTCAACCAACAAATTAGAAGTTCATTTTAAGGCAAGTGATTATCTTGCTCTTCTCTTAGAAATTATTAGTCTTGTTAACATGTGTTGAGGTTTTAGAACAACTAATACCAAATTTGGGTTTACCTATGATGAAATTGTGTAGGAATTTTAGAAATCTGATGGGGGTTTGCATGTAGAGGATTTTCCCCTTAATAGGAATGTGAAATTTGATGAATTAGACGTTAATGACGAAATAAAAATGGAGTTTTTATAGACAAAAAAATTTTGGGTTTATATTAGTATGGTCTATGGTAAAATTTGGGAATTTATTGAAATTACATGATGATTAGAAGGATTGGACCCCAAAACTATTCTAAGAAGTGTTCTAGGGTGACTTAGAGTAGTTTGGAAACCTTGAAATTGGGTTGGAATGGATCTAGGTTGAGATTTGAGTGGAGAAAATCTGGAAAAATGAATTTTGAAGATGAACTCGGCGACTTCAAAAATTTCGTTAGAAGTCCAGCCCAGGTTATTCAAACGAGACTTCTAACGAGATTCCAGTAGCCCTTCTAACGAGTTTGTTGGTTTGTTCAAAGTACCTTCATTTGAACGACCCTCATTCAAACGACCTCATTTGAACAAGATTTATGGGTCTTCTAACGAGATTCTAGAATGACCTTTTTAGGATGATTTTTGTTCAAACTTCCCGTAGGCTTACTTCAATGAGTGTTAGGACTGTATGAATGTTGAGTGACCTAAAATCTAGAATTACTAGTGAGCGGAGAATATGTCGACTTTCGGAAGGTAGGAAAATTTATAAGATTAGAGAGATGCGAAAATACAAGGGAGGATATATATGAATAAGGTGCGGGTATAATAAGGGATACATACTATTTGTACTGCAGATACTAGACTATGGGAAAGCTAATGAATTTACATAAGTTGTGTGCATGCTTCTTGTTCAAAATATTATGTGTATGACATACCTAGCTACTGACTATCAAACGAAGGTTAACGTGTTGTGGAGGACCGAATCTTGTATGCCTTCGGGGGATTTAGAGTCGTACCACTAGATCATGGAACCTAGGTACGGGCTATCCGTGATCATGATAGTGGTGACGATCGTATGAGTGTGTAGGTATGTGCGTAGCCCATCGGCTTGGGACTATGTTCGTCTCCAATAGGTGTTCATATTTTTATTGGTTCTCGAGAGATTGAACCTGTTGTCCGCTATACGTGAGCTTTGTAAATGGACTAGATAGCCGAGTATGCGTAGCACTAAGCGTTTCTCAACCAAGGGTGCAATATTGCTATATTTATATAAATTAATATGTATAACTAAAGAGGATGGTGTGTGTATAACAGAATATTGTTCGGTGTCTTATGTTGATGATGCTATTTTTAAATGTACACTTATGGTATTATCCGTTGGGAATTTAGAAGGATACGAGAATAAACTAAAGTAATCCTAAATCTATATCGAAATCATATGTACGTCAGTTTTGAGTTATTTAGGGAGACTTTCAAGCATATTATTATACACTTAGTAGTCAATCAGGGCTTCATGACTAGTATGGGTAGTTAGGCTCGTTAGACGTGCACACTAGATCAATGGGTGAGTATATCAAGTGAGTACGCTAAGTTAACTTGAAGAATAATTGTGCTAATTGAATCAATTTAAGAACTTTCTATTTTAAACTGTTTTCAACTCGGGCCCTGACCCATTTTTCTGTATATCTTTCTGTTTTTCCATTATTTTAGGTGCCCAGCCACAACGATACCAGCCTTAGGAGACTCTTTTCAGTTGTCGTGCTATAGCTGCTGTGGAAGCTGCAGGATTATTGCTAGTAGACGACTCAGCTCATTCTTTCCTTTTCAGTTATCCATTCTGTTGGACATGTCGTGCTTACTTATGTTTACTTTTAGAGATTTAGTCGTTTTAAATTCTCTCTTAGATTTGATTTCTTTTATTGGATTTATTGTATGGGATTGTACCTGGAGATGTTTACCCCAGACATTTATTTTACTTCATTCAGACTTTACTTATGTTACTGTGATGCATGGTATTGATTGCTATTCTTTTGGTAGTAGTTAATGACAAGATAAATTTTGGACATCACCTTTCTTAAATATTAGGTGGTTAGATTTATTAAATTGAAATTTGAGTTTTCGACAGTGATGCATTATCTGAACCAACTTGATATTCTGAAATTGATTAATTAAGGACTGATGACCCGATAATTAGTTAGGCGGGGTGTCACACTTTGTAGTTATAAGTTTTTTCAAAATCGGACTAGAAAAGTCTCAAATAATAATTTATATTTCTGGTCAGAATGTACCTTTATCGAAAAAAGGTTTAGAAAATGGTAATTTGGCCCATGGTGAGATTTTATTAATTTTATTACATTAACAAGGAGCGAGGGACTTAGGCTAATGATGGAAAATTATTTGAATTTGAAGATTAAATTTTTTTAGAGATATCTATATAATTATATTACGATTTAGAGGAGAATAGTCTTTATATCAAGTACGGGTAATATTGATGATTTATTTTTGGGTACTTGGGTCGGATAAAATATTATGTGAGTGATAACTACATAATAAAATGTATGATGATAATTGTGATTAACAAGTATGGGTGGTATTCGAGAAATATGACGGGTACTTGGGATAGGATGAATTCCAAATATGATATACGTCGTGTGAGTACCTAATACTAAATAGGTAGATGATAATGCCTATTTGATTGATTGATGATTATGTGTATGACATACCTAGATTACTTTCTATCGGGGGGAGGTCTGCGCGTGAGGGCGGTCACATCTTGATGAGCCTATGTGGGGGATCTTTGACTTTTCGCTCGAGAACATAAGACTCAGGTCGATTACCATTAGTGAGAACAATGGTATAAAACGATCATTTGGGTGCATAGGTATGTGTGTAGCCCAAAGTTTTAGGACTATGTTCGCCTCCATTATTTGTGTTTTAATATTTGTGGTTCGAGGGATCTTTACCGAACCTATAGTCCCCTATACAGTGACGAGAAGTATTGGGACATGATAGCAGAGTAATGCAGCACCTCAACAGTGTCTCGGGGTGCAGTATTGTATATAATAATAGAGTGAATATATATATATATATATACATATGATGATATCTACTACGTGAATAAAGTAGAATTGAAAGATAATGATATATGGAATTAATTAAGTATGAGAACACTTAATTAAATTGAATCAATAAGGGGCTTATCCATGTTGAATCTAAATGGGTACATATGATATTATTACATGTATTGCGAGAGTAATACGTGGGAACGAATTGGGATATGGTTAGTGGATACACTGGGATGAACTAGTTAGCATGAGACTGTAACTAGTATGGTTTAGAGGTACGATAGGCGTGCACTCTAGATGAGGGGTGATAATTTCAAGAGAGAGTCCGATAAGCTAACATGTATATAATAACTGCTGAATCTAGCATTTATTAACTTGCTGTTTTTAAAACTATTTTCACTTTGGGCTCTGACCCGTTTACTTGCACATTCTCCTCTCTCTTTTCTATCATCTCTCTTTCTCTCTCTCTCTCTCTGCACACACACACACACACACACACACACACACACACACACACACATATATATATATATATATATATATATATATATATCAGGTGTCCAACCACAGGGATGCTAGCCGTAGAGGATTGGGTCTATTGACGATGTTATGGAGTCGTGGACCTTGTTTAGATGCTTTCATACTCTTGATTCATACTCTGTAGTAGTTGATCTTTCATTTAGGGCATGTCACCCAAGAGAATTCTAGTTAT
This sequence comes from Sambucus nigra, assembly GCA_949130495.1. Taxonomy (NCBI): domain Eukaryota; kingdom Viridiplantae; phylum Streptophyta; class Magnoliopsida; order Dipsacales; family Adoxaceae; genus Sambucus; species Sambucus nigra. Next base: position 683,334,607 of record OX422209.1, read on the forward strand.
TTCCTTTCTATCTGAGTCGGATTATATTCTTATGTCAGCTTGTTACATTTGGTATTGTTGGGATTATTGTATTGAGATATTTTACTGGAAAGTTTATTCTAGTTGCATTTAAATTACATTGTGATGTCTATTCAGTTATTATTCGTTGTGTGAATGGTTTGTATTAACTATTTTATGTTATTAAAATTGATTTTTTATGAAATTAAATTGGAAAAGTTTTAACAACCTGCTTACTTGGATATTAGGTGATTAAATATTAAGGCAAAAATGTTTTTAGGCAATGATGATAAGAATGAACCAATTGTATAACCTGTTTTACTTGGGTATAGGACTGATCACCTGGTATTCAATTAAGTGATTTGGTACACATAAGTTTATAACGACGATTTGTACAAAAAACCGTTGTAATAGGATGGTTTGTTATGACGATTTTGACAACACCTATTATGACACACAATATTATGACAATTTGTAAAGCTTTGAAAACCATCATAAATAACCTTTTATGACCCTTTTTCTCATCATAAATTTTTTTTTTCTAGTATTTTAAAAACTTTTCGAATATCTAACTACCTTGGCACTTTTTGAAATCTATTATACGAGAATCGTGAATATTATAACTACTTATATACGAGACTTGGACAAAGAATACATATAAAAGTCCCAGAAGGATTTTATTTGCCTGAAGAAAAGATAAAGGATATGTACTTGACGTGATTAAAAAAAATGTTTCTAGTGCGTGTGAATGACGGCTCAAATGTAAGTCGGTCGCGAAAGTAATAAATACGAGTAAGTCGGGTGTCGAACTCAGGGACTAAGACGATCTCTTGTGAAGACGACTAGGAAAGATGATTATACCTAACGACTGACTCAAGAAGAGAAAATAAAAGGTGATGATTGTGGAATAATTATTCTACTTTTAATTAATACAAAGTAATTTTTAACTAAATTAACTACGCATGAAAGACTCAAGAATAAGTGTGTAACTTAGGCGAGAAAGACAAGATTGTGATAAAATCCCCCCACCTTAATTAATTTCACTAGATGCAAAACTTATCAAGAACTAAGTGTTTAATTGAAAAGAAACCATTAACTTCTTTAAATAATTACATTGTAACACCCCGTGTTTTTATAATTTGTAATTTAATGAATTTAATTATTTTTTCTTTTTTTTTTAAAATTACATGTGTGTAGTAATTTAATTAAAATAGAATATTGTGTATTTATTAAATATTAATCGGGAGAGATTAAGATTTATAATATGTGCTAAATTTACTAAGTGTCGATAGTAAATAAAATACGGTTAATTGTTAGTACGTCGTAGTGAGTGAGAACGACGGGATTTTTAACGGTGTCTCAACCGGGACTTATGAGTATATTATTTTAAGGTTAAGATAGGAAATTTATGTAAAGTGACTCGAATGGAGATTTAGAGTTCATGGTTGGTTCCGAATAGGCCAAGATAGGCAGAATTGAGTACAGGGGTAGTATTTGGGTTCTGAGGGCTTATTAAACTAGCCCAGACTCATGTAGGGTATTTGGATCATTTTAAAATAGCCTAATAACCTAATTTTGGGATTAGTGGGTCAAAATATAAAGGTTAGGTGTGTGAGGCAGCCCTACCATTATTTGCAAACCCTAAAAGAGAAAAGAAAGAGAGAAGAAAGAAGGGAGAAGTCTTTGAGAGGAAAACTCAAGGGATTCTAGGATCAAATTATCACACACAAGAGAGATCAAACCCTACAATCATTCCAAGGAAAGTAATTAACTTGCTCTAAATTAAATTGAGGTGATTCATGTTAATACCATGTTAGGTGTATAGAAAAAATCCTTCTCCGAGTGGTTTTTACACAAAAATGGGTTTTTTGGTGAAATTGAAATCATGTGTATGTTACATGATTAATTGATGATGTATTACCCATTAATATTGCTAGAATCAGAATCATACTGAAAAGTTAGAGGTTGAATATGTTTGATTGGGTTTTTTGAAACCAAATATGAGGTTTAGATGGAATGTTCTTTTTATACACATAATTCAGGAGCTTAATTGATGACATTAGATAAATCATTAATAATTGGATGATTGTTTACTGTTAAAACCATATAGGATCCATTTCCTTAGGTTATATATGTTTTAATGGAGGTTTGGTATTGTATTGAAGGGCTTTGGGTCAAAATTCGAGAAGAGGGGTAGAGAATCGGTTCATAGATCTAGCCGAACCGTTTGGATTGTTGGGCAAACTGATTAGCAGTTTGGCCGAACTGATTTGATTTTTTGGTAGGTCTAAGTTTGGTTGTTTAATAAATCGGTGGTTTTCAGGGGGTTCAAGTGATTTTGATAAGCCCGTATAACTATGGGTATAGAGAATGTATATAAGAATAAGAATAATATCGATGTGTCTGATATTTATGTCAAACATTCCCATCCTAGCGGATATTCTATCAGGGAGGTTGCGCACTGTGGGAGGTCACTCTGGCGAATCCTATCAGAGGTAGTACTGTTCCCCTGGGTCATAGGTGTTGTGCATGCCCATGTGATGTAGGTCTATAGTATCGTGGAATAATTTGGTATAGTTATGACCATAAAATTAAGGCCATGACCGCCTCTAATGCTCGTTTGTGATTTTTGAGTTTGGTGGTGAGTTCCGAACTTAGCTGCCCAGAATGTGGAGGACATTACTTGAGCATGATAGCATGTTAGTGATCTCGTGTTCAGAATGTGGAGGACATTCGTGAATGCGGTTGAATATATTATGAGTGATATATAGTATAAGTAGATATGTGTGACACTTATAGTGAATGTATATAACAATGAAGTAAATTGTATAATATTAAAATAAGTGTGATTGTGTATTATATAACTGGAGTAAAGTTATCAGAATGATAAATGATTATTGATTAAATAAGCTAATGAGAGATATATCTAAGAAATGAACGATAGACTATACTCGGGTTAGAGTGGTGTATTCGTGAGGTTTATAATAGGACTATTTAGACGGGGTAGTGTAACTAGGTGGGTTAAGATGTATGCGCTAGGTGTGCACAACAGTTGAGAGGTGAGGGGTAAATCTCATGAGATTGCGACACCGACTTAAATATGGAAAACTTTAGTGAATATTTATTTACGACATCTTAATTACTTAAAAATAGTTTTCAAAAGGTTTTTGGATCTCATTTGTGTAAATAAATTTTCCAAAAACATTTAGGTGTCCCGCAACAGGGACACCATGGATGATCACTCTTTTCGGGGATAAGTAAATGCAGCGGATGTGGAGGCTTTTAGAGTTCAGACTAGCCTTTTCATTCATTGCTTCTTAGATTAGGATCTATTTCAGTTATTTGTTGGGCATGTTTCCCTTCATTCAGATCTTTGGATTGGATTTTGGTAATCGATGATTTATTTGGTACCCAATTTCATATTATGCATTTCGACTTCCTCAAGTGGTGTGGATAGTTTATTTAGTTTTATTCTCATTGGATTATGATTAAATGGTTTTATTTTGGCATGTTAATTAAAGATTAAATTGACACTGCTTGTTAAACTAATAGGTGGTTAGTAATTAATTAACTTTCTATAGTGATGCTGAGAATGAGCCATATGAGACTGCCATTTTTTTGGTAGCAAATTGGCAACCTGTTATTTTAATAGGCAGGGTGTTACATATGGTGTCAGAGCATCAAGATCTAGTGTCCTATAGGATTTGTGTGCCTTTTTTCATTTCAGCGTAGCGTCCTTTGACATAGAACCCGATTTTTAGGACTGTCGCATTCATATTTGCGTGTTTACGTACTTACACTCTTCTGTTGATTTGTTTATATATGATCACGAGAAAATACCATTTCAGATGCCCCTAAAGAGAGACCGTTAGATAAGAGCGAGTGTTGGGGAGGAAGCCCCACGGGGGAACATTACGGTGATATAGGTGTCCGACATTGTTGCAAATGTAGTTAATACGGCGATGACCGCAATGGGACATAATTTTTTGTTTAATCAACCATAGCAGCTAGTGGAACCAATCGTTCTGGCACACTTGGGTCCATTTAACTGGCAAAGAGTATAAGAGACATTTTATAAAGGGCATCTGTCGGAGTTTCAGGATAGCTCAGATGTAGTAGTTTCTAGTGAGTGGAAGAAAGGCATACAACACTACCTACGTATGGTTGAGTGCAGTGACACTCAGAAGTAGATTTTGGAAACATTCAAGCTAGTGGGTGCATCTTTACAGTGGTGGGATTTGATCTCCACCTCCGAGGAGAGAGATACTATGACGATCACTGAGTTATGGCGGTGGTTCGATCGTAAGTACTTTTCATCGACAATCAAGACAGAGATGCAGAATAGGTTTAATGAGAGGTACAGGGAGATCGATCTATAACTGAGTATGAGGAGGAGTTTACCCATTTGGCAAACTTTGTTCCCAATGAGGTGAATAATGAAGAGAATAAGATGTTGAAGTTCATGGATGGACTTACTTGGAGGATCAGGCAGCACTTTCTTGATAATCCTGCATTGATGACTTATACCAAGGTTGTCAATGCCGCACTAATACACTTCTTGGATCATCACTTCTATATGAAGGGCAGCAAGAGAGTGGGAAAGATAGGTCAGATTGGGAAGGCAAGTAGGAATAGTTCTAGTGGGGCACAACAACAATAGGTTAGCAGGCAACATGAGAAGGATTTCTGATAGGGAGATTCGATTAAGAGGTTTAAATTATAAGGTTTCAGAACTGAGAGTGTTGGGTTTAAATAGGTCCAGCAAGTACCTCCTCATCCTTAGCAGAAAGTTCCCCAGGGACGAGGGAATAATAGGGCAGTTAGTAGGGTCAAGGAAATCGACATGAACATCCTTGATAGGGACACTAGGACCACAGGCGGGAAGGCTTTATTGGTCGTTATCTTAATTGTGGAGAGATGGGCCATCGGAAGAGGGACGTCCCGCATCTAGTTAGAGGACCATAATAGGGTTCCCAGTTGGACTAACAGACATAATTACCACTGGCAGCACTAGCTCCACCATCTTCACAATAGCAGTGTAAGTTGCATTATGGACGTGTTTATGACATTCAGGATGTGTCATACCTCAGGCACTGTCAGCAATAAAGGGCATGTTTCCTATTCATGGGCATATCGGTAGGGTGTTGTTTGATACGGGAACTTCACATTCATTTATAGCCACTAGATTTGCACGTGCAACCGGCCTATTAGAGATAGTCGATAACCTTCTTATGTGTGTAGAGTCACCTTTAGGCAATGGTTCCATTATACATTCGATATGTATGGGGTATATATAGTCTTTGGGATATTATGTCTACCAACCGACCTACTAGTATTAGACATGGAGGAATAAAATGTCATTTTGTGCATGGATTGGTTAGCCGAGTATAGGGAGATGGTGGATTGTTATAGGAGAACCATTGTATTCTCCATTCTTAGGCAGGAGATATTCCTCATGGCGATGACTTTTTTCGATGGAGGGTCGACCACGCACCTTTATTATTTGAGGAGGAGGCCTTATCGGAGGCGTTTGTCTCTTTGGATTCTATTTTGTCAGGGAGTTTGTTGATGTTTTCTAGGCGATACCCAATTTACCACCCAATCGGGAGAACGAGTTTATGATTGATTTGGCACCTGGGATGAGGTCAATCACATGTGCATCGTATCATATGGCCCCACTAAAAATGTGGGAGTTGAGGGATCAAACTCAACAGCTCTTGGGATAAGGCATTATTAGGAGTAGTACATTGCCTTGGGGTGCACCAGTGCTGTTTGTGAAAAAAATGGGTCACTTCGTCTATCTGTAGACTTTGGGACCTAAACAAGGTCACGATTCAGAATAAGTATCCGTTACCTCGAATCGATGACCTGTTCGATCAGTTGAGAGGATTTGAATTATTTTCAAAGATAAATTTGTGGTTCGAGTACCGCCAATTACGTATCATGGAGGAGGATGTTCCTAAGACCGAATTCCTGATGCGGTATGGATTGTACAAGTGTAGGGTGATGCAATTTGGGTTGACTAATGCACTGATAGTGTTCATGGACCTCATAAAAGGGTCTTCAGAGAGTTTTTCAACCAGTTCGTGATTGTGTTCATTGACGATATTATGGTTTATTCCCGTACTGAAGAGGAGAATGCAGAGCATCTGCGTTTGGTTCTGCAGACATTATAAGATCACCAATTATACGCCAACTTCGAGAAATACGGATTTTGGCCGAGGGAGGTGAAGTTTTTAGAGCATATAGTGTCGGGCAGAGGGATTTCTGTGGATCCAATTAAGTTATTGGCGGTGAGGGAGGGGGGACAACCCACAATATCGATGGAGGTTCAAAGCTTTTTGGGGTTGGTCAGGTATTATTGCCAGTTCATAAAAGAATTCTCGATGATTATGGGTCCATTAAATAATTTGGCTCATAAGGGGGTACCGCTCATTTGGGATGACTACTGTCAGTTAGCTTTCGATGAGATAAAGGACAAATTGACTTTAGCGCCCATGCTCGCACTTTTTAGGAGAGGAGTGGAGTACCGTGTTTTCACAGATGCATATGTATAGGGACTTGGGGGTGTATTACAATAAGAGAGTGAGGATATACCTTATGCATCTCACAAGCTTTAGCCCCACGAGAGGAATTACCCCACACATGACTTGGAGATAGTAACGATTGTATTTTCCTTGAGGATTTAGAGGCACTATCTTTTGGGTGAGAGGTTCAACTTATTCACGGATCATAAGTCTCTAAAATATATGTTCATGCAGAAGGATATGATTATGCGGCAGAGGAGATGGTTGGAGTTCATAAAGGATTACAAGTTTGATATTTAGTATCATCCCGGGAAGGATAACATGGTGGAACATGCATTGATCCAACGACCTATTGGAGAGGTATAAGAGGTATGGAAGGCAAAGTGGGGTGATCTTCGACATGATGACGACGTCGCCAGAGCTTTCATGTTAGTTTTGGCTATCACACCTAAGATCGTTATGTGGGTAGTGAAAGAATAGGTCGGGGACCAATTTATCAGGATAGGGTGAGATAGTTTTTAGCTGATGGGGTGGAATCTTACTCGATCAGTTCTGAAGGAGGCTTATGCTTCAACGGGAGGCTTATGATTCTCGAGGATGCGAATTTAAGACACGCAGTGATGATTGAGTCTCGCGGGTCAAGGTTTTCAATACATACCAGTAGGGATAAGATGTACAAGAATATGAGTAGGCAATATTGGTGGTCGGGGATGAAATGGGACACAACAGAGTGAGTCTCGAAGTGTGCTACTTGCCAGCTAGTGAAGATAGACCACTAGACACCAATATGGATGTTGAAACCACTTGAGATCCCAGTGTGGAAGTGGAAGAGCTTCTCTATGGCCTTTATTACTACGTTAGCGACATCACATAATGGTCATGACTCCATCTGGGTGATTATGGATTAGTTAACCAAGGTGGCCCATTTTCATTCAGTTATTATGGATTATGAGACGAGGCAGTACGCGCAGTTATTTATTACCGATATCATGAGATTATATGGGGTGCCGGTTAATGTCATGTTCGATAGGGACAAGAATTTTGTGTCCCATTTTTGGCAAAGCTTTTAAGAGGATATGGGCATGGATTTGCAATTGAGTATGACGTATAATCCGTAGATGGATGGATAGATAGAGCGGGTTAATCATATGTTGGAGGACAGTCTCAGGATGTGTATACTTGACTTTAGGGGAGGTTGGGAGTAGTACCTTCCATTAGTGGGGGTTCTCTTATAATAACTCCTACCAGTTTATCATTGTCATGGCACCATTTGAGGAGCTTTATGGACGACCTTGTCGTTTACCCACTTGTTGGTTAGAGGCGGGGGATAACATGTTGTTGGGAGTAGAGATGATTAAGGAAACTACTATCAAGATTAAGGTCATTTGGGTACGCATACGGATAGCTCAGAATAGGCAAAAGAGTTACGTGAATGCAGACAAGAGGCACATGGAGCTGGATATAGGGGATTAGGTCTTAGTGTGGTTGTCTCATATGAAAGGAGTCATGAGATTTGGAAAGAAGGGGAAGCTATAACCGGGGTATGTTGGGCCCTTCCTGATCATTAAGAGAGTGGGAGCAGTCGCTTATAGTCTGGGTTTTGCCGGAGCATCTACAGTGGATCCACGATGTGTTTCACATGTCGTCACTGAAGAGATATAAGAGGAATGAGGGGGCCTATTGGAACATTCCATTGGAGGAGATATATTTTCATCAAGATATCTCATATGAGGAGAGACATGTTGCTATCCTTGATCGTAGTGAGCGTAAGCTGCGATCTAAGGTGGTGACCTTAGTTCGATTTCAATGAGGACACAATATTAAAGACGAGTCGATGTGGGAGCGAGAGGATGATATGCGAGAGAAGGGTCCTGAGGTTTTCGACACAGGTATGTCTGAATTTCGGGGACTAAATTCCTTTGTAACACCCCGTATTTTTATATTTTGAAATTTGAAGAATTTAATTACTTTTGGCATTATTTTAAATTACGCGCGTGGAGTAATTTAATTAAAATGGAATATTGTGTATTTATTAAACATTAATTGTGAGAGATTAAGATTAATATTATGTGTTATATTTACTAAGTGTGTATAGTAAATAACATGCAGTGAATTGTTAGTACATCGTAGTGAGTGAGAACATCGGGATTTTTGATGATGTTTCAATCAGGACTTAATAGTATATTATTTTAAGGTTGAGATAGAAAATTTATGTAGAGTCACCCGGATGGTGATTTCGATTTCACAGCTAGTTCCAAATGGGTCAAGATAGGCAGAATTGAATACCTCAAGGTAGTGTTTGGGTTAAAGGGGGATTTTTTGACTTGACCAGAATCATGTATGGGTATTTGGGTCATTTTAAAATAACCTAATAACCTAATTTTGTGATTAGTGGGTTAAAATACAAAGGATTGGTGTGTGAGGAAGCCCTACCATTAGTTGCAAACCCTAAAAGAGAGAAGGAAGCGAGGAGAAAGTAGGTAGAATTCGAGAGAGGCTAATTGACCGGAAAACTTAATGGATTCTAGCATTAGATCATCACACACAATAGAAATCAGACCCTACAATCATTCCAAGGTAAGTAATTAACTTCCTCTAAAGTAAATTGAGGAGATTCATGTTCATATCATGGTAGGTGTAGAATAAAACCATTTATGGGAGGGTTTTTTACACAAAAATTGGGTTTTTGGTTAAATTGAAATAATGTGTATGTTAGATGATTAATTGATGATATAGTGCCCATTAATATTGTTGGAATCATAATCATATTGAAAAGTTAGAGGTACAATATGTTTAATTGGAGATTTTGAAACCAAATCTAAGGTTTAGATGGAATGTTCTTTTTATACAGCCAATTCATGAATTTAATTGATGGCATTAGATAAATCATTGATAATTTGATGATTGTTTGCTGTTAGATCTAGGATCCAGTCCCTTAGGTTATATACATTTTAAAGGAGGTTTAGTATCGTATTAAAGGGGTTTAGGTCAAAATTGGAGCAAAGGGTTCCCTGAACAGGGGTAGTGAACTGGTTCATAGGTCCAGGCGAATTGGTTCGCATAACTAGGTGAACTAGTTTGCAGTCTGGCCGAACGAGTTCGGGCTTTTAGCAGGTCCAAGTTTGGTTGTTTGATAAATGGGTGATTTTCGGAGGTTTCAAATGAATTTGATAAACCCGTGAAAATAAGAGATAATTATTAGGTGATTTAGAAAGATTATATTACCTAGGGATGGGTGGGTAATTAAAGTTGGACTTGAAAAAGTGAGAGAAATAAATAGCAAGTAATTCTAATAACGAATTAAGTGGAGTGAATTTGTAAATATTGATGTATGGGCTGGTTGGGTAAGTTCGAGTATTATAGTGGAATGATGCTAATTTATTTAACTAATGGGTGAGAACTAAAATAAATTAAGATTCGGGGTGTGGACTCGGGATAGTAGGCTAGTGCTTTCAGCGACAGACACTATTTAACCGGATTTGCTTTTGGCATATATATATATATATATATACAAATAAGAATAATATTTGTGTATGTGATATTTATGTGAAGCATACCCACTACAGATATGCTATCAGGGAGGTTGCACACCGTGGAAGGTCACTCTGGCGAATCCCAGTGGAGGTAGTATTGTTCCCCTGGGCCATAGGTGTTGTGCCTGCCCATGTGATGTTAGGTTGGAGTACCGTGGAATAATGTGTTATAGTTATGATCACGGACTTAAGGCCGTGACTGCCTCCAATGTCCATTTGTGATTTTTGAGTTCGGTGGTGAGATCCCAACCCCATTTCCCAAAAGGGGAGGACATTCCTAGAGCATGATAGCATGATAGTGATCTCATATTCAGAATGTGGAGGACATTCATGAGTGCAGTAGCATATATTATGAGTGCTATATATATATATATATATATATATATATATATATATATATATATATATATATATATATACAAATATACACACACACACACACACACTAGCGGAATGCCCATACCTGAAGGCACGGCGTAAATTTGCAAAATACGTAATCGCAAAATGCCAAAAATTTCCAAAGTACATAACAGATAAACGACAAAAAATTCATTCACCGACAAAACAAAGCGTAATTTAAAAAAAATGGCCATAATATCGTTTATTTATAGGACTATCGACCCTATTTAAGAAATAAAAACATTGCAACAATAAAATTCAAACTCAAGAACATTCACATAAAATACTGCACTATATTCAACCTTTACTTTTTAAAGTCACAAATATACATTACAATTGAACTCGAATAAATTAAATTTATGCAATCCAACTATGTGATTAGTCCATATCACCAATAATTTTGTTATGTAGAATTTAACCGAGACCAAATAAATACACAATGGGACAACTTATAAGAAGAAATTATATAAAAAGAAATACTACTTTTAATTCTACAATGTAGGAAATTTAATAGCAAGACACATTAAGGTGCCCTCATAATAATCATAAGATACTTCAATTTCATTCGACGTGTAGAAATCTATCAATCACCTAAAACTTCGCAAGCACATGCACGGGTGGGTAGAATATATTAATTCTCGAAAAAACACTAAATCTTTTTGCTCCACAATATTCTATACTTTATGAGACGTACAAAATTAGGGAAACATCAATGGAAAAAATTGCCATTAAAGAAACATAAAATACATAAATGGATAACAGTTCAATATTTTAACTATTTGTATAACAAAACAAACTTCAAAAGTGTTATTACAAACTATAGTACAGGTTATACAAAGATCTCAAACATATAATATCATGATAACATATCATTTACGAATTACAATCACTAATATGAACTATGCAAAAAGTTTTGTCACCAAAACTCATGGTTCCAAGCCAAAAAAAGGGTCTTTTATCCATGCCAAGAAGAACATCTACAGTTATATATGTAACCAACCGTGTTAGTCTAAGATCTACAGTTATATATGTAACCATCCTTCTATGGAACGTTGGTTAACATTTGTGGCCCCATAAGCTTCTAATGGTAGAATTATGAAAATCTGACAATTTTTTGGGATAGAGATGATATATAAGTATAAAAATAAACAGTCTACAAATATATTTAGATTTATGTAGAAATTATTTCTTAATGTTTATCCCCTTAATGATAAAAGGATCAAAATTCACATTGTGTCAAAGTGTAGATTGTGCAGTAACCCAAGTGGTCTGAAATCATTTCGCTGAGATACTGCACCGTAGAAATATCTAAATTCCATATATCTTGCTTGGTGTAAAGAGTCAGCACTGAAAACTCGATATGATGTTTTGTTAATGTGATGGGAGTTATAGTTATCTCCAAATGCAACTATTTTAATCACACTAAGCCTAAACTGATTAAAGTTAGATACATATACTTGGAAATTTACTAAAAAGTATATGTCTTCGTTGGAAACTTCACATAGAAGGTATCAAATCGATATCCAAAGCAACAAATCACATGTTATTGAGACAAAAAGTTCCCAAAACACAATAAGAATTGAAGTCTGCAAAAAAAACTTATCAGGTGAACATAAACAATGGTTACAAATCTAGCACTTCAACCATATTGATTAAAAATGATAATTAAAATAAATAATTATCATTTGACAAAAACATATTTTTACAAAACCATTCTTCAAGTAAGGGTCATCATGCTAAGGTTTATATGGCTTCTCCACTGACCTTAGCTTCCTAATTACAGTTGTAAGTAACGTCGATCAAGCTAAGGTTTATATGGAAACCTTCCTTAATCCTTGCACCTTCTGCATTTGATTGTGAAGCTCTTTCACTTCCAGCTAGATCTACAAAGCTCCATAGAAACATCCGTATAAATAGTTATCATCATGAGTTTATTGATCTTCTTAATATTTTAAATTACTACAGAAGAAAAAATATTTGCTTTACCAGGATTTCTACAAAAGATCTCACAGAATCAGAATTTTCATGGAGAGTGCTTTTTATTGTCTTTATTATCAGCAAAATTTATCATAAACAATTAAATAATGATTTATCAATAAGCATCAAAGAGAGAAATTTCAATCTACTTAATTGACCAACCTTATTATCTGGCGTGAGCTTGAGCTAGTATCGTTTTGATGTGTTGGTTCAAGACAGAGTAATGAAATATATTCCCAAGGAAAGGTAGAGTTGAAATAAAAAACATCCTCTATTGGAGGTGCAAGCTATTCCATATAAAGGTAGAATTTATTACCTTGAGAGACAACTAAAACTCGTGGAGATAAAAAATTCAGTAAATATGAGGCACCAACTAAGATCTAAAGCAAAAAACGATGAGGATATCTACTGTTGTAACATTTGCAAAAAAAAATAAACCATGAATTTGAACCTTTATTCATAAACAAAAAAATATTATATGAAGAGATCGAGAATACCGTGGTGTTTATCATTTTAAAACTCTTAAAAACACTAATATACACTAATTTAATTCATGCCCTGCATAATACTCACCACTAAAAGCTTCCGTTTATAAACGTTCTAATTGAATTTATACCCTACGAAATATAAATTCAATAACTACAAAAAGTACATTTATAAGAAACCTTCCATGAAGAAAACTTCTAGAAATAAGTCCAAAATTCGATCATGTTTAATAAAATACAGTATGTACTCATCCAAAATATACCCTAAATTTAACAGTGGTGCTCGAAATAAATAAAAAATGCAACTGAAAATTAACAAAATAAAAATAAAAATAAAATCCATACCACCTTTAAAATAAAAAAATAATGAAACTTGAGTAGCAATTACATAAAATAATAAAAACGTAAGTAGTAATCAATGAAAATCCCTCAATAATCTCCCAATCTTAAAAGTATTAAATAAAAACCTTACCAAAAATTTATACGGATGAAACATTCACTGATGATGAACACTTTATGGTCTAACAAACTAAAATCAAATTAAGAAGTCTAGAAAATTTTAAATAACAGAGTAACTGATGTTCAATTGAGAATATAATAATCAACAACAGTAAACAATTTTTTTTTAAAGACCAAGGCAAATTCAATTTGAAATTGCGATTCGAAAAATGATCTTTGAAATTGCAATTTTAATGTATAGATTATGATCGTAGTTAGAGTTTCAGTATGGACGTGAAATATACAGTCTCCACACAAAGAGATCAGTTGCAATATCAATGATTAACTGAAAAGAAACAATAACTGTTTAGTTCAGTGGCTTGATGTTCATCATGATTATATGGTTAGATACCTGATTGAGGCCATCTTCAGCAAAGTAGAAACCTGATTCAGTCAATAATAGTAAATGAAAAAAAATATAAACCAAAAAATACAAATATTATATTCCTTCAATCTGATAGGGGTGATGAATACATTAAACATACCTTTGAAATGTTTTAGCCAAAAAATGGGATCTATATGACCATAAAGTGTGAGAGACCTGTGTTAGACAAACAAATACAAATGTAAGAAGAAATTGAATAAATAATTAACACTTGAAATTCTAAACAAATAACACTCAAAATTCTAAAGACGTAACTTACAATCTTGAGATGGGAGAGAAAGCTTGATTGGTTAGTAGGCTTCTGGCATTTGGTAAAAAATTGGCAACTTCCTCTATATAATTTCTCATCTTATTCCAATCGAAACTTTTGCCTTTTATCACATTTATTTCTCTTCCATTCCACTCCTGTGATTTGTCTAATATGATCCATCTTAAGTTCGTCTTTCTTCCACCTTTCTCTCACTTGTCTTCCTTCTACTATTAATCTTACTTTAATCATTTATACTATGAACACTCAGTTATCAATAATTAAGAAAAGCTGAACAATTGAACCTCCGAATTCATTTTTGAAGGCTAGAAGAGAGTTTGTTCAATTAAATCAATAACAATATCAGTTAACAAAACTGCATATAAAATTAAAACATGTGTACGATTTCATAGATCTACACTCATACCCACACACAAAGGCACAAAGAGAGACTTGAATTGTAACACCCCATATTTTTGGAGAAAATATAAATTAATTAAATTGATGACCTAAGAATTTATTTAATTAGGAGAAATTATTTAATTCGATGATTCAGATTAAATTAATTCACTCTGTTTAATTTCACACGTGGAATATTTGGAGGTAAAATAAGAGGATTTTATAAAGTGACTCGAATGGTGATTTTGAGGTTACGGTTGGTTCCGAAAGGATCAAAATAGTCAAAAAAGTGTACTCGGGTGTACAGTTTGGGTCCCGGGATGATTTTGGACCGACCCGGCATCGCTTAAGGGTATTTCGGTCATTCGGGAGTTGGAGGTTTAGAGAACTCCGAAAATATTAAGTGTATATCTGCCATTATAGAGAAGGGGCTAGGGTTAAAACAATCACAATAGAAGAGAGGTCGTTGAAGAGGAAGAGGAAGAGAAAGCCAAAGCTTCCTACACAGTTTTTCACCCCGAACGCAACGGAATCGAGATCGGAGCGAGGGGAGAACAACCACACCATAATATTAATGAAATTCAGACTATTGAGAATCAAGTATTTAAATGTCAATTTTTATTAAGCATGTTATACTACCCATGTAGATTAGAGTTTGATTTCATGCTTTTGGAAGTTTTATATGAATTTGGGAGGGTTTAATTCATAAACTAAAGTGGGAATGCATGTAGAGTGGTTACTTAATGATGATAGTATGAAATTAGTGGGTTTGGATTGATTAATAAGAGAGAAATCTGAGTTATTGATTTATAAAGTTGATGAACATGAGAAAATTAGGGTTTTATGTTAATTAAAGGAGAATTTGATTCTTGGGTTGAATCTTTGATGTTTTTGTGTAAATTTTCATTGGAAATTTATCTCTATACGAAGATAAACATTTTTAGAATATATTTAATGATTAATATTGAATCTTGATGGGTTCTTGATTGAAGAACATGAATCTTGAATGACTTAGGTTTTAATTGATGAACACAAGATGTCAATCTGCCAGAATTATTAACGTAACTTTAAACGTACACCATTTTCATCTTACTTCGAATTAAAGTGATATCCATACATGTTTGGAAAGGTATTTTCCTTGGATTTCTAATGATCTTTAAATCAGGTCAATCGGAGTTCCGTAGAGAGAGAATTCAATGTTTTACTATAGGGTGTTTGATCTGCCAGCTTAGTAACTACCAGAATTTTTGACGTAACTTTAAACATATACCATTTAAATTGTACTTATAATTAGACTGAGATCCATACATTCTTGGAACTATCTATGTCTTATATTTCAAATGAGATTTGAATCAGTTCAATCGGAGTTTTGTAGAGGGAGTAATCGATATTTTACTACAGGGTGTCTAATCTGCCAGAAAATTTTTAATCGATTTAATTGCCCAGTTTTGACCAATAATTTCCTTTTTGTTTAGGACCTTTGGAAATCGTTTGGAATTAATTTGTGGGATTTAATTTCTAATATAATGGAATTATAGTGAAACACCAGTAGGCCTAGTTTGGGTTTTAGGTGTGGCCTACGAGGGAAGTTTAAGGGCTAAATTAATTTGGATTAATAGAGAAAAAAAATCTAAATTGAAGGATAATTCGAGTTAAAAGAATTCGAGTGGAATGAGGACTTAGACCAGTAGGGGGTAGAGAGTTTACCTTCTGATATTATATGTGGAATAAAGGATGCCCTTCGAGTGGTGAGAAATACTCGAGAATGTACGGTAATAAATGAAGTTATAAATTATGGAATACGTAGAATATTCGGGATATAAATATACTATGTATGAGGCTTGTGATATGGGATGTGTGTATGCCCTATTGTTATTATATATGTATATAGGTGGAGTGAATACCTATTGTTATTATATGGTTGTGTGAATACCTCGTTGATGTTATATTTATATATGTGGAATGTGTACCTATACTATTGTTTATTATGTGTATGACATACCTACCATACTTGCTATCACGGGAGGTTGGCGTTCGAAAGAGGACAATCTTATCCTGTGTTGCCTTCGGGGGGATTTTAGATTTAGTACCTCAAGAACATAGGACTGTGAAGGGCTTATTTTTGAGTCGATAAGTTTGCTGATTGTGGAAGTGTAGGTATGTGCGTGACCCATGGATATGTGAACTATGTTCGTCTCCAATATGTGTGATTTGATATATATGGTTCGTGAGAGAAGACGAACCAATAGTCCCTTGTACAGCGAGAGATGTACCCAGACATGATAGCAGAGTATGCAAGCACCGCAATTATGCCTAGGGGTGCCGTACTAGTATAGATATAATGGATGATAAATATATATACCTTCGATATGTTTTACAGTATGCACCGCAGTTGGGTCCGGGAGGTGCCATATATATATATATATATATATATATATATATTAAAAAGTTTGAATATATATATATATATACTTGTTATGTTATCTACTGTGTAAAATTAATGGACGAGAAAGATAGTGAAATCTTATTTGACTTAAGAATGTGAACACTTAATCCTAAAATTTGAAAAGCCTTGCCCATATTAAAGAGAAATGGATATTTATTTAATAAATGTATTTGCATGGAAATACGGGTGGACGCTATGAGTTATGGGTAGCAGACTTATGATTTCAAACTAGTTAGTTGTGTGTATCTAAACTAAAAGTAATCTGAATATTGGGGTCGAGGTAACATTCCGAACCAATACATATGGAATAATTATTGGGGTCGAGGTAACATTACGAACCAATAGACCTTAATGTGTGATACAAGGATATAATAGCAGAGTGTGTACTTATATTATATATGGTGTGTAGAATATATATACAACACGAATAATCTACTTATGTGTGCTAGTAGAGATACGAGATAGTATGTATCTAAAGAACGATTAATCTACTAAAGAGTAATTTGTAGGGAGGTTAGATAGGGTATATCTATATAATGATGAAGCTACTAATGTGTGAATAGTAGGAAGATAGTTAGTGAATATCAACAATAAAGTTTAAGTAGAGAAACTTAAATGGTAAAGTTTGAACATTAACCTACGTAGAAAGGGTAACTGGGGTTTAATAATAACATAAGCGAGATTTTAATTATTAAGGGTACTCGATAGCGTATTGTATGGGCGGTACGGAGGAGCTATATTGATTTGGGTTTATTAGATAATGGCTTCCTAGTTAGATTGGATAGAATTGACTAGGTGGGGTTGAGTAGCAAACCTTAGGTGCGCATTATAGATGAGAGACGAGGAACTCAAGGGAGTGGTCGCAACCTAACATGTGTATCTAATAACTGTTCATTTAAACTGTTATTTAATTACTTGATAAATATTTTTAAATGAATTTTACTTGGGCTCTGACCCGTACTTGCAAAACCTTTTTCCAAAACCTTTTAGGTGTCCATCCACAGGGACGCCAAGCAGGATGATCTATTCTAGGGATGCGTAGCTGCAGCACTTGTGGATGCTTGCAGGATTTGGACTTAGACGATTCAGTTACTTCACTCATAGTGTAGGGTGCAGGGCAGGACTTTATTCGGGCATGTTGCCCACAGTTATTTCATTTATGACAGTGAGAACTTGTATTCAGACTTTTATTCAGGTTGGACTTTATATTGGATTTTGTAACCGATGGTTTATTCGGTATTATTTCATTCCAGTCTTTTATATTATGGATGGATTTATATTACTATTGCATGGGATGTACTTATGTAATAATGTTTTGTTGATGATTGTTAAATAAAAAGATTAAAATTTTGACGTCGGATTTTTGAATACTAGGTGGTTAGTAAAGTTTTAAAAAGTTTTCGACAGTGATGCTAAGATTTAACCAGATGAGAAACCTATTTTAATTGGATATAGGACTGATCACACGGTATTTAATTAGGCAGGGTGACACATGAATTAGTTTCTAAGATAGAAAAAATAAAAATGATCCATTCACACTATTAATAAGGATCTTATGAGTTCATCCTCTTTTTTTCCATCTTCAAAATAGAGAACAAAATATGATTGATTAGACTTAGGTTAATTAAAAATTAAAAATTGAAAAGTACCTATGTTAAGAGCATCAAAAATTAAATAGCATAAGAGAGAGTTATACATGATTGGCGTTTGAAAGAAAAACATAGACACAAAATAATTCTGCAACTGAAAATGCCAAAAGATCAAATAATGAGAGAGAAATGTGCATTAACCCTTAGATGAGAGAGGGAGAGTCGTAGAAGTTGCTTTCTTGTGTCCCCAACGCTATTTGGATGGATTGATGAGACTACATCCAAAACCCACAAAAATAAATTGAACCAAAAAGAGAATGGTGAGTAGACAAAGACGGTACCTGATTTCGTCAGTAAGGAAAATGTGGTGCAAATCCTTGCCATCAGTAGGTCAAAATGGAGGTTGTGAGAAAGAATTTTCGTGAAACAAATAGAGAAAGAGGGGTCGTAGGGGCTTTTTATTGTGAGTGATAAAGAAGGGAAAAGGTGATAACATGAATGAAAGGACATGATTGAGAGAAGTCTGAAGAGGTAACGTAATATAAGTGTGATCATATATTATATAATTGGAGTAAAGTTATCAGAACGATAAATGATTAACGATTAAATAAGCTAATGAGTGTTATAGATGAGAAATGAACGATAGACAATACTCGGGTTAGAGTGGTGTATTCATAAGCCTTACAGCAGGCCTAGTTAGATGGGGGAGTTTAACTAGGAGGGTTAAGATGTATGTTCTGGGTGTGCACAATAGTTAAAAGGTGAAGGGTAAATCTCATGAGAGTGCGACACTGGCTTAAGTATGGAAAGCCTTACGACATATTTATTTACTACATATTAATTACTTGCAAATATTTTTCAAAAGGTTTTGGGCTCTGAACCATGTCAAAATATATTCCAAAATTTTTTAGGTTTCTAGCCATAGGGATGCCATGGATGATCACTTTTTCCAGGGATACGTAGCTGCGGTGGATACAAAGGCTTGCAAAGTTCAGGGTAGCCTCTTCACTCATTGCTTCTTATACTAGGCTCTATTTCAGTTATCTGTTTGGCATGTTGCCCCTTTATTTCGGACTCAGTTATTTTTAGTTAATTATTTCATTCAGATATTTGGATTGGATTTTTGTAATCGATGATTTATTCAATACCCAGTTTCATACTATGCATTTCGACTATCTCATATGGTGTGGATTGTTTATTTAATTTTATTCTCCTAGGATTATGATTAAATGGTTTTATTTTGGCATGTTAATTAAAGATTGAAAAATGACACTGCTTGTTAAACTAATAGGTTGTTAGTAATTAATTAACTTTCAATGGTGGTGCTGAGAATGAGCCATATGAGACTACCATTTTATTTTGGTAGCGGGATGGCCACCCATTATTTTAATAGGGGGTGTCTGTTTAGGCACATATTCTTCACATTTATCCCCTTAATTTCAGTATTTTTATGATCCCGTGTAGTGTAAATATCTTGGATTTGTCTCTTATTTATGCTACTAACCCATTTTGGCAAGTATTTCTTGTTTTGTGTATTTCTCATGTGTTTTACAGGTATTTCACGCAAGTTAGTGCGAAGGAGAACGCAAAACAGTGAAAGAAACCAAGAAATGAAGAGTTGAAGGGCATTTTCGTAATTTTGCATCCTTAGTCCGGAGGTGGGGCCAACTAGAAAGTTGAATAGCTCTAAATTACAAAAATACTGGAAAAACGGCACCTCAATCCGAGCTACGGTGAAGAAGTTACGATGTTTTGAAGTTGCGGGATAATGAAGAGTCTAGATGTGCGGATTTCTGTCATTAATTATGCATTTAATGCAGTGCAACTCTTGGAAAACTTGTTCTACAAGCACTATTGGTTGTCAATTTCGAGATTTTGTGCTATAAAAGCCCATGACCTACATCATTTGAAGGGGAGTTGCTAGAGAGAGGCTAGGTTAGTAGTAGGTTAGAAGTGCTAGATTGAATTTTAAGGTTAGATTTTGAGAGCAAATTTTCTATTCCTTCAAGAGTTTTCATGAATCCTATTTTGTAAGAATTTCTGAATCCCAATTCCGTTCTTGTTGCTGAATTCAAGTAATCTCATTTCCATTCTCTTGTTTTATTATTTGCAATTTATTTATAATGTCTTGTAGATCCTTAATGTTGTGTATGAATTTGTTTTTTTTTATCCAATCATGAGTAGCTAAATTCTCAAGGGTGCAGTTTTTGGCGCCGTTGCCGGGGATCTAAAATTGTTAAATTTTCAAGAAAGTTATTGTTATCTACAAGTGATTTCATAAAAAAAAAAAAAATTTCATCCTTTCTCTTGTGTGTTATATGCAGAATTCATCTCCCACCCAAATTCACGAAAATCCTATTGCCGAAGCCGGATCTGAAAATTCTGAGTCTTTGCCTTTTTGGGTTCCACCTCCTTCCCCTAATAATTCCATCACAAGTCGTTCGTTGAGTCAAACCTTGAGTGAGAATTCTGAACCTTTTGGTAGCAATATGTCGGATCATGGTAGTGTCGGTGTTGGTGCTGGAGAGGATGATGTACCATATCAACCCATGAAAGATCTTTTGTTTCCGGAGAGAACTGCTAACCCTGGTTGCATTTTATTCCCGTATAATGCCGGTCAGTTCCACTTTCGGAATGGAATGATCCAAAGTCTTCCTACATTTCATGGGATGGATTCGGAAAAACCATATCTCCATATTAGAGAGTTTGAAGATATGTGTGAAACATTTGGAGACCAAACTTGTCCACAAGAAGTAATCCGGTTAAAGCTCTTTCCTTTTTCCTTAAAGGATAAAGCGAAAACTTGGTTATGGACCTTGCCCCCAAATTCTGTTTTATCATGGAGAGATATGCAAAACAAGTTTATCTCAAAATTTTTTACACAACACAAAACCAATTCTGTTAAAGCCCAAATTCAAGCTTTTCGTCAAAATGAGAATGAGGCTTTTGATAAGTGTTGGGAGAGATACCAGGAGTTAGTTAATGCGTGCCCCCATCATGGTTTTGAAACTCATCATCTGATTTCATTTTTCCATCAAGGCCTTACTGTAGCGTCTAAACAACTTGTTCAAACCATGTGTGAGAGACCTTTTTGGGAGTTAAGTACGAGCGATGCTGAGGCTCATTTGAAATATGTGGCGGAAACTACCCAAGCATGGGATACTTCTGATCCAAATAGTCAAAATAGAAATCGACAAGTGTCCAACTTGCCTGCTGCATCCGGTATTTATCACGTGGACAAGGACACTTTGTTGGATCTAAAACTTGATCAAATGGAAAAGAACTTTAGAGAAATGCTAGATATGCGATTGAGAGATGTGTCTGGACCCGTAAAAATCGGGATGGAGAAGGTATGTGCCATTTGTAATGCAGGCCATTCTACCGAAGGATGTCCTACCATACCTGCATACAAGGCCATGTACACTGAACAGGTTGATGCAATAGGAGGTTTTCGAGGGAATTATAATGCTCAGCAAGGGAATGCATATAATCAATCGTGGAGGAATCCCGGGTTTAATTATGGACAACCCCAAGGTGGGATGGTTCCTAACCTACAGATGACTCTACCACAACCCCCTCAATTTCAGCAAGTGGCAAACCCTATGCAAGTACCACCTCCTGGTCCTTATGTACCTCCACCTAGGAGATCTCATGAGGATAATTTCAATCAATTCATCCAAGCCCAAAAAGAAAGAGATGCCAAATTTGAGCGAATGTTCGCTGAAATGCATACTAACATCTCTAGGTTGCAGTCTGCGGTGAATACTCAAGAGAAGGGTAAACTTCCAGCCCAAGGCCAAAGACCACCTCTTCAAGGTCAAACCACGGTTTGCTCCACATCATCAGAATTGCAAGAACAATGTCAAGCTGTTACTACTCTTCGTAGTGGCCGCGTAATTGATCTAGCACCTAAATTACCAAAGGTGAATGATGATGGAGTCAAACCCGAGATTGTGAAGGAATCTGAAATTTCCGAGTCTGAAGAACCTTCCTTAGAAAAGGAATTGAAAGATGCGGAGGTTGAGCCTGATATTGAAGTCAAGTCGCCTACTGCTGCTCCATTTCCTCAACGCTTAGAGTCACCCCAGAAAGGTGCTTCGCGTATCGAGGTGATGGATGTGTTGAAGCAAGTAAAACTGAACTTGCCGTTCCTTGATGCTATTCAACAAATTCCAGCATATGCGAAGGTTATTAAAGATCTTTTGACTGTCAAGAGACGTCTTAAGGTGAAGAAAAATGTTTTCTTGGCACAAAATGTGAGCTCAGTTCTTCTCAATGATCTTCCACCAAAATTCAAAGATCCAGGTTCACCTACCATTTCATGTATCATTGGAGAAATGAGAGTGGAAAGAGCGTTGCTTGATTTAGGTGCGAGTGTAAACATCCTCCCATACTCCATCTATAAGAAGCTTGATTTAGGTGATTTAAAACCTACCCGAATCACTCTACAGTTAGCGGATAGGACAGTCAAAGTGCCTCCTGGGATTGTAGAAGACGTAATTGTTCAAGTGGATACGTTCTACTCCCCCGTTGATTTTGTTATTTGGGACACCGAGCCTGTTCTCCATACGAGAAATCATGTTCAAATATATTGGGCCGACCGTTCTTAGCCACCGCTAATGCTTTGATCAATACACGGAATGGACAAATGCAACTCACTTTTGGAAACATGACTCTCGAGAAAAATATTTTCAATGTCGCTAACCAAATGGGTGATGAGGATGAGATTCTTGAAATGGATCTTATTGAACAAGTGGTGGATGAAAATATTGAAAAAATCATAGGAGGAGATGCTCTGAAAGTGTGCTTAGGGAAAAGTGATGCTCAAATGAGTGATTATACTGAGTTTGGGAGAGAGGTGGAAGAGTAAAAAATGTGGTTACAAGAGGAAGAGAGTTTTGAGAGTTTAAGAGCGGTTGACTGGATTTCTAGGTATGAAGAATTGCCTCCGAGGGAGACACCCTTGGTCCCCTCTAAACATAGATTTCCTAGTCTTGAGTTGAAGAAACTACCTTCTCATGTCAAATATGCCTTTTTAGGTGAGAATGATACATTTCCTGTTGTTGTGTCTTCCCATCTAGAAAAAGGGCAAGAAGGTATGTTGTTAGATGTGTTGAGAAAGCATAGAAGTGCTTTTGGATAGACCATAGCAGATTTGAAGGGTATAAGTCCTTTGATTTGTACCCATAAAATCCATCTCGAGGAAGAAGTGAAGCCATCTCGTGAGATGCAAAGGCGGTTAAATCCAATAATGAAAGATGTTGTAAGAGCGGAAATAATCAAATTGCTAGATGCTGGAATTATATATCCCATTTCGGATAGTAAATGGGTGAGCCCAATTCAGGTCGTTCCAAAGAAATCAGGGATGACAGTGGTTGAAAATGCTAAGGGAGAATTAATACCTCAATGCACCACCACCGGGTGGCGTGTTTGCATTGACTACCGAAAGCTCAATGCCGGAACTCGAAAGGATCATTTTCCCTTACCATTTATCGATCAAGTTATTGAACGAGTAGCGGGCCATCCTTATTATTGTTTTCTAGATGGGTATTCCGGTTATAATCAGATTGAGGTGGATGTTCTTGATCAAGAAAAGACGACTTTTACATGTCCATTTGGTACGTTTGCCTATAAACATATGCCATTTGGGTTATGTAATGCGCCGGCTACTTTTCAGAGGTGCATGTTAAGTCTCTTTAGCGACATGATTGAAAAAGGTCTTGAGGTGTTCATGGACGATTTCAGCATTTTCGGCTCATCTTTTGACCATTGTTTAGCTAATCTTGAGAGAGTTCTATTCCGATGAAAAAGACTTAGTCCTCAATTGGGAAAAATGCCATTTCATGGTTACCGAGGGTGTAGTCTTGGGCCACATAGTCTCATCTAGGGGAATTGAAGTTGATCGAGCAAAAATTGAAGTAATAGCTGAGCTACCCCCGCCAAAATCACTTAAAGATGTGAGGTCCTTTCTAGGCCATGCTGGATTTTATAGGAGGTTTATCAAAGACTTTAGCGCCATCGCTAGACCTTTGAGTAATCTTCTCATAAAGGACACTCCATTTGAGTGGAGTAAAGCATGTCAAGAAGCATTTGATAAACTCGAAAGCATGCTTATTTCTGCACCTATCATGCAAGCTCCGGATTGGTCGCTTCCCTTTGAGCTTATGTGTGATGCAAGTGATTTAGCGATTGGGGCTGTTCTTGGACAGAGGAAAGACAAGAAAGCTCATGTTATTTACTATGCTAGCCGAACATTATCTGGACCTCAGCTTAATTACTCTACTACAGAGAAAGAGTTGCTAGCTGTCGTTTTTGCTCTCGACAAATTTCGCTCTTACGTTGTTGGGTCGCCTATCCTTTGTTTCACTGATCATTTGGCATTGAAATATCTCTTGAGCAAGAAAGATGCCAAACCTTGTTTAATCAGGTGGATCCTACTCCTACAAGAGTTTAATCTCTCGATTCAAGATAAGAAAGGAGTAGAAAACGTCGTTGCTGACCATTTGTCACGACTCTCGTCCGACGTACCTATTGATCCCATTCCCATAGACGAGTATTTTCCGGATGAGAATCTATTTGCTACCTCTTCTCTCCCTTGGTTTGCGGATATTGTCAATTACCTTGTCACCGGAGTTGTTCCCTCTAGTTGGAATCCGCAAGAGAGAAGGAGGTTCATTACTTGGTCACGCATGTTCTTTTATGATGATCCATACTTGTTTAAGTATTGTGCTGACCAAATTATCCGAAGATGTGTACCCGATGAGGAAATCCAAGGGGTGATTCGATTCTGTCATTCGGAAGCATGTGGCGGTCATTTTTCTAAAAATAAAACTGCTGCGAAAATCCTTCAAAGTGTTCTTTATTGGCCCACAATCTTCCGGGATGTGAATGCTTTTTGTAAGACTTGCGATAGATGCCAAAGAATGGGAGCTATTACTCGCCGTGATATGATGCCATTATCCCCTATTTTAGTCTTGGAGTTGTTTGATTGTTGGGGACTTGACTTCATGGGGCCCTTTCCCCCTTCTTTTGGTTTTCTATACATTCTCGTCGCTGTAGATTATGTCTCAAAATGGGTAGAGGCTATAGCTACAAGGACAAATGACAGCAAGGTGGCGATCAAATTTATTCAAGAAAATATACTTTCTCGCTTTGGTATGCCTAAGGCCATAATTAGTGATAATGGAACTAATGCGAAAGTATGGAATTGTCCACAAGGTTAGCACCCCCTATCACCCCCAATCGAATGGCCAAGCCGAGCTTGCTAATAGGGAGATCAAGAATATCTTGGAGAAGACAGTTGATCCTAATAGGAAAGACTGGTTTCTTAGGTTGACTGATGCTCTTTGGGCTTATAGAACCGCATACAAGAATCCCCTTGGGATGTCCCCATTTCGATTTGTGTATGGCAAACCTTGTCATCTTCCGGTTGAAATCGAACACAAAGCGTATTGGGCTATCAAAAGGGTGAACTTCAAAATGGATAAAGCCGGTGAAACACGTAAACTTCAGTTGAATGAGTTGGAAGAAATGCGCAACGATGCGTATGAAAGTGCCAAAATTTCCAAGGACCGAATGAAACACGCTCATGATGGAATCATTCGTAAGAAAGAGTTTCATTTGGGACAGAAAGTACTCCTCTACAACTCGAGGTTGCACTTGTTTCCCGGTAAATTGCGGTCTCGATGGTCTGGTCCTTACATTGTGAAAGAAGTGTTTCCCCATGGAGCCGTTGAGCTAATGGATGAAAAAGGGGGAACCACTTTTAAAGTCAATGGGCATCGTCTCAAGCCTTATTTGGAAGCCATGGTTAAAGAAGCCGACACAATCTGGCTGTCGGACCCCATTTATGGGGATTGAATGAACAAAGAGAGGTGAGGTCGTCGCACCCCCGACGCGTATGGGGTGATTTTTGCTGAATTTTTGAGTCATGTATAAGTGTTATATAGTATCTTGTTGCATTTAGAGTAATTAGTTCAAGTATTGTTATTTTTTTGGTATGCTTGGTTCTAACATGTTTTGTAGATTCAATGGACTCGCACTCATCAGGGATCGCTCCATTTGGGTAATATCTTTCTTTTCCTCTCTTTATATTGTGTTCTTGATTCGCATTGAGGACAATGCAACATTTAAGTTAGGGGGTGTGGGATATTCTTCCCATTTATTGTTTAGATTCATTGATTCGATCACATGTTCTTTCCAAGTGTGTTTAGAAAAATAAAAAATAAAAAAAAAATTGAAAAATTTTGAAAAAACCAAAAATATTTTTCTTGAAAATAAATAAAAATTAGAATTTAAATTTTTCAAAAATATCACCTTTATTCTATTTATAGTCTCAAATTGTTAAATCTCAATTGCACCAAGCCAAAATTGACCAAGATGGAAATTGAAAGAAAATTGACGACTTTACGAATAAGTGTGGAGATTGATCAAACCCGGTGAGATTTCGAGCCTTTCAAATTTTTATGAGTTTTTAAATCAATCCGAGTTTATGATTAACTCAAAGTTCTTTTCAGCGTTTTAATAAGTCGTTGATGATCTCAATCCTTTGTTTTGATCGGTTATGGAAATGTGTAAAATGTTGTCTCGAAATTCGTGCTAAATATATCTCTAAACTTAATTAATCTCGAGATGCATATGGTAATGTGATTAGCAATTTGGACAATGAAGTAGGCCCTCGTTTGTTACCCAAAAATATTAGCCATAAAAATATGTGAAAAATTATCCCTTTGCAACCCACTTTGAGCCTAATAAAATATTTCCCTTTCGTTTGACAACCCGAAAAACCCAATTAGCCCGGAATTGTGAAAAATTGAAAAAAAAAATTATCAAATAAAGTCCAAAGTGTGCAACAAAAAGGGGCAAGAAAAAATAGATATGCTCAACAAGATGAAAATAGAAAAAGAAAAGAAAAAATGAAAATTGAAAAAGAAAAGATAAAGAAAAAAATGAGCAAATGCCCGAAAAAGCACAAATGGACGTCATAAAAATATTTTCCAATTCCGAACATTCTATCCATTTATATTTTTACCCTTTACACCTTTTAACCCGAAAAAGTCCTAACCGAGTCCAAATTGCAAAATTAATTACTGCGTGGAGAGCTAAGACATGAAAAGATAATATGAGAGATTAAAATGGTGTGAATTAGAGGTGATGTTCCCATTTCCTAATAACCGTAATCCGATGATGAGATCTTTTCACCATAAATTTCCTTCTTTTCAATTTTGTATGCATGAATTTGTGTCCATTATATTTACTCTTTATATCATGCATACCGAGAGAAAATAGCCACAATTCGAGTGATTCGTTTGTGAGTGCATCCGTAAGAATTTGAATCAAAACGAATTTTCGAAAAGTAACGTAATGCTCAAACGGTGGAAATTTGAGGTTTAATTTTTGGCTTTACACACACACACTATGGTTTGAGACAGTTGAATATGAGTTGATGGTGATTATTTTTCGAAAATTTTAAATTGTACAAGTTTTAAGTATTTTGATATTTATTTGAGTCAATAAAGAATTTTGTGGGTAAATTCACTGCAAACCCTCACGAGACAAAACTCGTCCTACTAGGGTAACCTAGGGGTTTAAAGGCTTGTTGCATACGCTAAATGCAATCGCGTGCCTGCGAAAGTGGAATTTTATTTTAATAAAGGAATTTTCAAGAGTAGAATTTTGGCTAATTTCATTTACATTGCTCGGGACGCGCAAAGTTCTAAGTTAGGGGGTGTGTTTAGGCACATATTCTTCACATTTATCTCCTTAATTTCAGTATTTTTATGATCCCGTGTAGTGTAAATATCTTGGATTTGTCTCTTATTTATGCTACTAACCCATTTTGGCAAGTATTTCTTGTTTTGTGTATTTCTCATGTGTTTTACAGGTATTTCACGCAAGTTAGTGCGAAGGAGAACGCAAAACAGTGAAAGAAACCAAGAAATGAAGAGTTGAAGGGCATTTTCGTAATTTTGCATCCTTAGTACGGAGGTGGGGCCAACTAGAAAGTTGAAGATCTCTAAATTACAAGAATACTGGAAAAAACGGCACCTCAATCCGAGCTACGGTGAAGAAGTTACGATGTTTTGAAGTTGCGGGATAATGAAGAGTCTAGATGTGCGGATTTTTGTCATTAATTATGCATTTAATGCAGTGCAACTCTTGGAAAACTTGTTCTACAAGCACTATTGGTTGTCAATTTCGAGATTTTGTGCTATAAAAGCCCATGACCTACATCATTTGAAGGGGAGTTGCTAGAGAGAGGCTAGGTTAGGAGTAGGTTAGAAGTGCTAGATTGAATTTTAAGGTTAGATTTTGAGAGCAAATTTTCTATTCCTTCAAGAGTTTTCATGAATCCTATTTTGTAAGAATTTCTGAATCCCAATTCCGTTCTTGTTGCTGAATTCAAGTAATCTCATTTCCATTCTCTTGTTTTATTATTTGCAATTTATTTATAATGTCTTGTAGATCCTTAATGTTGTGTATGAATTTGTTTTTTTTTATCCAATCATGAGTAGCTAAATTCTCAAGGGTTGGGGTACATGAACTCAATCCTAATACAAATTATTTGTATGGAAAATTAGAAAATAAATGAAAATATTGGTTGAATCGTGAATGAAAATCATATATGCCTTGTCATATCTTTTAATCTCTCTTGCCCTAGGTACTTGGGATGTTTAAGAATGCTTTGTATGTATAATTTGTCGTTCACCGCCTTATATTGATCTTTGATTTCATATGATGCGGTCTTGAACCTCATATATGTAATGCTTAGTGATGATAAGGACATGATTTAATCAAGAATTTTGATTTATAATTCTAGTATTCTAAAGGATAATTTGTTAAGGATTGAGGGATTGTACCCTACCCTATTTTCTCCCATTTGTCAGATCTAATTTCTTTTGCACTTTTCAGTTTGTTTTTCTTAAGTAATTTTTTAATAGAAATTTTCCCAATCATCATCTTTTTCATTTTTATTTTAGAAGTAATAAATCAATTAAATTCTATAAAACATTCCCTGTGGATTCGATACCCAGACTTACTACTATACTCCATAAAAGTGTAGTTAAAAGTTTAGTTTTTTTTTGTATTGAGGTTGGAAGCCGATAACAACGACTAGTGTATTACATGGACGCTCGGTTTTTCCACTCGATCAGTGTCACATACATATATGGGGGAATTAACCCACGTGATAGATAATTATTATTAAAATAAAGGCATGTGGCAAGATTGTCAATACACGCGTCACATTCTTAAACATTCTGATTACCATGGGAGTTAAAAGTTCTACAACGGTTATATTAACAAAATACCATATTGTCAATTACTCATAAAATTATAGAATATGTTTTATATCCATGCAAAACACTTTAGGTTGGGTTCATGCATCCTAACCGTTAAAAACCTAGTCGGGCGTGGCGATGCTACTAAATAATGAGATTTTTACGTTGCATGTAATTATAATCATCATGGAATTATATCTAAGCATGCAAGAATTGATTATAAAGCATAAAACCTATCAAGAGCACTAAAAAATAACAAACAATGAAGTATAAGGGGAAGAAGACAGACTATATCGAATAATTTCTTGAGAAAGATCTAAAATCATGCAATTTTGATGAAGAAATAATCTCCCTCATTTCTTACCTCTTTCTTCTCCTCAAAATTTAAGTCCTAGTTGCCTAACTAACCCTAGAAAAATGTGTGTATATCCTTATACCATTTTTTACAAAACAAAACTCTTAAAGTTAAGTGGATAAGTACAAAAAATAACGCTAGATATCCGAACCGATTCCCTTTGGAACCGAACCGGTTCCCTTTGGAACCGAACCGGTTCGATCTTCAGTAAATTATAACTTTGCCCTTAGCTTTCTTCTCATATTCAATTGTATCTTGGATTTGAGTTCCATTTCTTCCAGTGTGTTCGTGAGATAGCTCTTCAACTTCTCTTTAGGCTCCGCATCCAGATCCTAATTATAAAATTACTTTGCTGCCCTTGCCTTTCCTTATTTGTTTTTAGGTTCTTATTTCGGTTTCTCTCTTGCTTTAGTGTGCATGAATTACCTGTAAAATATAAGAGAAATACAGGAAACACTATGTACTCCTAGAAAAGGGTCAGTAGCAATAATATGAGATAAATCCACCTAAATTACATCGCATGGAGTGATAAAAGTGTTTGCTTTATGTGGATAAATACGAAAAATTTACATCAAATCAAACCCCCTAACTTAGAACTTTGCTCGTCTCGAGCAATGTAAGAGAATCATGTTATAGTTAAAAACATTTACAAATATCTTAATGCGATAGAGTACCCCTTTCCCGAGCATGCGGTTGCAGTTAGCGTATGCAACAAGATGTTAAACCCCTAGGTTACCCTAGTAGGACAAGTGATGTCTTGTGAGGGTTTGTAATGAATTTACCCATAAAATTAAATTTTGGACTTAAGAAATATATCAAATTAATTAAAAACGACAAAATTTAAATTTCTTAAAAATAATCACTTTAAATTTTTGTTCAATAATCACAACTCATATAGTGTGTGTGCGAAACCGAGAATAACACTGCTAATTTCCATCGATTTATACTTACATACTTTCCGAAAATTCCCATTGATTCAAATTGTCATGGGATGCTCTCACAATGAATCTCTTGAAATAAGGCTACTTCTCTCTATTTGCGTGGCATAAAGTGTAAAAATAAAGGACACAAAATCACACACACAAATAGAAAGATGAAATTTTATATGAGTGATAAGATCTCATCAACGGGTTACAGTTATTGGAAAATGGGAAACATCATCTTTTATTCACATTCTGTTATTACCTTTTCGTGTTTTAGCTCTCAACATGGTAATTAATTCATTATTCGGACTCGGTTAGGACTTTTTTGAGTTATAAGGTGTATTGGGTAAAATAAGAACAATTAAGAATTTTAAAGTTGGAAAATTTTCTTATGAGGTCAGTTGGAAGTTTTGTAAGTACATTATTTTATTATCCGGCTTACATTTGAGTATTTCGTATACCGTTACAACCGTCGAAGACTTATTCTAGTTCAATCATGCGTCAAGACGAATCCATATATCAAAGTTATTCAACATGCAAGCCTCCACGAGATTAATTTTGTTAAGGCTGTGTTTTTGTACCTTAACGGTTCACTTAGAGTGTTTGGATATTTTTTACAAAATAATTTTTAAGTGTTGGAGCGGAGTTTTTCGTCAAAAATATTTTTTAAAGTTTTGAGGCAGAGTTATTTGACGAAATTAAAAAATAATTTTTATAAGGACATTTTTTTCCATTATCAATTTGTATTTCGTAAGTCGTTACATCGTTGAAGAAATTCAAGATCACATATACATCAATGAATCCGAATATCAAAACATCTTGTCTTTGGAACCATTTTTCTGGGATACTGGACTGGTCCGCCCATTTTAAAAACGAACCGATCCGCCTCCGGACCGGTCCGCCTCGAGTCAGACCAATCCGCTATTTGCCTCAAATCAGTAAACCCCGGACCGATTTCAAACCGAAGAAGCCTTATTAAAAAAAAATTGATCCGACCTCGGACCGATCCGGATCAGAAGCGGATCGATCCGCTTGAGATAAAATCGTGCAGATCGTGTTCAGATATTTTCGGCATAGGTTTTCTTTTATAAATCAACTTCGGGGATTTGTTTAGCAAGACTTTCAGAGACGATTTTCAGAGTCCTAAATACTCTAAGTCTTCACCTTTGTGAGTCCCAAGACTCTTGTTTTGATTCACACAACTTCTCATACCTTTGTGAATCCACTTTGTAACCCAAGAACACAACGTTGGTTTGTTCAACCCTTGTGGAGAAGCCGTCTCTCTTCTTCATTACTGACCACCTGGAGTTCCTAGGGGAGATTCCAGCCGACACTGTTTCTAGCCGTTGCTTTGAAGGTTTTACGAAGACACCGTGCGTTACACTTGTGGGCAATTATCAGGTTGTATGTAAGTCAATGGTCTTGTAAATTATTCAAAATTCTTGAAATAAAAGGTTTTGCCTTGCGGGGATTTTTCCTTATATTTGTGTCGCATGCTTTATATTTGATGAGTTGATTTAGATGCATGTTCAAGGGCTGAATTTATTTGGTTTAAAAGTAGACTCTAATTAAATAAGGGTTACTTGGAGACTTGCGAGTTAGTTTAAATCGGTATCACACTCTTTTCAAATTGGTATCAGAGCGGGTTGCGCTAATTTATTGCGTATTCCTATTTTTCGCAAAATCGTGTGATATTGATTTTTTTTTTAAAAATCAGTTTTGTGGAAATTCGCAATTTTTTCTATAGAGCACTTATATAATCAGATGCCTATTTTTGATGGGACTAATTATGCCCACTGGAAAGCTCGTATGAAATCGATTTTAAAATCTATTGACGAGCGTGTTTGGTTGCTTTGTGAAAATTGTTAGGCTCCCATGGTCACTATTAATGACGTCACCTCTTTAAAACCCGTGTCAGCCTAGATCGAAGATGATTATAAAATGTCCAATTTTAATTCTCGTGGTTTGAGTGCTATTTCTGGAGATGTTAATCTTGACGAGTTCCGCCGAATTATGATGTGCACTACGTCTAAAGAGGCTTGGGAGGTTTTGAAATTAATACATGAGGGTACGAACGCGGTTAAAGAATCAAAATTACAAAATTTGGCCATTGAGACTATTACCATGTTTGAGTCTGAATGATGTGATGATTTTTATGCTCGTTTGTCGGACATTGTTAACACATGTTTTAATTTGGGTGAGGTGATGGATAACACGCGTGTCGTTAAAAATATTTTGAGATCTCTCCCAAAGCGCTTTATTCCTAAAGTCACTGTTTTAAACTCTTTGGGAAATCTAAAATCACTTAAGTTGGAAGAACTTGTAGGAGATCTTCAAACCTATGAGATTGATATGTTTCCCAAAACCATTAAGGCTAAGGATAATGGCATTGCCTCAAAGACTCAGTGTAAGAAAAATAAAGAAAAAGTTTGTGAGTCCGATTCTGAGGAAGATTTTGATTTTAAAGATATGGCCTTATTTGCGAATTTTTTTAAAAAGTTTCTTAAAATGAATAAATAAAATTCTTCCAATAAAAAGAGATCTTTTGAGTCAAATAAAAAGAAATTGGAGACCAAAGATAGTGACAAGGAGGATGAGACCAGGTGCTTTGAGTGTGAGGGAAAAGGGCACATAGCTAAAGAGTGTCCTACTAGGATAAGGAGAAAGGGCAAAGAGACTGCTATGCCTGCCACTCTTAGTGATAGTGAGGGTGACGAGGGTGATGAGGGAAATGAGTCCGATAAAGGTTTAGCACATGGGATGTTTATCATTTTTTCTAGTCATGTGAGCACACCCATTTTGTCTCATAAGAGTTCACACGAGAGCGATGATAGTGATTTGTGTTCTTCGAGTGAGGGATAAAGAGAGGAGGAGAGTGGAGATGAAAGTGAGCTCTAAAAAGCTTTTAGAGATTTGTACACCGAGACCTTGAAAACAAAGAAGTATAATCAAGATTTAGGTCGTCCGGTTTAAGTTTTGGAGAGAGAGAAGGAGGTTTTGATAAAGGAGAAGTGTGAACGTTGTCTAGCCTGACGACACGTGTATCCCAACTCGAGAGTGATCTCAACGTGATAGGGCGGTCAAAGTCAATTTTGAGAATGCACCTAAGAAGGTTGAAAAGGTGGTT
Source organism: Sambucus nigra (assembly GCA_949130495.1). NCBI lineage: Eukaryota > Viridiplantae > Streptophyta > Magnoliopsida > Dipsacales > Adoxaceae > Sambucus > Sambucus nigra. The sequence continues at coordinate 683,368,773 of OX422209.1, forward strand.
CTTAAGGGTAAAGGTGAGAATTTAGGAATAAGTCACGACGGTTCTTCTACTTCCCAATTAGCACCCGAGCCAGCTCCCACTTTAGTGTTAGATTCACGTAAGTCTCACCCAAACCCACCTAGGAGTCCCATTCCTATTAGGAGAGAAAGTCCTAGAGTTTTTGAGAGAGGTGTTCCTAGGCCTATTTATGTTTGTTCACATTACAAGAGGAGAGGTCACCTTAAGGAATTTTATTTTAAGTTGGGTTATGTGTCACGTTTTTCTTCTACACGTGTTTCTGGCACACATGCACCCACTCATGATACTTTACATGCTCCCAGAGACTACATGAGAGAGTTTGCACATCTAGGTGAGCAAGTTAAATTTTTAGTCAAAACTTCACAAGAATTGATGGAGATTTTTCATAAGTTGTCACCACCTTTGGAAAACCCCTCCCCACCTAATGATTGAGGTTCGACTTGTTTACTAGCATAGGATGATTTTCATGATGACATTGTTTGCTTATTGCTAGTATGTATCATTTTTGTATGTTTTATTTTTTGAAATATTTTGAAAAATACAAAAAGATTTTATTTTTGCTAAATTTTTTGAAAAATCCAAAAAGATTTTTGTATTTTGTTTGCACCGTTTATGGATGAAGACTTAGGATGACCGAGTCACAATTTCATTCCATTTATCCATGTGACTGTTTGATAGAGATTTGAGACGCTACATCATTTCATCCATGTGCTTTACATTGTTTGGAGTCTTTGAGAGGTAATTAGTGATACCTTCCAACATGTTTGACTCCTATCTCCTTTATTGCACACATGCACGGCTATATTTGATTATTGTACTTGTCTATCACATATTGGCTTGAGTGTTTCCATCTCAATTCTGTCTATACAACGTTGAATGTGCGATAAAACTTGACAAGATTGGAATGCATGTAAAAACCGTTTTGGTGAGACTGTGTTTGAAAACGGGGAAGGGCTGCGAAATGTTCATTGAGCCTTTGCGATTCTAAGCCATCGTTAAAAAGGACCTAAAAAATTGAGGAATTTTATTATCCGGGGTCCAAAGAGATTAAAAGAGCCCGAAAAAAATTTAAAGGCAATAAAAAGCAGATTATGCCATCTATGGGCCATTAGGTTTCACCATCAATTCTCCAAAGTTTGAGAATTTAGATTACCTCTAAAAGAAAATATAAATCTGAGGGGGTTTGGTTGGAGACTATAAATGGGTTTGCACTTCCTTGAAAGTCCTAAAAAAGCATGAAATAGTTTTGGACGTTATTGGTGTGGAAATCACTTTGAGCTTTAATTTGTTGATTTGATTGAGTCAATGTCTCTTATTTCCATTTTTACACCAAAGGAAGATTTTGAGTTCATTCGTTAGGAGTGTCTGATATTCATCGTGCATATATGTCATGTTTGTATGCATTGATTTTCCTATCAAATTTGATCACACCCATACATTTCCGCTATCATAGACTTGGTTGTTTTGTCTCATTCATGGTGTGTTTCTTTGTTTTTGAATACCGTGACACCCCGATTTTACTTGTTTGATTCATTCTTCTTATCTATCTATTTGGGGACATCATAAAAATGGGGAGAAAGAATTATCATTTTTTTTTGGGGGGGGGGGAGATTTGAAGTTTTGTTTTGGTATCTATATTCATCTCATTTCAAGCTCGATACGTCACTTGGTATTTTGATTTATCTCATGTGTGTAGGTACTACATTGATGATCATATGTTACACACCCTGATGAGAAAAGCGTTAAGATTCCTGAAGATTTGAAGAACAAACGATGAAGACTTATTCATTTGTATCTTTCCAATTTTGGGTTCATGGTAGGGTAGATTTGTATAGGCAATTTGATAGTTGATAATTCGGATTTTTTATGTATGTACCGGCATAGGCATAGGGGGAGATTTGTAAGGACATTTTTGTCCATTATCAATTTGTATGTCGTAAGCCGTTACATCGTTGAAGAAATTCAAGATCACATCTACATCAATGGATCCGAATATCAAAACATCTTGCCTTTGGAATCATTTTTCTGGGATACCAGATCGGTCCGCCCATTTTAAAAACTAACCGATCCGCCTACGGACCGGTCTGCCTCAAGTCAGACCGATTCTCTATTTGCCTCAAACCAGTAAACCCCGAACCAATTACAAATCGAAGAAGCCCTATTAAAAAAAAACGATCCGACCTCGGACCGGTCCGGATAAGGAAGCGGACTAATCCGCCTGAGATAAAATCGTGCAGATCGTGTTCAGATATTTTTGGCATAGGTTTTCTTTTATAAACCAACTTCGGGGATTTGTTTAGCAAGACTTTAATAGATGATTTTCAGAGTCCTAAATACTCTAAGTTTTCACCTTTGTGAGTCCCAAGACTCATGTTTTGATTCACACAACTTCTCATACCTTTGTGAATCCACTTTGTAACCCAATAACACAACGTTGGTTTGTTCAACCCTTGTGGAGAAGCCGTCTCTCTTCTTCATTACTGACCACCTGGAGTTCCTAGAGGATATTCCAGCCGACACTGTTGTGACACCCTGCCTAATAAAATACCGGGTGATCAGTCCTATACCAAATTAAAACAGGAATTCCAGTTGGATCATCCTTAGCATCAATGTCGAAAACTTTTTAGAACTTACTAACCACCTAGTATTCCAAAAGATGGTGCCAATTTTAACTTTTTAATTAAACAAAACAGTGAATGCAGAAATAAATATAATCCATTCACGTAACTGAATGAAAATAAACTGAATCATAATTACACAACTTTCCGAATAAATCACCAGCCACCAAATAAATAATCCAATACACATATTCAACACCTGAATGAACTACACCCGAAAACTGTACCGAGAAGTATGGGCGACAAGCCCTAAATAAAACTGAAACTGATACAATATTCCTACTCTAGGAATGAATGAATGATGCGTCTAATCCAAACTCATACTAGCATACAAATATGCCGCAGCTCCGTGTCCCTGGAATAGAATATCAATCTTGGCATCCCTGTGGCTGGACACCTAAAAGGTTTTGAAAATGGTTTTATAGCAAGGGTTAGAACCCAAAACATTTTGAAAATATTTAGCAAGTGAATTAATTGCAGTAATTTAAAATGCATGAATGCGCTTCATATTTAAGTTAGTGTCGCACTCCCTTGTGGACATTCTCACCCCGCCACTATTGTGCAAACCTACCGGTTATCTTAACCCCACCTAGTTGTGCTACCCCGTCCAAATAGTCCCGGTATAACCTTCCCTTGCCATACTACTCTAACCCGAGTATAAAGATTTCCTGAATTATAAGTTATTTCACAATTTACTTAATTAATTCCTCTTAAATAGTAACATATAACCGTATCGCCAGTTATATAAAGTAAATACATCACACACTGTATTGTTCCCATAAATGATTAACTTAATTAATTTCTCATTAATTAATAGCATATAACTGTAACCCGAGTTATATAAAGTAAATACATCATATACTATAATATCACTACAATTGGTGATCTTAATTAATTTCTCATTAACTAACAGCATATAACTGTAACCCAAGTTATATAAAGTAAATACATCACACACTGTATTATCACCTACATATAATATTTACTGCCATATTATACGTACCTTTACTAACATCCACACATATATCATACGTGTATCCATCCTTCCGAGTATACCCTCACTGGATGATTCACTCTAAAATGCCATCTCACTAGGTGTGCTCACAAAACCTAGTTTTTCCAAGTTGGATTCGTTCACCAACCTGGTCTACAACATAAACGAATTGGAGGCGGTCATATTCCTTCCTGAAAGTGCGATAATCTCCTCACCCATGTACCGGACACTATGATCTGGGGATATACTCACCCTACTCCTCAAGCTAGGGGATTCACCCACATCGCGCAACCTCCCTTGATAGCATTAGAGTATATAATTTGAATAAATATCTAGCCACTGATATTTAATATCACACACAATATATACACACACATATATATATATATATATATATATATATATATATATATATATATATATATATATATATATATAGTATCACTACACCGTATATATATAATATAAACCCCGGCTTTACCGTGTACTCCAAATCCGATATACTGCTTGAAATTTGATATCACGCACAATATACAAGTATATATATATATATATATATATATATATATATATATATATATATATATATATATATATATATATATATACTATCACTACACCGTATATATATATTATAACACTGGCTTTACCGTGTACTGAATATCCCGTATACTGCCTGAAATTTCCTGAGTCTGTGGCTCGACTCAACGTAATTAATTTTAATTACCACCCCTTTTAATTTAATCCTACACGAGTCGACAATCTGACTCTAGTTAAATTAATTATCACTATTATTAATTTAATACTTGGTGTCGCCCAACCAATATCCTCGGACTCTCTCACTTGGCCCGTACCTCAACATTTCCCGAGTCTATGTTCCGACTCCAAACTAATTACTTTCTCTCAATAATTAATTTAATACCTTGATGTCACTTAACCAACATACCCGGACTCGCTCACTTGGTCCAATTTACATCTCATAATATAATACCCACATTTTCGCCTACAATGTGTCACACCTTAGTTTCTATAATTTTCCCAATTATATTTGCCTATAATTATTAACATACCCGGACTCGATTCACTTGGCCCGAAATTAAATATTTCCCGAGTCTATATCCCGACTCTAAATTAATTAGTTTATCTCCAAACTTAATTCACTACCTTGGGGTCGCTTGACCAATATACCCGGATTCGCTCACTTGATCCGTATCTCACTATTTTGGAATAAAATCTCTCAAATTCATCCATTAAATGCCCCACATAAATTCATCCTAGTCCCAATTACTCTCTCTCAAAATTTCTAGGAATATTTGTTTCATAATTATTTATCACTAATAAATGTATGGAAATTAATTTATAATTAATTTCCCCCTTATATCACACACAGGCCGAACTGCCCAGAATTTCCCATCGTCGATCGATCGATACCCCCCGATCGATCGATCGATCGATCCCTTCGTGCCAGCTCTCCTTCCTTACTGAATTCCACCATTAATGAAATTTCAAGGTTTCTTTCCTCAAAAACCAACCTCAAATCAGTCTATTAATCATCTTATAACATTTCTCATGAACTACAAATATCATCTAAACCTTTTAACATCATTAACACTATGAATCTTGACCCACCCAAGAACACAAATTTCTAGGGTACAATCCCAATTTCAAATTCAAATTCCATCCTTTTATATTATAATTTTTCTCATTCAAACCAGATAATCATACTCAGAATTATATAGCACAACTAATTCTTACCTTAAATTTCATTCAATGATTAAATTAACAAAAACCCCTTTTTGTACCCATTTATCCCCAAAACAAAATTTAGTTTACACATCACTAAAATATGAATTGGATATCACACTTTATGAATCAAAACAGTTAACCACTTTCCTGGAATTACTCGTAGGGTCTGATCCGTTGTTGATGTCCATTAATTTGGCTCCAATAACCTCCAATTTGCTCTTGATTTTTTTCCCCCAAATCCCCTCTCGAACCCTAGGTTTAGAGTTATGTTGGCTGCTGATTTCCTAATCCCTCACTTAGGTTAAGACCCCCAATCCCGTTTTTCACCTAATGGGCTTGATTAAAGTGGCCCAACTCACCCCGTGTGGGCCCGGCTATGCTCAAAAATACCCCGAGACCCAATTACTACCCCCGAGTACGCTTTTCTGACTATCTCGACCCATCCGGACCCAACCATGCACTCAGAATTGGCATCCGAATTAATTTATAAAAATCCTTAACTCACACCCAATTTAGTCTATACCGACTCCCGGTTGGGATAAGTGCATACCTTGTCATTAATACCTGAAATGACGTAATTAAATTATTACTATTCACTTAGTAAATAAATTTCCCTAAACATTAACCATTCACTCCCCGATTAATATTTAAATATATATATTGCCGTAATTAATTCAATTAAAATTACAACACACAAGTAATTTAAAATTCCCGAATTAATTAATTATTAAATGTACAAAAATACGGGGTGTTACATACTTCCCCCCTTACAAAGGAATTTCGTCCTCGAAATTAAGATGAGTGTATTGTTCCAAGCTTGGCATATTACTCTCTAGTCATGTGCCTCTAAGCTTTCTATATCTATCCCATCTGCTTCTAGCCATACGTTACACAAGTATGCATTTAGATTAACCAGGACGCCCATACACCCTATACCCGTGCTTAACTGCACCAAATTTGCCTTAATTAACCCGGGTGCCCATACACCCTATCCCTGCGCTCTACTGCACGAAAGTTACCCAACTATGATAGTCGTAACCCGTAGTCATATCACATATATATCTATGGCCCGGGTACCCAACCCATGTGCTAACGTCCAAACATCTCCCATAAATACTTGTCTCTCAATGCAAAAGTATATACGCTTACCCTTATGCTACCAAAGACAACATAAAATACCGCACCCTTACTATCACTAGTCCTTGCGCAAAATAAACCCCGAGCTATCTCTCTTTGCACGAAAATCTATTTAACCACCCTGATTCACTTCAGTAAATGTCCCCACTTACCGGGATAAAATGTGAGAACACAAAACCTCACTATGTGCTATCGCACCACGCAATACAACATATGTACACACACATATATATAGGCTATACGCCCTCTCAGGTGATACCTAGTACCAACCGTACCCTGGTGTTGCGAACACCAAAAATTTACACCACTACCCACACTAGTTAAATTCCATCGCTATGCAGTCGATATTTTGAAAATATTATCAACCCTACTCCCATAATTCTCGAAAGTAGCAACTCTTCACATAATTCTAATCATTCAGTGTACACCTCTACTCTCCCGTGAATAACACCAAGGAACTCCGCTACCCTACGGAAAGTTTATCCACATACTATGGCTGCTACCGCCAATGCACCCACTAAGTTCGACTCACGTGCGAACTCTAGTGAAAAATAAGTCTTATACTGTGACATCCTATTTGTCACTCAAAAATATACCCCATGCCCCTAGGGTAAAAATAATTACCTCTATACTCCAGCTGCAACGGCTGGTTATCATGTTCCGGAGCAGCTTCTCCCTGCCCGAATGCACCCATGACTTGCTTTAGTGGTTGTACATTCAAGACCTTGTCCTGTAGTTGACCCCTGCCTTACTTAAGGCAATATCTCTTCATGTGTCTCGCTTTTTTCACAAACGAAACACCTTCTAATACATTCACCCTACCACTGGTCCCTTCCATGTCGACCTTGTTGAAATTCTTGGCCATCCTGCCGATAACCTCCAGTTCTAAATAGTTTGGCATGATTTCCCTGCCAAAAATCCTCCCCCTAATATCCCCCAGTCTGTTGCTGGGATACCCAACTGGTATTGTTCTCTCCTTCCTTATCCGACTGGCTAGTTCCCACTCCCCTCCCGCTTCTTTTCGCGTGGAAGCGATATTCCCGACTGTGCCGGAGTGCTGCGTTAACGACATTAGTATAAGCTACTAATGCGTATTTACCAATTATGTGTTGTTTGATTCTCCAGACTAACCCATCCATAAACCTTGCTTTCTTTCTCCTTTCCTTGCTTACCTCATTCGGTGTAAAATTTGCCAACGAGTGAATTCTTTCTCATAAACGATCACAGAATGGTCCCCCCGAGTCACCTTTCTAAATTTTTCTCCTCATTTCGGTCTCAACCGCTGGAAGAAAAAATACTTACGGTCGAACCACACCCAAGACTCTATAATAGCTAGTGTGTCCCTTTCCTCAACTGTGGTGATCGACTTCCACCACTGTAGTGCCGCTCCCACTAACTAAAAGTGGTTAGCATTTACTTTCGCATCCCATCGCAATCTCCCATGCGTAGGTGACGCTGGATACCTCTCTTCCTTGACACGCTAGTACTACACCTGAACCCCCTTACAACTCGGGTGGGTTCCCACTAAAATTACCTCTCTTTCTTGTTTCCATCCCGACGACCCCGCGTGAGTCTGAACATCCGACACCACTAACACTTGTGGCTGATCCCGTGGAAAGTACCCTGTCGTTGCGACCACCGTCCACTGCCTGTGCCACTATTTCAGTTACCTATGTTGTCAAAATCATCTATGGCCATTGCTGCGGTAGCTCTTGCTCCTAACGAGCCTCCCTCGTCTCATCCCCCTGCTACCCTAGCTGTTCTCTCTCATGGGCATCATCTGGAATGAGAATCGAATTTTGTATGAGTTCACTCTCAAATATAAATTTCGCAGAAGAACGTATATGCGTGTACGTTTGAGAATACAACAATCCTATAATAGGGATCTATATCAAAGATTACTAAGCCGAAACGTGAAAAACCGCACAGATCCTAAGGACACTACAACCTGATGCTCTAATACCATCTGTGACACCTCGCCTAATAAAATACCGGGTGATCAGTCCTATACCAAATTAAAACAGGAATGCCAATTGGATCATCCTTAGCATCACTGTCGAAAAATTTTTAGAACTTACTAACCACCTAGTATTCCAAAAGCTGGTGCCAATTTTAACTTTTTAATTAAACAAAACAGTGAATGCAGAAATAAATATAATCCATTCACATAACTGAATGAAAATAAACTGAATCATAATTACACAACTTGCCGAATAAATCACCGGCCACTAAATAAATAATCCAATGCAAATATTCAACACCTGAATGAATTACACCCGAAAACTGTACCGAGAAGTCTGGGCGACAAGCCCTAAATAAAACTAAAACTGATACAAGATTCCTACTCTAGGAATGAATGAATGATGCATCTAATCCAAACTCCTACTAGCATCCACATATGCCGCAGCTCCGTGTCCCTGTAATAGAATATCAATCTTGGCATCCCTATGACTGGTCACCTAAAAGATTTTGAAAATAGTTTTATAGCAAGGGTTAGAACCCAAAACATTTTGAAAATATTTAGCAAGTGAATTAACTGCAGTAACTTAAAATGCATGAATGCGCTTCATATTTAAGTTAGTGTCGCACTCCCTTGTGGACATTCTCACCCCTCCACTATTGTGCACAACTACTGGTTATCTTGACCCCCACCTAGTTGTGCTACCCCGTCCAACTAGTCCTGGTATAACCTTGCCTTTCCATACTACTCTAACCCGAGTATAATGATTTTCTGAATTATAAGTTATTTCACAATTTACTTAATTAATTCCTCTTAAATAGTAACATATAACCGTATCGCCAGTTATATAAAGTAAATACATCACACACTGTTGATGTAAAAAATTAGATCGCTCTAATTATTCAATCACAGATAAATAAAATGAACAAAGATTTTTAAAGTGGTTCAGCCTTATAAGAATGGCCTACGTCCACTGTTATTTTATTGCTGAGTGTTTGGGAATTCTCGATTATCAGTTCAATCCAGAAATTCCGGTCCCTTTGAATGAGGATGATACAAGGTTTTTATAGCCCTTAGGCTGTACATGAATGAGTCGATACATTAAATGAGAATACATATGAAAGGGTAATACATTTAATGCAGCGTGTGCGTCAAGATGATGAACATTCAATGAATAGTTGAACTGTTGACATTCTGGCAATTAATACTACGGCCGAGATGCAGCTCGGACCGCCTTAGTTGCTCGTTGCTCAGGAGTTCCTCGGAGCGCTAGAGTACCTCGGAGTGTTGCAGTTCCTCGGTATATCCTCGTTGCTCGGGGAGAACATGAGTTGGTCGAGTAAATGAACTTCCTCGTTGTTATTGTACCACGTAGATTGACAAGTGTCTTCGTATGATTCGTTCACATCAGCATATTAATTTTGGTATCAACAGAAGCCCCCAATGTTTCATATTTCGAACTTTGAGGAGTATGGAACATTCTTTCTCGGTTTATGGCAATATTGAATGATCTTCCTGGGTTTTAGGAGCATCGTATTTGAATTTATTCCCAAATTCAACGAATCCGCCTTTTTTCGAACTTTTAAGAGCGCTTCGATCTTAGTGCCCTTTTTGTCCTTTTAGCCGTCGGAAGTTCAATAGTTTCTTTTTTGTAATCATTTCATTCGCCGCTTCCCAAGGCAAAGTATTTAAACTTCTTAGGTAACCATACCGTCTTCTTCTTTTTCCAATTTCCTGCATTCAAGCTTTCTATTTTCTCCTTCTCTCTTGTGCGTTCATCCTAGTTTTCGTTCGTTGTCAACATACCTCTTTTCTTCCTGTAAGATCTTTCTTCCTTTCTTCTGTATCTCTTTTATTCAGTATGGTTTATATTGTGGAGTCTGTTGAGAAATTTCGTTCTGATTTTTCCATTCCTTCCTGGGTAACTCTGGAGGTTCTTTCTGAGCCTTTAGATTATTTTCGATTGGCTGAGGGACATTGGTTCCCCAGTCTATTCATAGCTGAATGTGGATTTTCTTTTCCACCAAACCCATTGTGTCTTGAGTTTTGTCAGTATTTTGATCTTGTCCCTGCAAAAATAGCCCCCAATTCATGGAGAATAATTAATGGGGTGTACAAATTAAATCTAACTCATGGGACTCGTATAGGGATCCCTGAAATTATGTATTGCTATAAATGGGCCACTCTAGATAATATTTATTACTTAAAAACTAGGTTTCTGAATAGGGCTCTTGTAGTTAACCTCCCTGACTCAAATAGAGATTATTTTGAACATGGGTTGGTTATTAAAAATTGGCAATATGCCCCTTTAGTTGGAGATGGAGTATACAACGGTCCCAGATGCCCCCCATATGGAAATGGGATAGGTTTATTTTTCATTTTATTTTACTTATGAAGTTATGCTTTTATCATGTTTGACAAAATGTATGACTGATATTTCATTATGTGTTTGTTTGCAGTTGATAGTAAAAGAAAAACTCCAAAAGAATCATAGGTTAATATTAAGCATCTGAAACTTATCTGGGGTTTGCATAAGAACGTTGCAGACGAGCACATCAGGTCTGCATCATATCTGCTACAGTATAAGAGTTACACAACCTCTTATACTGCTCGCCCTGTTGAACCAACTTCAACTCCAGAGGATTCTTCTTCAGATTCTCATCTTCCTTTAAGTCAAAGAATGGGCAAGAAAAGAGCTCCTCCTGCTCTTTTTGATGACATTACTTCTGCTGTTGGGGCTAAGAAAAGCAAAAATGATGTCCCAGAGGGGACTAAGAAGGTGGATGCTGCACCCTCCAAAGCTGCCGAGAAGCCCCCAGTGGCTCCAAGCAAGAAAGTTGCTCCTATGGAAGTGATTACTATCTCTCCGACCAAGAGTTCTTCCTTGATTGAAGCTGCTGAAGTCCCTTTGAGAAGATTGAGGAAATCATCCTCAGTCAATTTGGCTAAAACTGTCCCTTCTCTACCAGCTGGTGGTGTTGGTATTCCAACCATCATTCCTCCGAGCTCTGCAATGAGCTCGATAAAAACTTGGATCATACCCGAGGTCCAAGGAATTGATGAAAAAATTTCTAGGGATATGATGACATCCCTAGCTACTCGTCATATTGCTTCGGTAAATTTCTCACATTCTGAATTTTCTTTCTTTCTCTGAATGCTTGCATTTTGTATTGACTTTACTGTTTTTCTCATCTTTCAGCTGGTGAACTGTTTCAATAATATCGTGAAGAAAGATGAAGCTATTAAAGCTTCAAGCTCCTCGTCAGGTGTAGAGGATGCTCTGCTGGGTTTGACCCAATCCTTGAAGGAATCTCTCCAACAGTATAGTGAGGACAAGGCTGTTTGGGATAAAAAGTTGTCTGCAGTTGAGGCCGAGAAGGTGAAGATGGCTGAGATCTCCAAGAGTTTGGAGGATAAGGTAAAAGGTTTAGAGGTCGAACATCAGAAGTATGATGTCAAGCTCAAGAACTTTGGAGAGCTTGAAGATAAGTTGAAGAAGGCAGAGGAAAAGTTGTCCACCCTGCGAGATATCAAGTTCCAAAAGGAAGAATTGGATGTGAAGCTTTCCTCGGAGAAGCTAAAAAGAAAACTCGCCATTAAAAAATCCTTCAGCGCTGGCTGGGAAAAAGGATGGGACAAGGGGATTGCTGCAATGACATCCCAAGTTCAATATGGGAAGTTGAAATACTTCCGAGATGGCTGGGTAGCTGCCCTACAGGAATAGAAGATCAAGGATGATTCCGATCTATTCCAGTTGCACCTCCCTGGTCCTCCTCCACCAATTGTGGAAGAAGAAGAAGATGAGCCTGCCTCTGATGAATCTTCTATGGCTATAGGTGATCAAGTCCCTGCCTCTCTTCCTGCTGCCAACGAGGACATTTCTTCCATGCCTCCTCCTTCTGAAAAAATTTCAACTCTTGCTGTTCAAGCTACTATCACCTCCGAGCAACCAAGCTCCTCGTCCCAGCCTCCCGAGAAAGTCTTGGGAGACAAGGAAAAGGTGTGAAATTGTTCGGTATCATTTCTATCTTTTATTATCACTTGTAATCAAACAATGTAATCTTTTGATGATCTAATAAAATACATTTTTGTTCATCTCTGTTGTTGATGATTTGTTTTTGTTGATTGTTGTCTTTTTCTCATCCTTAGTTTGTTGCTAGAATGGAACTGATATCTGCACATGATACCAAGCTGATGCAGTAATGTCACGAATATTATAAGGCTGGTCATACAGACCTTAGTACATCAGAAATTGCTGACATCCTTGGCCATGATGCCTCAGAACAGGCAATTGAGGCTTATCGATACTTGAAAGATTTACTCGACCGAGATGTGGCCAACAATGTAGCCTACTACGACTTGATTGAGGAACTTCATTATTCCTTAGAAGATCTACAAGGCCAGCACAATGAATCAATGGCTTTGTTGCACAAGGAATATGAAAATAGATACCAACAGCTTTCTTCTGACACAGGCCATAAAAAGATCCTGGCTGGATACGATGTTAGGGAAAGAATTTTAAAAGGTGAAGTTGAAGCTTGCAGGCAGATTGCTGAGTTGCTGGAATAAGAGAACAATAATTTGGAGAAAAAGCTGGCATAGTATGAATCTGCAACGTCATCTTCCACTGCTTTAGTGCAAGTTACCGATGAAGGTTTCTCGTTCTTAGAGGTTGAGAATGCCAAATTAAGGCAAGAACTGGACAACTTAAGAAAATCTGTTATTCCTGCGATTGCTCGGGGACGAGGAAGAGCTGTTCAAAATATTGCCGAGGAGCAAAGTTCTCCAGTCGCTGCTCGGAGTCGATCAAGAGTTCTTAGCCGTAATGTTGAAGAAGCTCGTACTCAGTCGAAGTTAGAAACTCAAGCATTCCAATTGAACGCAAAAGACCGAGCTCTGTCTGAAATGTCCAAGAAAAATCTATCCTTGGAGGATCAACTTACTGCGATGAAGTCTTCTCTGGATAATAAGGATGTTTTTGCCAGGAGCCTTCACGAACAATTGGATAGATTAACCTTCCAATTCCATAAACAGCCCAGGGAATTTTGGATGGCAGGGTGCAATGAGGCCCTTTGTCATTTGGATGCTCGTATTGAACACGCCAATAATGAAGGTTATAAGCAGGGGTGGTTGAACGCCTTGGGTGTATTAAAATTAGAGCAAGGGCATTATTTATGGGATTATCATGCTCCTGGGTTATTAGACTTGCCTGTACCACCTTATAAATTGGACATGGAATGGATCCCAGCTCGTTCCATTCCTCAGAGCTTAATTTCAAAATACCTTGGTGACTACAGTCTTCACTCCCAGATCGAAGTATCTCGTCCAGAGCATCTAATGGATACACCCTCAATAATGAATGTCAGAATGCTAAAGGACTTGAACTTTATTAATTCTCCCCTTTGCCTGGAAGATCCTCCTACTGGCGAAGAGCCTGTTTCAAAAGCAAAGGGCAAGAAACCCATGGAATAGGAATCTCAATGTAATAGTTAGTACATTCATGTAACCTATAATTTATTTTGAATTTTAATGAAAGACTTTCATTTTGCAAATCTGTATCGTTATTGTCTTGTAAAATGCTCTACATCTGTTCATATGTATAAGTTAAAAAAATAACAACAATATTGTTGTTCATCGACCAACTTAATAAAAAGTTACAAGTATCAAGTTTACTCAATCACTTAATAATAAAGTAATGAGTATAAAATGTTCAAAATGTTTCCAACCAACCAAGTTTGTTAGATTGTGCTTATCGACCAGCTACAGTTGATGGGTTTTTATCCCCGACCAACCATACTTGGTTCATAAAATGTGCCCGACCAACCATGGTCGATAATTTATCTTCGTCGACCAAGTATAATTGATCACCAACCAACTATACTTGGTTCAGTTTGGAATTCTTTGTATTTTCTGGAATGATTTTACCTTCCGAGCAACTTGTTGGTTTTAAATCAAATGATATTGATTATTGAATTATCAGGTTCTTTCGAACTATCTTGTCCACTAGTTATCTTACCAACCTTAGTTGGTCACGCTAGTGTACGCCTCCTAACCAAAGGAGTATATTTTTTGGTTCTTTCGAACTTTTTGTCCACTAGTTATCTTACCAACCTTAGTTGGTCACGCTAGTGTACGCCTCCTAACCAAAGGAGTATATTTTTTAGTTCTTTCGAACTTTTTGTCCACTAGTTATCTTACTAACCTTAGTTGGTCACGCTAGTGTACGCCTCCTAAACAAAGGAGTATATTTTTTGGTTCTTTCGAACTTTTTGTCCACTAGTTATCTTACCAACCTTAGTTGGTCACGCTAGTGTACGTCTCCTAACGAAAGGAGTATATTTTTTGGTTCTTTCGAACTTTTTGTCCACTAGTTATCTTACCAACCTTAGTTGGTCACGCTAGTGTACGCCTCCTAACCAAAGGAGTATATTTTTTGGTTCTTTCGAACTTTTTATCTTCTTTTTGCTGTCGATCAGCGTAGTGTACAACACTAGTATTCCACGAAAAACTTTCAAACAAAGGAGAAGAAAATGGTGAAAACATCATCGTTTTATTCATATTGATGGAACCGTTGTACATTTTACATCATTGATAATACTTGCGAAGGTGTTCAGCATTCCAAGCATTCTTGAATTCTTCTCCTTCTAGAGTTGCTATTCGGTAAGTTCCTGGTCGAACAACTTCTGTAACTCGGTAAGGCCCATGCCAGTTTGCCTCCAATTTATTGTGCTTCTGAATGACCTTCTTTAGCACATAATCTCCTTCTTTTAAATCGCATTTCTTCACCCTTTTGTTGTAGAAAAGAGCTGTTCGTTGTTGATAAGCAGCATTCCTAATGGCTGCTTCTTCTCTGACCTCCTCGAGCATATTCAAATCCAGTCTTCTCATCAAGTCGCTGACTGGGGAACTGAAATTCAGCACTCTGTGTGTTGGGAGACCTAACTCGGCAAGTATTACAGCCTCACTTCCAAATGCCAGCATATATGGTGATTCTCCAGTCGCTGCTCGGGGAGTTGTTCAGTAAGCCCACAATACTGATTGTAGCTCGTTAATCCAGTTAGCTTTAGCTTCACTTAACCTTTTCTTCAAACCATTTAGCAGTGTTCTATTCGTCACTTCAGTCTGTCCATTGCTTTGAGGATGGCCTGGTGCTGAATGGACCTTCAAAATGTTCGACTGATGATAATAAGCAGCAAATTCCTCGTTATCAAATTGGGTTCCATGGTCTGTGATGAAGGCATGAGGGAGACCATATCGATAGATGATATTCTTCCAAACGAACTGGTATACCTTCTCGTATGTTATGTCGACGAGGGGTTCAACTTCTACCCACTTAGTAAAATAGTCTACTGCGACGACAAGGTACTTAAATCTTCCTCGGGTGATCGACAATGGTCCCACCAAATCAATTCCCCACATGGCGAATGGCCAAGGGGAAGTTATGGGTGTCAACAATGCTTGTGGAGTTCGTCGGATAGAGGAAAAACGTTGGCACTTGTCACATTTCTTAGCATAGGCTATACAATCAGCCCTCATCGTTGGCCAATAGTATCCTTGAGTCATTACCCTTTGTAAAAGCGTTCGACCTGCTACATGAGCTCCACAAGACCCTTCATGGATTTCTTTAATCAATTCTTTCACCTCGGAGGGATGTACACATCTCTGCAAACCTGCCATAATTCCTCGTCTATACAAAATACCATTAGTTAACACATACCGAGCAGCTTTATACTTCAGTTTCTTGGCAGCGAGCTTGTCCTCCGGCAATCCTCCCTCTTCAATATATGTCCTGATGGGATCCATCCAAGATGGTCCTAAATCAAGGGTTATTACATTCATTGTCAGGTCTTCATCTATGCTCCTACCTTCTAATACTTCAATCGGTATGGTTCTTCGCAACTCGGTACGAGTAGCTGATGCTAGTCGGGCCAGTGCGTCTGCTTGTACATTCTCCATCCTCAGTATTCTCACCAACCGAATGGCATCAAATTCTGTCAACAACTTCATCACCTTTGCGTGATATTTGATCATTAACTCTCCTTTAACCGCATATATTCCCGTCATCTGATTCACAATTAGTTGAGAATCACTGAATACCATCACTTGTTTTGCTTCCATAACTTTTGCTAAGTTTAAACCCGCTATTATGGCCTCATACTCAGCTTCATTATTAGAGGCTTTGAATTGGAATCGTAAAGCATATTCCATGTCAATCTCATCTGGGGTGCTTAAAACAATTCATGCGCCGCAACCTACTGTGCAAGATGAGCCATCCACATATAATCTCCATATGGGTAACCCATCTTCAAATTCCTTATCTGACAGGGTTCCTCGGTGAAATATTTATTGCTTCTTTTCATCCCCCCTGGCACTTTTCGCTCCTCGTTGATCATCTCTTCTCGTTCTTCAACCATCCGGGGCTGGTTTGAATTTGAAGTTGATGATCTTTCTACATCCATAGGCCCTTTTACCAACCGGAGTTGGTCTGGACTTATGTCTGTTGATCCTGTAACATCCACAGGTTGGTCAGCGAGCAGTTTTTGTTCCTCGGGAGTATCAGGATATGTAAATTCTGCTATAAAATCTTCTACAGCTTGCCCTTTCAATGATGCCCTGGGCTCATACACAATATCATATTCACCGAGTTCTATCGCCCAGTACATCAGTCTTCCTGATTTTTCTGGCTTGTGAAGGGCTTGTCTCAATGGCATGTCGGTATACACAATGATGGTATGGGCCTGGAAATATGGCCTCATTCTTCTACTTGCTTCAATTAATGCCAATGCCAATTTTTCAAACTTTGGGTACCTGATCTCTGCACCTCGGAAAGCCTTACTTGTGTAATAAATTGGTTTCTGGACTCCATTCTCCAATCTGATCAATGCCGAGCTAACTGCATTCTCTGATACTGCTAGATATAAGTACAACTTCTCTCCTGTTATTGGCCTAGACAACAATGGAGGTGCTCCCAAATACTTTTTCAAGTCTTGAAAGGCCTTTTCAAATTCATCAGTACACTCAAAAGTTTTTCGAAGTGTTTTGAAGAATGGGAGGTATTTGTCAGTTGCTCGAGATACAAATCTGTTGAGCGCTGCAACTCGTCCTGTAAGACTCTGCACTTCTTTCTTTGGTGTTGGAGATCGCAACCCTAAAACAGCTTTGATCTTATCTGGATTTGCTTCAATGCCCCGCTGGTTGACAATGTATCCGAGAAACATTCCTTCTCGTACTCCAAATGTGCACTTCGTCGGGTTGAGTTTCATCTGGTATTTATCCAGTTGATCAAATGTCTGAGCTAAGTCAACTAAATGATTTGCAGCTTTCTTGCTTTTTGTCAGCATATCATCGACATAGACTTCCATGTTGCAACTGATTTGTTCGGTGAAGACCTTGTTCATCAGCCGCTGGTATGTCGATCCTGCATTTTTCAAACCAAAAGGCATAACATTATAGCAATAAGTTCCCCTAGGGGTAATAAAAGAAGTACTTTCCTTGTCTTCAGGTTTCATCTTGATCTGGTTGTAACCAGAATACGCATCCATGAAGCTGAGCAGCTCATGTCCCGAGGTAGCATCCACTAGTTGGTCAATTCTGGGCAATGGAAAATGATCTTTTGGGCATGCCTTGTTGATATCAGTGAAATCAACACACATTCTCCATTTATTGTTCTTCTTCTTTACCATCACCACATTTACCAGCCAGTCTGGATATTTCACATCTTCAATGAATTGGGATTTCTGGAGCTTCTCGACCTCCTCTTGTATGGCTTGATTCTTCTCGGGGATAAATACCCTTCTTCTCTGCTTTACGGGCTTGATCTCCTTATTCACATTGAGTTCGTGACATAAGAAGTTTGGATCTATTCCTGGCATGTCCTCATGACTCCATGCGAAAGTTTTCTTCCTGTTTCTCAAGAACATTATCAATTCTTGTTTTATTGAAGCATCCAACGACGAACCTATCCGGGTTACTCGTTCAGGGTGCTCCTCGTCCAAAATAACATTTTCTGTAGATTCTACTACCTGTCCTTTTACAAGTTGGGATTCATCCCTGGGATCAAGAGTTTCAATTTCTGTACCTTCCTCTACCTGGTAGGTAATAGTTTTTTTCCTTGATTCCTCAAGCTCCTCTTGCTCGGCAGACGAATAATAGCATTCTCGAGCTACTTTTTGATCACCTTTTACAACTCCTACTCCGAAGTTTGTTGGGAATTTTAAGCATTGATGCACTGTAGATGGAACTGCTTCGAACTTCTTCAAACCAACTCTTCCCATGATGATGTTGTAGGCTGACTGCACATTCTTATCCATCACAAAGAAGCGTATTCTTTCTGTTCGACAAGCAGGCCAAGTTCCAATGAATATGTCCAACTTGATCGTCCCAAGTGGAAAAACTTTCTCGCCAGCAAAACCCAGAAGGGGTCTGTGATAAGGTTCCAATTGAGATAATTTCAAATTCAAACTATCAAAACATGAATAGTACATGATGTCTGCCGAACTACCATTGTCCACCAACACCCTTGAAATCACCACATCTTTCATCCTCATTTTGATCACCAAGGGATCGTCGTGAGGGTAAAGAACACCGGCCAAATCGTTTTTTGAAAAACCAATAACTAGCTTCTCTTTATTTACCTTCCTCGGACGATCATCCTCGGCAAGATTTATTCGTTGAATATATGAGCAGGCTTGAGCCTCTCCGAGATAGGCCTTTCTTTCTGCAGTGAAGTCTCCCCCTCCAACATCTCCTCCTGTAATAACATTACAATCAAATGACCCAAAACGTATGGAAAATACCTCTCGTTCAGGCTGTCTTGGCTTCTTTGGAAGATCGGGGTCTTCATCTGGATCATCTTCATAATCTCTTTTCTTTTTCTCCTCCGTCCGACGAGGAGATCTGGAACGATCTCTGGTTCTATCATCATTCTTCCTTTCACCTCTGCGATCTACATACTTTGACAACTTTCCTCTTCGGATGAGCGTTTCAATCTCATTCTGAAGGGCTATGTAATTTTTGGTCGTATGGCTATGGTCTTTATGGAACTCGCAATATTTGGCCCTATTCCTCAGTTCAGGATTGGTCCTCAGTTTATCTGGCCACTTGATTTCTTCGTTATTCTTGATTTCTTCTAAAACATGATTAATACCCATCTTCAATGGAGTATAATTATCATATTTCTTCAGGACTTCCTATGACGTCCTATTATTCTTGGAGTGCTTGTCATTACCATTACCTTTTTGCTCTTTCTTCTTAGATTTGTCAACCTCCACCTTGGTTTCTTTATCCATATTCTTCTTCGCAGCCATAGCCTCCTCGGCATTCATGATTTTGGCCGCTTTTGCCATCAACTCCGACATAGTTTTAGGTGGATCTTTGTCCAAAGTATAATATAACTTGTTAGGCAGCAATCCACTCATCAAAGCAGTGATCGTTGTCTTTTCTTCGTAATCTATGACTTCCAACTTCTCGTTATTGAAACGAGTTATGTAATCTCTAGTACTCTCACCTGATTTTTGTCTAACACTTAACAAGTGCGCTACTCGTTTTACTGGCTTTGCTCCAAAACAGAAATTACCAATGAACAACTCGGCTAACTGAATAAAAGTCGAAATCTTACCCCGAGGAAGATTGTTGTACCATATCTGCGCAGATCCGGTAAGAGTTCCCGAAAATGCTCTACACCTCATCTCGTCGGGGACAACATATATGTCGGCAGCAGCCTGGTATTGTTCTATATGAAGAACAGGATCTGTCTTTCCATCATATTTAGGGGTCACTACGGGTGCTTTAAATTTCGATGGTGTATGAAAGTTCATAATGGCCTGCACAAAAGGTGTCCCTTGAACAAAAGTTCTCTGTAAGGGATTCCTTCCTTTAACCATTTCTCCAAGTCTATCCTCCAATCGCTGAATGGAACCCTTCCACGCTTCATTTCCTTCCTCGGGCTGCTTAGTCCGAGCAATTGATCGTTCTGACGTAGCTTCATGAGATCTATCTTGACGAGTAGCTGGTTTTGATTGTGCTGATCCTTCTCTCAAACCTGATGGTGGTCGAAAGCTTCTCGATGGTGCTCTAGGTGGACTCATATTTCTCCTTGGTACTAGCCGACTGAAAGGAGATGCTCTGCTTAATCTTTCCAGGGCGCTAGTTCTCTCCGGAGAGAGGGTGATATGTTGATCTGTATCCGTAGCCCGTATCGATGAAGTTCGCCCAGGTTGATAAGAAAAATCATTAGATTCTTCATTACGATATGACTTAGTACGCCTGGATCGCGATTGCCCACGATCACTCCTTTGCCTTGAATGGGTAGGTGCACCACCGTGAAGAGTTTGAATGAGTTGCCTCATTGTTTCTTGCATGGCGGTTTGTCCTTCAGCCAGATTCGTCATAATTCCAGCCAGATCTGGAGGTGCAGATGGATTCAGAGGATTTCCAACATTTTCAGCAATTCGATTACTAGATTCTGGATTATCTGCCATTGATGATAAATGATTTTTGGTAAAAAACGATAGTAACACTCGTTTTCCACAGACGGTGCCAATCTGTTGATGTAAAAAATTAGATCGCTCTAATTATTCAATCACAGATAAATAAAATGAACAAAGATTTTTAAATTGGTCCAGCCTTATAAGAATGGCCTACGTCCACTGTTATGTTATTGCTGAGTGTTTGGGAATTCTCGATTATCAGTTCAATCCAGAAATTCCGGTCCCTTTGAATGAGGATAATACAAGGTTTTTATAGCCCTTAGGCTGTACATGAATGGGTCGATACATTAAATGAGAATACATATGAAAGGGTAATACATTTAATGCAGCGTGTGCGTCAAGATGATGAACATTCAATGAATCGTTGAACTGTTGACATTCTGGCAATTAATACTACGGCCGAGATGCAGCTCGGACCGCCTTAGTTGCTCGTTGCTCAGGAGTTCCTCGGAGCGCTAGAGTACCTCGGAGTGTTGCAATTCCTCGGTATATCCTCGTTGCTCGGGGAGAACATGAGTTGGTCGAGGAAATGAACTTCCTCGTTGTTATTGTACCACGTAGATTGACAAGTGTCTTCGTATGATTCGTTCACATCAGCATATTATTTTTGGTATCAACACACACTGTATTGTTCCCACAAATGATTAACTTAATTAATTTCTCATTAATTAATAGCATATAACTGTAACCCGAGTTCTATAAAGTAAATACATCATACACTGTAATATCACTATAATTGGTTATCTTAATTAATTTCTCATTAATTAACAACATATAACTGTAACCCGAGTTATATAAAGTAAATACATCACACACTATATTATCACCTACATATAATATTTACTACCATATTATATGTACCTTTACTAACATCCACACATATATCATACGTGTATCCATCCTTTCGAGTATACCCTCACCGGATGATTCACTCTAAAATTCCATCTCACAAGGTGTGCTCACAAAACCTAGTTTTTCCAAGTTGGATTCGCTCACCAACCTGGTTTATAACATAAACGAATTGGAGGCGGTCATATTCCTTCCTGAAAGTGAGATAATCTCCTCACCCATGTACCGGACGCTATGATCTGGGGATATACTCACCCTACTCCTCAAGCTAGGGGATTCATCCACATCGCACAACCTCCCTTGATAGCATTAGAGTATATAATTTGAATAAATATCTAGCCACTGATATTTAATATCACACACAATATATACACATATATATATATACTATCACTACACCGTATATATATAATATAAACCCCGGCTTTACCGTGTACTCAAAATCCCGTATACTGCTTGAAATTTGATATCACGCACAATATACACGTATATATATATATATATATATATATATATACTATCACTACACCGTATATATATATATTATAACACTGGCTTTATTGTGTACTAAATATCCCGTATACTGCCTGAAATTTCCTGAGTCTGTGGCTCGACTCAACGTAATTAATTTTAATTACCACCCTTTTTAATTTAATCCTACCCGAGTCAACAATCTGACTCTAATTAAATTAATTATCACTATTATTAATTTAATACTTGGTGTCGCCCAACCATTATCCTCGGACTCTCTCACTTGGCCCGTACCTCAACATTTCCCCAGTCTATGTTCCGACTCCAAACTAATTACTTTCTCTCAATAATTAATTTAATACCTTGATGTCACTTAACCAACATACCCGGACTCGCTCACTTGGTCCAATTTACATCTCATTATATAATACCCACATTTTCGCCTACAATGTATCACACCTTAATTTCTATAATTTTCCCAATTATATTTGCCTATAATTATTAACATACCCGGACTCGATTCACTTGGCCCGAAATTAAATATTTCCCGAGTCTATATCCCGACTCTAAATTAATTAGTTTATCTTCAAACTTAATTCACTACCTTGGGGTCGCTTGACCAATATACCCGGATTCGCTCACTTGATTCGTATCTCACTATTTTGGAATAAAATCTCTCAAATTCATCCATTAAATGCCCCACATAAATTCATCCTAGTCCCAATTACTCTCTCTAAAAAATTGCTAGGAATATTTGTTTCATAATTATTTATCACTAATAAATGTATGGAAATTAATTTATAATTAATTTCCCCCTTATATCACACACAGGCCGAACTGCCCAGAATTTCCCATCATCGATCGATCGATCCCTTCGTGCCAGCTATCCTTCTTTACTGAATTCCACCATTAATGAAATTTCAAGGTTTCTTTCCTAAAAAACCAACCTCAAATCAGTCTATTAATCATCTTATAACATTTCTCATGAACTACAAATATCATCTAAACCTTTTAACATCATTAACACTATGAATTTTGACCCACCCAAGAACACAAATTTCTAGGGTACAATCCCAATTTCAAATTCAAATTCCATCCTTTTATATTATGATTTTTTTCATTCAAACGAGATAATCATACTCAGAATTATATAGCACAACTAATTCTTACCTTAAATTTCATTCAATGATTAAATTAACAAAACCCCCTTTTTGTACCCATTTATCCCCAAAACGAAATTTAGTTTACACATCACTAAAATATGAATTGGATATCACACTTTATGAATCAAAATAGTTAACCACTTGCCTGGAATTACTCGTAGGGTCTGATCCGTTGTTGATGTCCCTTAATTTGGCTCCAATAACCTCTAATTTGCTCTTGATTTGTTTTCCCCCAAATCCCCCCTCAAACCATAGGTTTAGAGTTATGTTGGCTGCTGATTTCCTAATCCCTCACTTAGGTTAAAACCCTCAATCGAGTTTTTTACCTAATGGGCTTGATTAAAGTGGCCCAACTCACCCCGTGTGGGCCCGGCTATGCCCAAAAATACCCCGAGACCCAATTACTACCCCCGGGTACTCTTTTCTGACTATCTCGATCCATCCGGACCCAATCGCGCTCTCAGAATTGGCATCCGAATTAATTTATAAAATCCTTATCTCACACCCAATTTAGTCTATACCGACTCCCGGCTGGGATAAGTGCATACCTTGTCATTAATACTCGAAATGACGTAATTAAATTATAACTATTCACTTAGTAAATAAATTTCCCTAAGCATTAACCATTCACTCCGTTATTAATATTTAAATATATATATTGCCGTAATTAATTCAATTAAAATTACAACACACAAGTAATTTAAAATTCCCGAATTAATTAAATATTAAATGTACAAAAATACGGGGTGTTACAACTGTTTCTAGTCATTGCTTTGAAGGTTTTACGAAGACACCGTGCGTTACACTTGTGGGCGATTATCAGGTTGTATGTAAGTCAATGGTCTTGTTAATTATTCAAAGTTCTAGAAATAAAAGGTTTTGCCCTGGGGGGATTTTTCCTTATATTTGTGTCGTATGCTTTATATTTGCTGAGTTGATTTAGATGCATGTTTAAGGGTTGAATTTATTTGGTTTAGAAGTAGACTCTAATTAAATAAGGGTTACTTGAAGACTTGCGAGTTAGTTTAAATCGGTATCACACACTTTTCAAATTTTTTTGGAACAGTCGTTCGAGCGATATCAGGTTGTTCACGGGACATCCCTATGTTGCGCGAAGTCGTTCAAGAGACATCTGTTTGTCATTCGAGCGATCTTCTGCCTTAACATTTTTATAAATAGGGTGTTAAACCACTCTATTTTCAATAACAAGACCTGACATTTCAGTTTCTGCAAACACTGCAAATCGGCAGAACATTTTGTCTTCATTGTTTAGGGTTTAATCATTTTTTGTTTTCAATTCACAAACCTTCCCAATCTTTATGTGAATTGTTTTGGAACCTAAGAAACAAATTTGGTGAAGTTTTTCTCTTTTTTAGAGGGTAAATCTACGACTGACGGCTGCGTGTCGATTGGGAGTGCTCGAGGGTGTTCCTGGATGATGAGGACTGCGTGTTCTTATGGACCATTGAGGTTGTTCCATTCCTGACTCTAGACTGCATGTCTATGTAATTGTTGTGAGGAGTGATCATTATAGATTTCATTGTAATAATCATAAGTATTATAGTCAAAAAAGGGTTTTACCCCAAATGTTTTTTTTCTTGAAATCTGTGTGTCAACAATTTTTTATGTTGGTTTGATTTATCCACACGTAGTTTCATGTTTAGGTGCTGAATTAATTTGGTTTGAAAATTCACACCGATTAAACAAGTTTAAATTAGAAATTTGCTAATTTGGTTTAATCAATATCGCTCACTCATATTTTATAAATTGGTATCAGAGCCTGTTGCACTAAGTTATTGCGTTTGATCCGTTTTTTGCAAAAATCGTGTGATATTATTTTTTTTTCAAAAATCTGTTTTGTGAAAAATCACAATTTTTCCGATGGAGCACTTATGTAAATCGGATGCCTCCCTTTGATGACATGAGTCAGAGTTTTGATGATTTAAATAGTTTGAATTTGACGTTTGCAAAAAGAATTGATTTTTTGGTAAAAGAAAATTATTATTTTAAATCCGCTATTGATCTTTTGCAAAAGGTTTAAAATCAAAGAGATTTTTATCGTGAAAAATTTATTTATTTGGACCATGACTTTAATGCGTTAAAATAGTCCAAAAAGGAGAGTGATGATAGAGTCCTATTTTTAGAAAAAGAATTGGAGGACTTTAAAAATTCCAGGATTAGTGTTTGTGCCAATGAGGATAAAAATATTTTAATCAATGAGTTTATGGCACGTTAGGAGACTCTTAGGGATAATTGTCCGTATTTTAAGGGAGAACGTGATAACCTTCTAGGAGTGAAACTTTAGAAAAGGAGTCCCTAAAATTGGAAGAGTCTAATTATTTGCTTGAGTGAAAAATTTTAGAGATGAAAAATGATTTGACAGAATCGAGTAGTGTTTGTAGCAATGGTAGCAGCTCATCGTGTTCTCATATTTCGAGTGTTAAATCCAAGACCATTATTTGTTTTAGATGGTCAATCAATCCCAAGGACGTTATAAAAGGTCACCCCATAGGTGTCGTTCCACCCATTTACACATGTTCACATTGTGGTAGGAAAGGTTACCTTAGGTATTTTTGTTTCGATCTTCGCAAAGTTACTAGGAAGTTTAAATCTAGTGTTACCTTGGTTACCAAAACCCCTATGCATCGTTGTACACCTATTTGGGTTAGGAAATCTATTTTAGAGGCGCTAGATGTTAGACTAGTTAATTCTTAGTTACTTACACATGATTCTTCTCTTGCTATATCATATAGATAATTGTGTTCGCATGTTTGTCATACGCTAGTTGTGCTTCATGATATATTCTTGCTAGTGTTATAACTTGTATACTTTCTGTATTAGTTTTTATTTTTATTTTTGAGAGAACTTTTAAAAAATGCAAAAATATTTTATTTTGATATATTTTTTTGGAAAAAGACAAAAAGATTTTTTTATTTTGTTTTGCACTGTTTATGAATGGACACTTAGGATATCCGAGTCACAATTTCATTCCATATCCATGTGACTATTTGATAGTGTTTTGATATGCGTCATCATTTCATTTTTGTTCTTTACAATGTTTGGAGTCATTGAGATGTGATTTGTTGTTACTACCTACATGTTTGACTCATGAGTTCCTTTAATGTACACTTGCATGGATTTATTTGATTATTGTACTTGTCTATCACATATTGGTTAGAGTGTTGTCATCCCAATTCTGTCTTTAAAACGAACCATATGCGATAAAACTTGACAATGAAAGTTGTGCATGTAAGAACCGTTGCACATGAGGAATTTGTTTAATTTAAAAATGATGAGTGAAACACGAGAAATGGTTGCGAGAATACAAAATTAACTCGTCATGAAAGCCACCATTTGAAAAGAGCACGAACAAATTAAAAGGCAATAAAAAGATATACATGCCAAAAAAGGGCCACCTCAAAAGAAAAATAAATGCATAATTATTTATGAGGGAATTTATATGGAATACAAATCAACAGGTTTACACGTCCTGACAGCGTCATTAAAAAGCATTACATAGTTTTGGATGTTATTAGTGTGGGAAATATTCTTGACTCTGATGTGTTGATGGATTGAGTCGATATCATTTAAATTCAACACTTTTCGACACCTAAGGATGATTTTGAGATTCATCAGTTAGGAGTACATGTGGGGACCAATTTTATTTTTAGCCCACAAGAACGACCGAAGTGACCCAACAAATTTAAAGTGTTGCCCGACTTTTTTATCATGGAAATGAGGTACGAGCACGTTCAGTCCACACCGCCCCAAAACCAAGTCAATCCGTTATAATTTCGTGGAGATATTCAAGGGATTCATGGATCATCATGGGCATCGTGAAGTTATTTGAACAAATGAAATTCTACGTCTACAAATTGTAACTCCTGGTCCGGGGCATGTAACCGAGCATATTGAGAGACACTTAATAAAATAGTAGACCTCTTAGTGGACATAGGAAAGTTGTCGAATCACATACATAGTTGTGTTGTGTGTGTAAATATATGCTTTCTTGCTTGATTGTGATTGTTCTTCGTAAAACATCTATTATGATATTTTTTGATACAACAATTGGCACCGTCTATGGGAATGATTGTTATTCCTACAAGAACACTCACTAATTGAAAGATCTCAATGTCTCACAAAAATAGTAACATCCCTCAAGCCAGCGATGTTCGGGAAAAACTTTCCCCTCCTAAGGTAAGGTTTGAAATTTTCCAGCCAAATCCAAGGCTTTACGAACAACGGCAGCCTTCTAAAGAGAGTCATGGACTAACAAGGTCCATACAGAACCAAGTCGATGAAATTAGGAGTTTAGTCCGTAGGGATATGGATCAGCACCCAGCCTATCGAGGGACCAGATCCGCACGAGAGCTAGCCATAAGAGCTCGTAACACCTATATGAAGGCCCCTTTTTCAAGGTCAATAGAAAAAGAAGGTCCCCCAAGAAGTTTGCAATCCTTAGATTTAAAATTTATGATGTGAAAATTGACCCTATCGATCATGTTCGGCAGTACAGGCAGGCCATGACCCCTGTGAAGACACAATAACGCATTGATGTTCACATCTTCCCTTCCAACCTCCATGACATTTCCCAGAAATGGTTCGAGAGGCCGCCACATATATCTATTAAGTGTTTTAAGGTGCTGTCTAAATTATTCATAGCTCGCTTCATAACCAACATCTCCCACCCTAAGCGGATGGATGCGCTGCTCATAATAAAGAAAAATCCATAGGAGAACCTCAGAGAGTATGCCAAGAGGTATTGGGATATTTTTAATGAGATTGAGAACTGCTCCGAGCAGGTTACCGTAGCATCCTTCAAGATCGATTTGCCAAACACTTATTTACTGCACCAATCCCTAACTAAGAAGCAGGCTATTCCATCGATGACCTAATGGACCGTATTGAAATATACGCCAAAGTCGAAGATGTAATCCATCTTAATGTAGGGGACAATGTCGTGCAAAGATGAACAAAGGGTCAGAGAAGAATGATTCCCAAAAAAAGGAAACAAGAATGGTGGCAGGAATGGAACCAAAAATGACAACAAGAATGACCCCTTAAGAGCATTCTAGGCTGTTAACACAGTCTTCAAGGAATCGATATGTAAAATCCTCTCCTAGATCAAGGAAGAGCCATTTGTCAAGTGGCCCAAGAAGATGGGAGGATATCTAACGAAGCAAAATAATTCACAAAGGTGTGCATTCCACAAAGAGGGTAGTCACATGATTGAACAATGCAAAGCACTCAAATCTCATCTCGAGGAGCTGGCCTAGGATGATCATCTCAATGAGTTTATAGATAAGAAGGCAAGTAATGTCACAACCAACGATGACCACAATCTAGACAACGTCCTCGAGGATGAGATAGGCCACGAGTTCGTAGTAATTCATGGGGCATCAGACCTCAAGCAAGTATAAGGAAACATTGTTTGGATAGAAGTTAAGAAGCTTACTGCCGCTATACAAGCCTTTCAAATAGACCCCGTTAAGACTCAGGTCGGGAAGCATCGGCGACTAGAAGATGTCGACTACAGCAAACACATTGTGTTTACTGAAGAAGAATTAGTTGGGGTGAGAACCCCTCATCATGGCGCATTGGTTATCACACTCTGGATAGATAATTGTGACATCGACAGTTTTCTCGTCGACCAATGCAGCTCTTTTGAAGTGATGTACCTAGACTTATTCTACAAATTAAAGTTGAATATTACCAACCTCAAAGAGGCCACCGTTCCGCTGGTCGGCTTTATAGGAAAAATAACCATCCCACTGGGCAAGATAGTCCTGTCGGTTAGGGCAGGAAGTATTTTGAAGATGATCAAGTTTCTGATAGTAGACATTAAATCCACCTATCACGCCATTTTGGGTAGGGGTTGGCTCCACACCATGAAGGCCGTTCCATACTCATATCATCAGAAACTCAAGTGCATAACAGATTGGGGGTGGTCAAGGTACGTAGAAATCAAGATTTGTCTTGATAATACTTCATTGAAGCTATCCTCCCCAAGCACGAGAAGAAGAAAGATGAGAGGGAAGTCCGGGAAGAAGCCCAAGAAGGCGTAGTTCCTTCAAAATAACAATTACAGGATGGCCGACTAGGGGTGGAGGAAACTAGGGTCCACCCTGTAAATAGGGTCATCGAAGACCTGGAAGAAGTTACAACTGGAGTCAACTTACCTGAAAGGAGGTTTATGATCGGAGACTCCCTCACTGACCAAGAAAATAAGGAGCTCACCACATTCCTCTAGAGAATCTGGATGTTTTTGCTTGGGAACCATACGAGCTGCCTGGGATAGATCCCACAATTGCATGCCATCGACTTCACGTCGACCCAGCTTTCAAACTAGTCACTCAGAAGGCTCACCGAACATCCCTAGAAAAGTCGAAGGCAGTAGAGAAAGAGATAAGAAAATTACTAGATGAAGGTTCCATTCAGGAAGTTAAATTCCCCAAATGGCTATCCAACCCAATTGTAATGCCCAAAAGCAACGAAAGCTGGAGAGTATGTATTTACTTTACCGACCTCAATAGGCCCTGTCCGAAAGATAATTTTCATCTCCCAAAGATAAATCAGCTGGTCGATGCCACTATAATGCATGAAAGAAAGATCTCTTTTGATGCTGACTCCGGATACCATCAGATACCAATTTATGAGCCAGACTATGGTAAGACCTTCTTCATAACGGCTATTGGGTTATATTGTTACAAAGTCATGTCATTCGGCCTCAAAAATGCAGAAGCGACTTATCAACGACTAGTCACTAAGAAGTTCAGTAAACAAATGGGAGAAATAATGTAAGTATACATTGACGACATGCTCATCAAAAGTAAACCCAAGGGCGACTACCTCTGAGACCTAACATGAACCTTTGAGATCCTTAGGAAATATCGAATGAAACTTAATGCTAGCAAGTGTTCATTCGATGTTCAGTCAGGAAAATTCCTAGTATATTTGGTTAGAAAAAGAGTGATTGAAGCAAACCCTGATCAGATCGATGCCATAAAAAAATTCCATCCCCCGCAGACTATTAGGGATGTCTAGAAGCTTACTAGGATGCTCGTCGCACTCAATCACTTTATCTCTAAATCTTCAGAGCACTGTCGACCATTCTTCCAATTGTTGAAAAACGATAATGGCTTAGTATGGAACGATTATTGCTCTAAAGCCTTGGAAAAGCTCAAGTCTTATATCAACAAGAAACCCTTGCTGGTGATCCCAAGTGAAGGCGACCCCTTATATCTATATCTTGCTATGTCGGACCACGCTGTGAGGTCATCCTTGGCATGCGAGAAGGAAGAAGGATAAAACCCGATCTATTACACAAGCAAGACGCTCCTGGATGCAGAGCAACATTATTTTCCCTTAGAGAAGCTCGCTCAGGCCTTAGTAATAGCCTCGAGGAAGCTGAAGCATTACTTTGATGCTCATTCCATCATCATGATCACCTTACTCCCCCTCAAAGTTGTTCTAAGGAAATTTGACCTCTCTAGCTGACTGTCAAAGTTGTCGGTAGAGCTTGGAAGATTGGATATTCACTTTTAACTAAGAACAACAAGTAAGGGGAAAATTCTAGATGATTTTATAGCTGAATTCATAGGGAATCAGCCTACTGCCTAATTAGAAATTGAGCAACCAACATAAGAGGAAGAAAGAACCTTCGACTGGACACTTTACATTGACGGATCCTCCAACTCCAAGGGGGAAAGATTTGGCATTGTATTGGTTACCCTAGAGAAGAATGTTCTTGAACAAGGGATCAGGATAGGATTTTAAGCCTCCAATAATGAAGCAGAATACGAAGCGCTAATTGCCAGCCTACGTAAAGTATAATTGCTAGGGGCAAAATTCCTTCGGGTATTTGGTGATTCAAAGCTAGTGTCTAAGAAGATAAGTTGAGACTCTAGCGCAAATGATGAGATGATGGTAGCTTACCCCGCTATTGTTAGGGGATTTATGGTAAATTTTGATAGATTTGATGTTCAGCAGTTCCCCAGGGGGCAGAATAGTCACGTTGATGCCCTAGTTGCTCTAAGCTTCGCCATTAACTCCGATGTAAGGAGAACCATTATAATAGAATTCCTCACGCAACCAAGCATTAACCAGACAGTCATATACCTAGTCCTCCACATAAAAAAGGCACCCAGTTGGATGGATCCCATCATAACTTACCTACGGAATGACACACTACTAAGCACCAAGAGATCGATGCACCAGATAAGAGTAAAAGCTGCTCATTTTTACTTATCTCCTGAAGGAAAACTCTATCGAAAGTCTTTCACTAGTCTGTACCTCTAATGCATTCACCCGGAAGATTTCGATCAGGTTCTTCGTGAACTTCATGGAGGCATTTGTGGGAGTCATACAAGAGGGAGATCATTGGCTTTTTGAGTGATAAAGGAAGGATGCTTGTGGCCATAC
The DNA here is from genome assembly GCA_949130495.1 of Sambucus nigra. Classification (NCBI taxonomy): domain Eukaryota; kingdom Viridiplantae; phylum Streptophyta; class Magnoliopsida; order Dipsacales; family Adoxaceae; genus Sambucus; species Sambucus nigra. The sequence goes on from OX422209.1 coordinate 683,400,638, forward strand.
ATGCAGAAGGATGCTGAAGTTTATGCTCAAGTATGAGAAGTGCTAGAAGTACTCCCGTATGTTCCACCAACCAGCTAGCGAATTCATATCATTAACTAGCCCGTGGTTATTCACCCTGTGGGGCTTGGATATTGTAATGCCTCTCCCTACCGCATCTAGAAATCACAAGTATCTGCTGGTCAGCATCGAGTACTTCACCAAATGGGTAGATACAGAATCACTGGCAAACATCGAGGACTCTGATATGAAGAGGTTCATAAGTAAGAACATCATCACCCACTTTGGGACGCCTAGGATGATCATTACTGACAACATCAGGCAATTTGAAAATGTCTTCTTTCAAGGCTTTTACGATAAGCATGGCATCAATCACCACTTTAGTTCTGTAGCATATCCTCAGAGAAAAGGGCAAGCTGAAGCTTCCAACAAGACAATGATCGATGGACTGAAGAAACGACTAGAAAAATCCAAAGGTGCCTGGGTAGACGAGCTACCTCACATTTTATGGGCTTATCGTACAACTCTAAGGAGAGCAGCGGGGGAAACCCCTTTGCGCTCACCTATAGAATGGAGGCAGTGATTCGATTGGAAGCAGGACTCCCTACTATGAGAACCACCTTGGTCAACCAAGGCCTCAATGATGAAGCATTACTCACTGAACTTTACTTAGCTGATGAGCGGCGAGAAATTTCACTAGTTAAGTTAGCATCTTACCAACAACAACTGGACAAACAATACAATTAAAAAGTCAATTTGAGGAAATTTCTAGTAGGGGATTGCGTCCTCAGGAAAGTCCCCAACAATGTTGTAAGACCATCAGACAGCAAACAGGGACCAAATTGGGAGGAACCTTTCAAGATAATAAGAGAGGACTTACAGGGGGCTATCACTTAAAAACGCTAGAGGGTAGGGAGATACCAAGGGACTGGAATGCATCCAACCTTAAGAAGTTCTACTTTTAGACTTCTATGTCTTTTGTTTTTCAGCATCATTAGTTTAGGCAAATTCTCATTTATAAACTAATGTTGCCTTTTATTTATCATCTTAGTCAATAAAGGTCGATTGGCCCACGCATTTTGAACATCTTGGTTGTTAAACGTTTTTTTTATCAAACTTCAATATGCATCATTTCTAAGCAATATACCCCCTAAAAACATAACAAAGTTCTGGGATTACTGATTCGTATCGAATTATGCATTTAATTACTCTCGAACTTATGCATTTTACCCCCCTCCGGTACTTTAATCCCTATAATTATGCTCATTAATCAAACAACCTCCATTTTATATGCTAAAATATTATTTGAGGTATAATTGAGCTTTTATAGGTATTAAAGTGCTTAGTATGAAGTTTGAACGCGTTCTGGTAAAGTTTCATCGCGATTCGCACGTTCAGGGGCATTTTCGTAATTTTATACTTTAGGATTTCTGCCCAAAGTCTTCACGGAAGTTGTAGCCCTCGGGCCAAGCTTCGCGTGGCCGTGAATGGTGCTTGAATCGGAGTCCGAACGAAGGAAACACGGACCTTTAATCGAAAAAGAATTATAAGAAATTCATTAACATTTCAAATAATACCCACCATGTCCCTTTCTCTTTTATAACAATTCCATTAATTCCCTTTGTGTCCCTACTTCGTTTTTTTTAGAATGGTTATGGTGATTTGGGTTTTGGCTCGGGTTTTGGGTTCGTTCGAAATCCGGGACTTTGGTTCAAAATTGGAGCTCAATCTTTGACCACGTACGCAAATGGGTCTTGAACATTTACTTTTTTGGAGCTTTTTGTCCACCATTAATGGAGGTGTGGAGTTCTTGGTTTTTAGCCGTTTTGAACATGGTGGTATTGGAGTTCTCGGCTTGGGCAGTTGCGTGGTTGTTAGGTTTTGATGGCAGGTCCGAAAACGCAAGGGTGGTGGTGATGCATGGGTCTTGGAACCACCATGGCAGCGCACATGTGGATATGGGTATACCATTGATGGATTTTTGGCTTTGTTACAACAAAGATTGCGTGGTGGGCTGTCACTCCAGCGCGATCGGATTTTGGTGTTTTTCCTTGACTCCGAGACATGAACCATTTTTACTATTCACGTGGTCGACCGTGATTTGGCCACTGGTCGACCGGTACTCTGTTTTTGTCCGAGACCTGTTAACTTCCCCCATTTCCCTTTTTCTATTTTATTTTTCCTCTTTTTTCCTTAGTTGAAAGAGAACTTAATCCCCTTTTATTTTGTTTTTCCTTTTTTCTTTATTTCTAATTGTAACTTACTATAAATAGACCCTTTGGTTTATTTTTGGAAAATATCTTGTAATTAGTTTAGACCTAGGGTTGGAGAGCTCATTTGGGGATTATTTTGTTGGAGTTTTCCCTCTCCTCTTTTTTGTTGTGTAAGATCTACCATTAATGGAAGCTTTACTATTCATTGTCACTTTTGCCTACTTTTCGTATCTTTGTCCATTTATTTCCATGCTTAGTTAAATATTTCCATGCCTAGATAATTTTAATTGTTAGATTTAATTAGTTGCTTTAATTAATTAGTTATTTTAATTAATGTCATTTATTATGTGTAGTGGCTAATTTAAATTAGGTTGTGTCGGATTGAACTCACCTAGGGTTGTTTGGTTGCTTTGCGTTGGTGATGGTGTTTACGTTTTTATTTCGAGCGTGTTGTCCTAGTTATTACACCTAGGAAATTTGACGTGGTATATCATGTATGCGCCATATTTACGACCTTGCGTGCATAATTTTCGGGGTATTTGTTGACGCCAAAATCATATTAGTCCTTTATGGGAATTTAGGGGTATGACAACTCTTAATTTCATTAATTAACGAAACGAGACGCAATCTTAATAATTCGTCAACCCATGTAACCATTTTATACTAATTAACTCAGATGAGGGATATTCGATGCAACCTATAGTTTTTATTCGCTTTGTTAATCATAGTTTAATTTACACTCACCTAGATTAATCTTTTCCTTTATTTTTTTTTATGTTAGCAATGATCCTTTACACTTTTATTTTTAGGGGTATTAAACCTTATAAATTCTAGCAACTCGTCTTTGTGGATTTCGATACCCGGACTTGGCTGCTATACTCACCTGTTGAGTGTAGTCATAAGTTTAGGTTTTTTCATAAAGGCGGTGAACAGAAAACAACGATCGGTGCTTGACGCGTGTCGCTTACATCAGGTTGATCAACTTGCTCCAGTCAAGGAATAAAGATCCTATAGTTGCAACAGTGTGCCATACTTATTGTGTTCAAAATTAATATATATATATATATATATATATATATATATATATATATATATATATATATATATATATATATATATATATATATAAAGCAAGGTTTCTGATTAACCTTCCTCTCATCTTTGTTGAAAACATAATTGTCCTCTTGAGTTGCTCCAGCAACAATAAAAGACCTACAGGGGATTCTTAGGCAATAAAGCCAACTCAAGGTTGGTCGCCAACTTAAGTTGGTTGAAAAATCATGTTTGGCGGATGACCCATTAACCAGGTACATTCTCTCCATCGCCCTAATTAGGCCTAAGAAAGTGTGACGACACAACCTAAAAGGTAAAGTGGACAGAATGATATGGATAAGGCATATTGGATTGGGAGAATGTTTAAACACGAGATATCAAAAACTCAACTGAAGGACCTTATACTCTTGACTCACTTGAGTCTACATTGTATAAGTGCTCATCTAGTTTGGAAATAGTGACAAAATTAGTGTCCCATTCCCTAGAAACCAAAGAGCCTAAGAATCTTCCTCTTATAGACATACTTGATTGAATTGGAGGTATAAATCATATCCACACACTCTAGTATTGCATACATGGTTCATATATTGCTTTAATTGATTGTGTGTGAGTTGTGTGTGGTTAATCCCATTTAAATTGGCTTTTTAATAATTTTTGGGATTTTTGAAAATTATTTTTTAAATAATTCTTTCATAATAAAATTTGGTTTATTAAACTTTAGGGGTCATCCTGTAATTTCTGGTTTTACCTTTTCATACCTAAAAGTTAGTTTGGGTAGGATCCGAAAGCGCTTGAGAACTCTTGGTGCTTATGTATTTATTTTAAAATGCGCGTGTGAGGTTCAATCGTAGCCCTACACGTGTCATGACCATACCGACCTGATTTGTTTTTCTTTGAAAACACATAACCTTTGTCCATTATCAGCCCTTGGATCGTTGTTATCAATGCTCTGCATGTGTTTGAGGCCAACCCCTCTGAACTTTGCTAGGCCAATCAGAAGCCGTTTAATGCACCGTTGTTCTTAAACCGTTGGATCAAACTCTTTCTCCCTTGACTTAATCTCTGCCCTTGATTTTGAATAAGCCTTCTCGATCCTTCCTTGCTCCCTATAAAAGGAGGCTTACCCTCAGCCTGAACAGACTTTTAGCATTTTGTCCTAATAGAGAGAGTAGAGAGATAAGATAGAGAAGAGAGAAGAGAGAAAAACAAAGAGAGAGAAACCCAGAGAGAGAGTGAAACCCTAATCGTCAAAACCCTATTTTCAAAACCCTAACCTATTTCAAACCCTAACTCATATCTCATAAACAGTTTTACCAAACATTATATCTGTGTGTTTGAGAGTGTTGTTGGTAGGGGTTTTAAGGGTGTTTAAATAGTATTATCCTCTGAGTCTAAGATCTTGTTTCCAACTTAGACTTTGCCTGTTACATATGTATTTCTCTTTAATAGAAACTATAGGAATGGCCATTGCATGTCATATTACACTTAGATCTGCATAGTTTAATTTCTCATCTTGAGAAATCACTTTTGTTGATTACTATTCTATAAATGTTTTTCAAAAACTTAGAATCAACAAATCTTCTTTCTGTTTCTAGTTCTTACGAAATAAGACTGTTGATCTAGTTGGAATCGGAATTGGTGGTTTCCAATTTCAAAATCATTTTCAAAACCCTCTCAAATTGGATATGACCTTGGCAGTCTTACGAGCAAGGTAACCTTGGATTCCCGGGTTATTTTAAAGGTCAAATACAGTTTTCTGCTTATAAAGAAGAGAGAAACCAAAAACAGTTCATATTAGATCTGATTTGTAATTCATTGGGATTGTTTGTATAAAATAAGTGTGTGTGTGTGTGTGTGTGTGTGTGTGTGCATGCATGTGTTAGAGTCACTTTCACAAACACTTGTCACACTATAACACATAAGTGTTGGGTATGAGATCTTGAATCTAAAGATCCGACGTAAAGACTGGAACAAAACTGGAGAAGTTAGCAAACTCAGAAATCCACATCAACATCAGACCTGGAGAGAAGTTAGAATCAACCAGTGGGTACATTTCTAAACTTAGATAGGACTGTTTTGTGTGCATGTGTGTTATATAGTTTGTAACATGAGAATTTTGTTTTAGTGAATTTTTGGTTTGTGACTTAGAAGTCACCGTGGAAGTTTGCTCAGTTGGGTGAGGTTTTACCACATTAAAAAATCTCTTGTACTTAATCTTTCTACATCTCCTCATCTCATTCTTGTGGTTGTGCTGAGTTTAATTATTTTAAATTATTTTACCAAACCTGTTAACAAAATCTTGAATAGATCTCATGCATGTTTTATTAAACACATCTTGTGATTAAACTGATTTGATTTAAAGAAAAGATTTTCTTCAGAAAATAGTTCGGAGTTACTTCAATAGTTTAATCTTGCATTAAACGGCCTTAGTAACTCTTTTTCAATTGGTATCAGAGCATGGGAAATTTCTTTTCAAAAGATCTTGTGTTTCTGAAATTGTTTTCTTAAAATCAAACTATGGACGAGAAAAATGAAAGATCTGGTAACTTGACCAGACCTCCTCTCTTTGATGGAAACAACTTTGCTTACTGGAAGGTAAGAATGGTTGATTTTATACAAAGAACCTTGGGAGATGATGTCTGGGATATCATTGAAAATGGATACACTTATCCTACTAATCCAGCCACTGAAGGAAGTAATGAGAGTATTAAGAAAGTATTAAGTGAATTCACTCAAGAAGAGAAGCAAGTTTCTCGAAACAATAACAAAGGAAAGAATTCCCTTTTTATGTCTATAAATGAACATGAGTTCAAAAGGATCTCATCCTGTACCACTTCTAAGGAAGCTTGGGATACATTAGTTACTGCACATGAAGGTGAAACTAGAGTTAAGGCTACTAATACACAGATGCTTATCCAGCAGTATAACTCATTAATTATGTCTGACTCTGAATCTTTTGATGATTTTTACATGAAATTGACTGAAATTGTGACCAAATTGCATGCTAATGGAATAACTTATGATAGACATGAAATTGTCTCTCAAATTCTAAGATAATTACCACAGAAATTTGATAACAACAGATAAGCTATTGAGGAGATGAGTGACCAAAATCTCACTCCTGAATTGCTCAGTAGTAAACTGATAACCGTGGAAATGAAATTAGAATTTAAGAAACAATTGATTCAGTCCCATAGGAAACAGACTAGTCCTAATTTGAGTTTCTCCTCTAAGATGATAAAACCTTATCTCAACACTCCTAATAATGATTCTAATGAGGAGTGTGATATAGATAGTTTGGATAATCATATTTCCTTGATGTCAAAACAATTTAAGAAAATTGTGAATTTTAGAAATAAAATGGCAACTAGACAAGGCAAGCCAAATTATCCAACACAGTTTAATCACAAACCTCATGAGAAAGGTCAAGACAAACATCACAAGGGCAATCATACGAGACCTAACAAAGACTATAAGAATACTGAATGTTATAGATGTGGTAAATTGGGTTACATAGCACAAGACTGTAGAGTTAACGTGAACAATACCAATAAACATACTAGGGCCAACATTTGCAAGACATGGGATGATTCAAGTGATTCTGATAATGAGGAACCTGAGTCATTTGATGTTTTTGATCCTTGCATGTCTTTCTATGCCAAGATAATCTATAATGATGATATGCATGTGCCTATGTATGAGAATGATGATAATAGCTCTACTTATGTTATTATGAATCATGTTGCTAGTGGTTTAGATGATTTAATTTATGAGAACATTGCTACTTATACTGCGGGGTGTGTGAGTCAAAGGGAAAGCGATAATAACGATGTCAATATGTGTGTGAGTTCAAAAATTAAATCCTTAGGGGTCACTTCACACACTACACTTAGTGATTCCGACACTGAAGACCTCCCTAATATTCACACACTTTATGCTAAGACTCTCAAGAAAAGCACTAGACTAGAGAAGACTGTGAAAGATCTCACTAGGAAACTAGAAGACCTAAGCCTGATGGTTAAACTTAACGCTGAAGAGTATACTACCCAATGTCTAACTTATGAAAATGAAGTCAGAATTTTTAATCAAAAATTAAAAAATTTGATTGAAACAAATGAAACTCTCGAGAAAAAATATAAAGGGACATTATTAGAATTGGAGCAATCTAAAGAAAAGACAGCAATTGTTTTCAAAAAATTTGTAAAATTTGAAAATAATTTCAACTGTTTTGATGGTTTTGTTGCTTCAAAAACCAATTCTGATGATCGAACTGGAATAGGGTTTTGCTCAAAATTAAAGACACAAGCTAAAAACTTTGAATCAATCAAGTTTGTGTGAGGAGGCAAAAGACCTATAGAAATTTGCCCAGATTTTCATTCCCTAAAAAATGAGTTTGATGAAAAATAAAACAAGTTTGATATTTGGGAATCAAGTAACTCTGAGTGTGTAAGTCCACCTAAGGCTAAATACATTTGCCCTCAAATTAGGAAGAGTGATTATGCTTTTCAAACTGTACTCCCTAGGAATAAGGTTCAACATCAAAATTCCATGAAACCTATGTTTAAAGACTTTCCTAAGGAGATACCCTCATCCAGCAAAATCTATATTGTTCCTACTGTGATATATACGGACATTCTTTTAAAGGATGCTATTCTAAAAGCTTAGTAATACCTGTTTGTAATACTCCTCTATACCAGAACTTTAACTACTCTAGGAGAAGCCGTAACAATTATTTTCTACCTAGACAACCAGACAAAAACTCTAACTATAGGAAGAGAAAGACCAACCTAAAAGAACATTTCCATGAAGGACGACTAATCACGTTTCTAAACCAAATGCTCATATCTTCCATAAAATACAAAATCATGGCAAAATATTTTTCAACAAAAATTTAATGCTCGCAAATTTTATCAAAAGAGGGAAAATGTGCGCAAAATAAAAACAAGAGCTGTTTAGGTTAGAAAAGATGAGTTATTGTCCCAAATGAAGTGTAACATTGTGATTACTGCTTTAAAAGATGAACACACTTCTTCTGGATGGTATTTAGACTCAGGGTGTTCAAAATACAAGACTGGTGATGATACAAAACTTTTAAACAAAACCAGCTTCACTAGAGGAAAAATTATTTTTGGTGATGGTGTATCATCTCAAATCATTGGTAAAGGAACACTCCAAGAAAAAGGATTACTTATACTTGAAAATGTTCTCCTAGTAAAAGGTCTTAAGGATAATCAACTTAGTATCTCGCAACTTTGTGACTCAAATCATATTGTCACCTTTTCAAAGTATAATTGCAAAATTTTAAATGAAAAAGATGAGTGCATTCTTATAGGACTTCGGACTTCGGACACCTGACAATTGTTATACTATCCAGGCTGTCACCGAGGTCTGTAACATTGCCAGAATGAATGACAATGAAATATATCATAACAGGATGGGTCAAATAAATTACGATAACCTTAGTAGATTGTCTTCACAAGAAATAGTTAGAAGAATTCCAAAGATCAAACCAATCTCTAATATTGTCTGTGGATCATGTCAGGAAGGAAAAATTGTTAAGGCAACTCATAATAAAGTTAATGGTATCCTAACTTCTAAACCTTTGGAGCTCATCCATATGATTCTAATGGGTCCCTCTCGTAATGTTAGTCTCGGTGGACATAGTTACATTCTTGTTATGGTTGATGACTTCACTAGATTTACTTGGGTGGCCTTCTTAAAACAAAAATCTGACACATTCCAAACCTTTTTGAAAATTCTACTTCGGATTGAAAATGATAAGGACACTCAAGTAAATAGAATTCGTAGGGATCGAGGTGGAGAATTCATAGATTCAGGTGTTATAGAGTATTGTGACTATAATGGTTACAAACTTGAATTCAGTGCTCCCAAAACTCCCCAACATAATGGAGTTGCTGAGCGCAAGAATCGTACTCTTTAAGAGATGGTACGTGTTATGATTCATGCCAAGTGCCTACCTAAATACTTTTGGGTAGAATCTATTAGAACTACGTGTCACATCATCAATAGGGTTTATCTTAGGAAGAATTCTAAACAAACTCCTTACGAATTATGGTATGGGAAAAAGCCCAATCTTAAACACCTTAGAACCTTTGGTAGTACTTGTTATGTCTACAAAGACAGAGATCACCTATCTAAATTTGAGACTCGTGGAGATAAAGATATCTTCTTAGGATACTCTCCTGATAGTAGAGCATACCGTGTTTATAATATTCTCACTAAGACCTTAATGGAATCCGTAAATGTTATTGTGCGTAACACTACTGTTGAAAGTAAGACCGGAGAACCAATTATTATGGAAGAGTTTGAAAATGGTTTAGAAAATGACTCTCCATAAATAGATGATTCTTTACCAATTAAGACACCTGAAGTACCTAACTGGGTTTCTAAAGATCATCCCATAGATAACATTGTTAGTAACCCTAGTGAACCTGTGCGTACAAGATCTCAATTGAGAAATTATGCTCATTATGTATGTTTTGTTTCCCTTATGGAACCAAAGAATGTAAATGAGGCATTGAATGATCCTCATTGGATTTCTGCAATGCAGGAAGAACTACGTCAATTTGTCATTCATGATGTTTGGTATCTTGTACCTAAGCCTGATCATAAAAACGTTATTGGTAAAGGTTGGATATTTAAAATTAAATCTGATGAACGTGGGGTAATCATTAGAAACAAAGCCAGATTAGTTGCACAAGGATACTTTCAAATTAAAGGAATAGATTTTAACGAGACTTTTGTAGCTGTTACTCGATTAGAATCTGTTCGTCTTCTTTTCGCAATAGCTTGTTACTTACATTTTACCCTTTACCAAATGGATGTCAAATCTGCCTTTCTTAATGGAATCTTGACTGAAGAGACCTATATTGAACAACCTAAAGGGTTCATTGACCCTTAGTATCGAAATCATGTTTTTTGTCTTAAAAAGGCTTTATATGGATTGAAATAAGCACCAAGAGCTTGGTATGAACGTCTTTCCAACTTTCTCTTAGACAAAGGTTTTAAGAGAGGTGGAAATGATCAAACCCTTTTTTTCAAACATTTTGACAAACATATTATTATAGCTCAAGTTTATGTTGATGATATCATCTTTGGGTCCACTTCTCCCTCAGGAGTCAAATCTTTTTCTGCAATTATGCATAAAGAATTTCAAATGTCTCTTATGGGGGAGTTACAGTTTTTCTTAGGTTTTCAATTCAAACAGAATTCAGAAGGCTTATTTGTTTCACAATCTAAATATGCTTTAGAGATTGTCAAAAATTCGGTCTTGAAAGTGCCAAAGATTCTAAAACTCCCATGAGTACTATGATAAAACTCTCTAAGGATGATAATGGTAAATCCATAGATCCTACTCTATATCGTAGTATGATAGGAACCTTACTATACCTTACTGCTTCGCGTCCTGACATTATGTACGCAGTTTGCGTGTGTGCCCGTTATCAAAATAATCCTAAAGAGAGCCACTTAATTTGTGTAAAAAGAATCATTAAGTACATAAAAGGCATTCTAAATTTAGGACTTTGGTACACTAATGATACTCCTAGTACTATAATTGGATACACTGATGCCGATTGGGCAGGGTGTACTAATGATAGTAAGAGCACATCAGGAGCTTGCTATTATATAGGTAACAATTTAGTAGGTCGGAGTAGTAAGAAGCAAAATTTCACTTCTTTATCCACAACTGAATCTGAGTACATAGTTGCTGGTAGTTGTTGTGCCCAATTACTTTGGCTTACAAAAATGCTAAATGATTATGGTATTCAAGAAGATCAATTACATCTTTATAATGATAATCAAAGTGTGATAAATATTTCTAAGAATCCGGTTCAACACTCGCGAACTAAACATATAAAAATTAGACATCATTTTATACACGAATTAGTTGAAACTAAGGAATTAGAAATCAACTATCTTCCTACTGATTTGCAACTCGCAGAAATGTTTACCAAAGCTTTGTATTTCAATAGATTTATTTCTTTGCAAAAATCGATAGGAATGGTTTGCGATGAATAAACTCCTATAACTTCAGTTTTTACTCCCTTTGTCCATTTGAGACAAAACGGGGGAGTAATTTGAGTCTTCAGAGTTCATTTTTTCTTGCACATTATTCTAATAAGCTTGATCTTAGTATTCTTTGCAGGAATTTGTACCATTAATGTTTTTAGGGTATTGGTTTTAATTAGTTGAGTTATGTAATTTTCTTTTTCTAGGAAATGGGTAGATAGAATTCTTGTATAGGAAAAGGTTTTTCCTTATTTCTTTTTGTAGCCCTATGAGTCCCAGTTAACTCAATGGAGATTTTATCTCATATTTTCAAAGGGGGATATTGAAGCACCTTATACTCTTTACTCACTTGAGTCTACATTGTACAAGTGCTCATCTAGTTTGGAAATAATGACAAAATTAGTGTACATTTCCCTAGTAACCACAGAGCCTCAGAATCTTCCTCTTATAGCCATACTTGATTCAATTGGAGGTATAAATCACATCAACACACTCTACAATTGCATACATGGTTCATATATCGCTTGAATTGATTGTGTGTGAGTTGTGTGTGGTTAATCCCATTTAAATTGGCTTTTAATAATTTTTGGGATTTTTTAAATAATTCTTTCATAATAAAATTTGGTTTATTAAACTTTTGGGGGCATTCTGTAATTTTTGGTTTTACCTTTTCATACCTAAAAGTTGGTTTGGGTTCCGAAAGTGCTTGAGAACGCAGGGTGCTTATCTATTTATTTTAAAATGCTGTGAGGTTCAATCGCAGCCATACACCTGTCACGACCATACCGGCCTGATTTGTGTTTCTTTGAAGACACATAACCTTTTTCCATTATCAGCCCTTAGATCGTTGTTATCAATGCTCTGCATGTGTTTGAGGGCAATCCGTGTGAACTTTGTTAGGGAAATCAGAAGCCGTTTAATGCACCGCTGTTCTTAAACCGTTGGATCAAAGTCTTTCAACCTTAACTTAGTCTCTGCCCTTGATTTTGAACAGACCTTATCGATCCTTCCTTGCTCCCTATAAAAAGAGGCTTACCCTAAGCCTGAACAAACTTTTGGCATTTCATCCTAATATATAGAGTAGAGAGAGAAGAGAGAGAAGAGAGAAAAAGAAAGAGAAAGAAAGCCAGAGAGAGTGTGAAACCCTAATCCTCAAAACCCTATTTTTAAAACCCTAACCTATTTCAAACCCTAAGTTTTACCAAACATTATATCTGTGTGTTTGAGAGTGTTGTTAGTAGGGGTTTGAAGGGTGTTTAAAGAATATTATCCTCTGAGTTTAAGATCTTGTTTCTAACTTAGACTTTGTGTGTTACATCTGTATTTCTCTTTAATAGAAACTATAGATTTCGCCATTGCATGCCATATTACACTTAGATTTGCATAGTTTAATTTCTCATCTTGAGAAATCACTTTTGTTGATTACTGTTCTATAAATATTTTCAAAAACTTAAAATCAACAAATCTTCTTTCTGTTTCTAATTCTTACGAAACAAGACTGTTGACCTAGTTGGAATCGCAATTGGTGGTTTCCAATTTCAAAATCATTTTCAAAACCCTCTGAAATTGGATATGACCTTGGCAGTCTTACGAGCAAGGTAGCCTTGGATTCTGGGATTATTTGAAAGGTCAAATACAGTTTTCTTCTTCTAAAGAAGAGAGAAATCAAAAACAGTTCATATTAGATCTGATTTGTAATTCATTAGTATTGTTTGTATAAAATACGTGTGTGTGTGTGTGCATGCATGTGTTAGAGTCACTTTCACAAACACTTGTCACACTATAACACAGAAGTGTTGGGTATGAGATCTTAAATCTAAATATCCGACGTATAGACTGGAACAAAACTGGAGAAGTTAGCAAACTCAGAAAGCCACATCAACATCAGACCTGGAGAGAAGTTAGAATCAACCAGTGGGTACATTTCTAAACTTAGATAGGACTGTTTTGTGTGCATGTGTGTTATATAGTTTGTAACATGAGAATTTTGTTTTAGTGGATTTTTGGTTTGTTACTTAGAAGTCACCGTGGATGTTTCCTCAGCTGGGTGAGGTTTTACCACGTTAAAAATCTCTTGTACTTAATCTTTCTACATCTCCTCATCTCATTCTTGTGGTTGTGCTGAGTTTAATTGTTTTAAACTATTTTACCAAACCTGTTAACAAAATCTTAAATAGATCTCATCCATGTTTTATTAAACAAATCTTGCGATTAAACTGATTTGATTTAAAGAAAAGAGTTTCTTCAAACAATAGTTCGGAGTTACTTCAATAGTTTAATCTTGTATTAAATGGCCTTAGTAACACTTTTTCATCAACATCACTTAGTCGGTTAAAAAGCCCAAAATAATTAAAAAGTTTTTGTACTAATCATTCATACTATGATCAGACTTATCAATTACGTTTTTGGTCAAACACTAATGACAAGCAATCAATAAATAAGGTTAATACATGTTTAGTTAGCAAATGCTCAAGATATAAATAAGCGTCTGTATGTGTCATTAAGAACCATATGATTACATTTACATCAGAAGACTAAGAAACACTTAAAGACCTACGATGAACCAACACGATGAGCAAGGTAGTTTGCTACTCTAGTTCTCCGACCATCATCAGGATGAGGAACTAAGTCTTCTTCAAAGCCCTATGGACGTGGCTCTAGAAGCTGTGCAAGAATAACATCTATTGGGATCCAACGGTCATCCCTCGAGAAGGGATTTTGCAGAGTAGGTGAGCGAATGGTCTGATATTTATACCACATGGTGGATTCCTTAGGAAATTTCCATTCCGTAAGAATGTTCATCCATCCCCTGGAAAATCAAGTTCTTTGGCCTCTTTTAGTCTTACTGTGACATCTGTCCAACCTTGGTCATAACCATCAGCCCAAACCTGTCGGGGACCCTTTCGGAACAACTATCTCAATCGTGTGATATCCCGTTGAAGACCAGTAGTAATCACATAGGCTCAATGATAGTCTTCTTTCATCTTGACAATCTTCCTCTTGGAATCTTGATTGTCAGTTTGAGAAACTATAGTAGACGATGAGGATCCTCGCAACACCAAAGGAGGTCCAGATGGAGTATTTTCTCCGAGACGAACAATTTTTTTATTAGAGCATAATTTTCTCTTTGCAATAACTCCCCTACCTAGTTGATTTCGGGCGTATCGAGAATTTTTTCTCTTAAGGCGTCCATCTCCTCCTGCATAGAGGCACCAATTCCCTCTATTTCCTCAAGCCTATCCTTGAGCTTAGCAACTACCTCAGATTGATTTGTATAATCTTGGTTTTTCTCCCTCAGGGATTTATAGATCCTTATAAAAGCTCGGTATTGAGAGCTTATGTTTGGACAAAGAATATGGCCTAGGCGGGTGTTAGCAGGAATATAATCATATAAATCAATGAGCTACATCAAACTAAACAAGAAACAAAAGTAGCAAGAATCAATAGTGAAATAAAAAAGGTTGCTTTTCATTAAAGGGCACATGCCAGTATAAGTGAAGGAAAAAAGAAAAAATAAATAAATACAATCGATGAGAAAAAATAAGAGCAGAGCCTAAAATTCCTAGGAGGCCTCAACCTGGTCAGCCATGGAGAGCCCCTTGCCTTTATCAGTAGCTTGGTCAAAAGGAACCTCACCTTCACCAACACCTGGGGCAGCCTCTCCAGATGGGATAATGACCCCATCTGGATTGACCAGTGCAGCCCCAACAACAGGAGTTATGGACTCCATGCCATCCTGTGCATCTGGTTGGGCAGAAGGAGAGTCTTCAAGAGAATTGCAACCAGGATGATGCTGGGAGAAGAGGGGGGAGTCAGCAGCAACTCCAACAGCAGTCAAGGCTTGATCCCAGTCATTTTTGAGACATGCATAGAGAAGATAAGCAATCTGGCATTCGGCTTTGTCATACGCTGCATCCCAACCTTCATTATATCCACTTTCTTGAACGATTGCTGCTTACTCCTTCAGCTTCTCCACTTTCATGACCAGCCCCTTTTTTCCTGTGCCTCTACCACATCCAGCTTATCCGCAATCATGACTGTAGACACCACATTCTAGGACCCTCTAAGTCTCTCCTTAGACTCCTAGAGCTTCCCCTTTCGACCATGAACCTAGGTCGCACATTGAGTATCGATCTAAAGACCATCGGGAATTGAATCCTGTCAACTCTTTTGTCAGAGCAAAATCTCTTCGAATCTTTGAAGGGATCTGAATACTCTTTGAAATGGTCCGCCCCATGCATGAATCAACATAACGGTTCCGACTAATGGACCATTTCACTATCAAAAACAAATTTAGAGGCCATCGGGCTCTCCCAGGCCCGAATTGACCCCAATCAACTCCATCGTCAGAGCGAAAGCTCTTTGAATCTCAGAAGGTCACTTAAACCCCTTTCCAATGGTCTACCCCGTGCGATAATTGGCATAACAATTTAGACGAACGATCAGATTTCCCTCAAAAATCGATCCGGAGGCCACTGGGCGCTCCCGTACTCCGTTTGACCAAAGTCAACTCTTCAGATCGAATGAGACTAAATGAATCTCTGAAGGGCACTGAATAACCTTTTTAACGATCCACCCTGTGCATGATTCTGACCTATGGTACGGATGAATGATTTGTTTTACGCCGAGAGATCACCGAGCGCTTCCAGGCCCCGGTTGACCAAGGTCAACTTTCCGAACCAAGAAAAACTATTTGGAATGTCGAAGTACATCTCCTAACCTTTCCAATGGTCCACCCCGTTCATGATTCTGACTTACTACATGGATGAATGATCCGTTTGCATCCGGTGATGTCCCGTCCAAAGGAATGATGTGCGATTCTGAGCCACATTTGACCCAGAGAAAACTCCCAGACCTAGGAGTGGTCCAAAGGACTCTTAAATACCTTTTTAACGGTATGCCCCGTGCACGATTCGGATCAAAGGTTTGTGCTCTATAGTCTTTGTTCCAAAGAAGTCGGCACGAGACTGCCAATTGGCAGGTCCTGAACCCTGCTTATCGGAACAGTGTCAAGGGTGACATACTGATAGGCATCCCCTGGGCTAGGACGATCGACACCCCCTTTTTTCCCTATAAATAAGGGTCGTGACCTCATTCCCAGGACAACAAAACCCATCAGCATTAGTGATCTCAGCAATATTCTCTCGAAGCCAGCGAAGTTCCATATGAGAAATTCCATTCAAGATTAAATACATTTCACACCCAGTTTGGAAAATATCCTTCTCTCTTATCAACATCCATCAACATTTAAAGGAGTTCATCCAAGATCCAAGCTTAAAGCTTCAAATAATGTCCAATTCCTTCTCCCTCTCTTTTAAATCTCTTGTTTTTGCATAAGTTACTTTAGATTCATAATCTAGTCCATACATATTAACATCTATGATTTTATTAGTATATTGCACATAATTTATTTTTTATTAAAAACCCCAAATCAAATAAAAGAGTGTTACACCCGTAAATTCCGAGCGGAATTATCCACCACACTTTTTTCAAAAACAAAAACACATTTTCTACATGTACACACCTAATAAAATTTTGTTCGAATCTATGGGATAAACCCTGCCCCTATTTTACATTCGAACTACGTGGACTTTGATGCCTTTATAGGGTACGTAAGTGTCTGGGATTAAAATCCGAGACTCGAGTCCAATTTTCTAATTTCTCTTATTTTTCGTAATCCTCAAAGTTACTCATTATTATCATACATATGTATATAATATATTTGTTCGCGTCTCATCCCACATATATTATCATTTCCTAATAACGATTAATATCACGATGAACGCTCATATTCTATCTTCTACATTTATTATTATTTTGGGAATATTACTATGGATGATCTCACCCTATCTTTTCCATGGTATTGGTCGAACAATTCCAATCTCCATTATATAAACACATGCATACACTTCACGGGGATAAAGAAAAATAGTCATATTTGCCCATGAGATACTGAAAGGGCGGGATGAGTGCATAACACCTTCCCATTCTGTAACTTAGCCCCCGGACCTCCGATCTATTAGTTTCGCATATATCACTTTGTCCTTGATGTCGCTCTCTCGTAGTGGAAACATATTCTTTTGCATGTTTTGAGCAAAATTGGCTGGTGACTCTATCTTATTACATTTACCCCACACTGACGATGATCGAAGCCCCCTTTTCGAAGAGAAGGGTGTGAGACTGCGATGCAGTTTCTTCCCTAGGGGATCCTCCTCCTTCCTTCCCCCCCGGAACTAATGCCGTGCCGACCGGGATGGCCACAATGGTGACTCTGCTGGGGACTTTTTAAGAGGGCTAGACTATATTTACATGGGTGTTTTATTTCCTTGTATATTACCCTGTTTGCATGTTCCCCTTTATTATTCTTATGTACCTCATGCTATGCTACTATTCACACACTTGTAGAAGATTCTCCATATACACTTCACACCACATGCACCTAGGATCACGTGTATCCACATATTGCACACATAACTTGTCCATGATTGGTATGGCTTTACTTTTGGTACTTGTACTTTGCTCCCTGTTTGGCATGATCAAGAAAAATATACTCTCACCATAAGATACTAATAAGATAATCATGCATGATTCACACGACATCACCAGAGAGCATTGTTACTGACCAAATTTTGTCCCGTAACTGGAGCGTCACTTCGTGATGGGCGCTGGTCTGGTAGGGCGCAGTTAGCCTAAGAAATATGACTCTCACCTTCCATTGGTCAAGTACCTTTGACGTATATCGAACGGTTCCCCCGCATTATACCGCTTGACTAAAGTCCTGTCGGGAGGTATATCGCAAGGAAATCGTTCACGTACGTCGAGTATATCGAATTTTCTCTCACACGTACCATACCCATGACCTATATAGTGAGGCAATTCATGAACACTCAGGTGTATCAAATGGCTTGTCCACACGTACCGATTGCCCTCAACAACAAGACGTAGATCATGAAAGTCATGGTAAAGGGGGAACCCTTTCCAATTCTCCCAAACAAACTACATATCCACATATAGGTGTCAAGCCTAGGACACACATGTTTGATTGCCACCCAAATTTTTGCCCAATTTTAAAACGGGACCCTGCCCATGAGCCTGGTTACAAGTCTAACCATAGCTTTACATATTTTACAAACCCAATTTTTCTAAGCTCAGGTCCCGTCCGACATTTTATTTTGCATTTAGGAGAACTTAATACAAGTGAGAAACTAATAAATATAATAATCATGCTGAGACATGTCTCTCGTATTTTCCCCTCTCTTTATAAAAATGTAAAAAAAAACATTTATCCCTCTTTTATCAAAAATAAAAAAAATGTTTTTCCTCCTTTTCCCTCAAAACACAAGAGAGAAAACATTTCCGTCCTCATCTTTTTCAAAAATGTCAAAAAAAAAATCCTCCTTTTCCCAAAAATAACATATTCCCTTCTTCTCTTTTGAAAATAAATTATATTTTTCCCCTCTCAAGTCAATCACATACCCTTCGCCTGGCTCTCATTGGATTTGGTCTTCAGTCAAACCCCCCCAAAGTTCTATTAGTCCCTTTACTTCCTCTGAGTTCGAAACTCACCCTCCTTTCATGGAGAATACGGATCAAGTGACGAATGTACAGCTACATTTGTTGACGGTTCTGGCTTAGCTCACTGCCAAACTTAATAACCTTCAAACCAAGGTTCATAAGTTGCAAAGAAATCGGGTCCCTGTCCCCGAAGATCCCGAGGTCATTTTTTCTCGCGCCATGGGTCTGCCCACACCTGACCCTATTTTAGTTCCTGAATAATACCATCATGATCCATGGTCTCCTCCTGACAATGGACTGCCACCAGCCTAGCATCCTATTCCAAACCTTGCTCAGACCGAGGCTAATTTACCCGTAACTGTTGACCCAAAAGAGGAAGAACTGAACAAGGTAAAGGAAGACCTCAAGGTTCTAACTAAGAAATTCGACCAGGTCAGAATCTCTAGGAACTATACAGACTACACCCACATGTCTCCCTATCCTAAAGCTAAGTTACCAAAAAAATTCAAGATGCCCAATATCGAGAAGTTTGGAGGCAGTGGACCCTCGGTCATTCATTTTCATAGCTATCACTGAGCCATGACTCTCCTAGGGGCTTTCGAAGAAATAATGGCTCAAATGTTCCAGCAGATTTGAAAGATGGCAATCTCTATTGGTTTCTATTCCCTGAAGAATCCAGAATCCATAGGTAGGAAGACGTTGCCCATGAGTTTATTTCACAGTATAAGTACAACGAGGAGCTAGAGGTTACCCGCCGTGACTTAGAGCTACTTAAATAGAATCCTGGGGAATCATTCAGCAACTTCATATCTAGATGAAGAGAAAAAGCTGCCCAATCGGCCCTTTGAAGAAGAACAAGTCAACATTGTGAAGAAGTAATTCCTACCTCATGTATGAGTAACCATGGGAGGACAATATTACCCTCACTTTCGAGCCCTCCGAGAAGCAAGAGTAGAAATCGAATAAGGTCTTGTCAAGACAAAAGTTAAACCGAAGAAAATCTCTGGACAGTTTTCTCCTATAAAGTTTGAAAAGCCCACTAGTATCACAGTTTCTACTATCAACAACATCCCTCAGCCTGCTACTTGGTTGGCACCAAAAAGTTACCCAAAACCAATCCAGAAGTAATACACCGAGCTTCACGCTCCTCTCTCCAAAGTCTACCAGGCTCTCATAAACCGAAACCTGATCAAACCCTTGGACCCTCGTCCGTTACCAAATCCACTTTCGAAAAACTTCAAACCTGATGCCCATTGTGACTATCACCAAACTACTGGCCATATGACTCACCAATGTTTCCATCTCTGAAACACAATCCAAAGCCTAATTGATCGGGGTATCATTACCCCCGCCATCTAATCCTAAACCAAACACTACCCATAATCCACTCCCAAATCATACAAATGCCATCTTCCTAGAAGAAGACTCGGAACTCGACCCATATACTCAAATCATGCCAAGTAAATCACCAGTCATACCTATATACTCTCCTAAACCTCTCCAAATGTGCCCATATTTCCTCTTAGACCCGACCAGCCTTGCTGATCAAACCTTATCACTCCTCACCAGAGCCTGCATCGCTGCCCGTACCCGTTCTAGAGGAAAAGATGTGGAATTGTCAGAAATGATAAACCAACTCCTAGAGTTCGGGCTGAAATTTCCCTCCCAGATGACCATCGACTATCAGAGATTCAGTGGGATGTTCTTAGAAGCTCAAAAATGGTCTGAAGAGTTAGACAACTGGGTAAGCCATCCGATGAAGTCGGTCTAAATGACCTGGTCCAGGTCATGGTAGATTTGTTTCGATAGACTGGTGATATTTATAGTATATCCGAGATGCTCGACGCTTTGAATTACAAGGGCACCTTGTCCCCACAGTCTTGTATTTCCCTGCTGAATGGGAATAATTATACGAAGAAGCCATAGAAGTTGTAGAGTGTATTAACTTTACATGGAAATATAATATTATTGCCACCGAATGGGGACACAATTTTAAAGACTCGGATGAATAGCGAGATTTAAGAAAGACTAGTCTGGTAGCCAAACTATGAGGAGTGATATCATTCGAGGAGTTGCTAGGAGAGATCAACCAGGTAGCTGAGCAACCTGATATCGATAAAGAAACATGGTTTTTATTTTTTCCTTCTTCCATGAACCACATGACTATGTCGGGGAGACATTACCAGAACTCAAACTTATAACCATTAACAAGTGATAAGGTAAAGGTGTTGAGAATATCCCTATGGCAAAAATGACTCTCGAAGAAAGTAAGGTTCTTGATCAACTGAAGAAAACTCAAGCTAACATCACTCTATGGGGACTTTTCATGTCTTCCCAACTGCACCGAAATTCCCTAATCAAGCCGCTCATAGGACCCACAGTTCCTCCCTCAACCACACCAGAAGAAGTAGTGAACATAGTTGGATCCTTAACCTCTACTCGAATTCTCTCCTTCTTCGAAGAGGAAATCCCTAAGAATGGTCCCAACCATAATCATGCTCTCAATATATTTGTTGAAGTTATGGGGAAAACTGTCCCCCTCTCACTCATCGACAACGAATTAGCTCTGAATGTGTTGGCCCTATAAATCCTATTATTAAATTCCAAGTCATCAACATCCTAGCCTGTTATAATCTGCTGCTCGGATGATCGTGGCTCCATAGCATCAAAAGGGTATCTTCTTGCCTTTATCAGAAATTGAAGTTCTTTGCCCATGGATAAGTTATCACCATATTGGGAGATATTAACAACATCGAGAATGTAAGAACCAGTAATCCGGTACTCGTGATACAACACGAGGTAAATAATATGCTGCTATCAGGCTTCTAAATTGAACCACTCCTACTCCCAGTAGGGGAAGACTTCAAAGACGGGGTTTGTCCAGAATATGATCCTCATGGAAATGTCAATGTAATCTAGATGTTCAAGAAAATGCACTTCATGCCTAGACTGGGGCTAGGGCAAAGACAACAAGGGATAACTGAACCTATTATATTGAAGGAGGCCTTCCCTCCCTGTGTCTTGGTTTATCAACCATCAGAAGAAGAACTCAGATTGATCCGTCAGCCTCGACAGAAGAGAAAGTTAGAATGCACAAGAACTATCTTGGGAGATTCCTAAATGGAAGATTCATCAAAGAGGGTGAAGATTTCCCCTTTTGCGTCTTCCCTAAGCCTTGGTATGACCCTATAGACAAGAAAATAAAACCAGGAATGGAGATATTTTTTTAAGACAGTTACCCGAGGGCTGAGAGTTCCCAACACTGTGTACAACCACTCATTGAAGAGACTGTAGCTGATACCAGGGATTCTGAGGACAACGACTCCGAGGACTCTTTCAACTTGTAGATACTGGGGTTGTCACTCTGCATGATACACTCAGGGACTACATTATCTGATCCATCCTACCTCGTCAAAGATGTTGATATACCTCTTATCAATTGGCATGCTGCACCTGTGCCACCTGCTAATATTCAACCTAACCCTGATGTATACCTCCTTTCCCCTGTAGTTGTTTCCTTTCATTTTTATGTAATCGAGACCTCATTTGATGAGGTTCTCAATGTTGTTTTTCCTATCAATGAAATAAACGAAGATTTTGAATATCTTACTATGCCTTACATTAACTGTCTTCATTCTAATCAAACTCTTGATGATGATGACTTTACAAATGAAAAATTCTTAACTGATCTAAATAAGGTTAATAACAAATGACATAACCACGTTCAAGTTAATGAAGATGAAATCATTATTATTAATCTCGATTTTAGTAGCCAAATGTGCGAGATTAGGATAAGGGCTACCCTTGATAAGAACGAGTGCATGCAAATCGAAGAGCTACTGAAGGAATTTGTGGATGTCTTAGCATGGTCCTATGATGATATGCCTGGCATTGACCCTGAGATAGTACAGCATGAGATTCCAACTCTCCCGGAATGTAAACGAGTCAAACAGAAGCTGCTAAAGCTCCGGACCAAATGGTCACTCAAGGTTAAAGAAGTAGTTAAGAAAATAAATGTGGGATTCAATCGTGTGATTGAATATCCTATATGGCTAGCCAATATTGTACCTATGCCAAAATAGGGAAGAAAGGTTCGCATGTGTGTCGACTATAGAGACTTGAACAAGGCAATTCCGAAGGATGATTACCCGCTACCCAACATAGATATAATTATGGACAACATAGCCAGTCACGCTCTCAAGTCATTCATTGACAGATTTCTCGGATATAACTAGATCAAGATGTACCCTGATCATCAAGAGAAAATCGCATTCATCACCCATTGGGGAATGTTTTTCTACACTGTCATGCCATTTGGTCTTAAAAATATTGGGGCTACCTACCGAAGGGCTGCCACAACCATTCTGCATGATTTGATACATAAGGAAGTCGAGGTATCTGTAGGTAACATGATTATCAAGTCTAAGACTAGAGAGGGCCATATTCCCTCTCTTCGGAAATTCTTTGAATGACTGCGACAGCACCAAATGCGGCTTAACCTACACAAATGTGTTTTTGGTGTTACTAAAGGGAAAATCTTGGGATTCAAGGTTATTTAGAAAAAGGATAGAAGAAGATCCTGCCAAGATGAAAGCCATACTTGAGATGCCATACTTGAGATGCCATACTTGAGATGCCATCTCCTCGAACGGAGAAAGAAGTCTGAGGATTCCTTGGGAAATTACAATACATCAGTAGATTCATCAGCCAATTAACTTCCATCTATGAACCCATCTTCAAACTTCTCTGAAAAGATTCAACCAAGGTCTGGAATGAAGATTTCCAAGAAACATTTGACCGAATTAAGGAATACCTAACCTGACCTTTGGTGCTTATGCTACCACAGCCTTATCTTTCCTTACTCCTATGCCTAATCGTGATCGATTCTGCAGCTGGGGCTCTGCTAGCTCAATACCTTAAAGAAACCCACAAGGAGAAATCAATTTACTATGCAATCTGAAAATTGGTTGGTGATGAAGTTAACTCCTTCGCCTTGGAAAAAGTATGTGCCACTCTTGTCTAGGTTACCCAAAAGTTATGGAACTACATGCTCACCTTCCCCATCACACTCGTATCTCGGATAGATCCAATAAAGTACCTACTCGAGAAGCTTACCTTGTCCAGCCGAATGGAACATTGGTTGATGGTCCATGATGAGTTTGATATCACTTATGCTATATAGAAATCCATGAAAGGAAGAGACATATCTGACTACCTTACTGACTACCCTATGGAAGAGGCGATGTTTGGATTTCTAAATTCCCAAACGATAATATCCTTTGAGCCTCCGAAGAAGATCTTTGATGGAAAATGTTCTTTAACGGCGCTGCCAGCAAAAAAGGATATGGCATTGGAATCCTCTTAATTTCCCATGATGACTCCCACACTCCTATTTCCATCAAATTGGATTTCCCCTGTACTAACAACAAGATTGAATACGAGGCATGCACAGTAGGTCTCAAAGTTTCCCTCAAGAAAGGAATTCGATACCTCGATGTCTATGGGGATTCAACCCTCATCATCGGTCAAGTACTCAGGAAGTGGAAAGTCAAGGATGAGAAAATCTTACCCTTCTATTCCCACCTTGAAGAACTAGCTTTCCAATTCCAAGAAATCAACTTCCGCTATCTTTCCCGAGTAAAGAACATCCTGGCTGATGCCCTTGCCACCTTAGCCTCCATAATTGACATGCTCGAAGGAATAACCATGGCCCCCATCTTTGTCCAGAAATAAGACAAACTAACCCACTGCTACCACATTGAGCTCTGCACAGAGGAAGAACCCGAAATATCCAACTGCTGGTACTATAACATTTGGCACTTCCTCAAACATGGTAGGTATCCCCAAGGAGCTGACAAGAAAGACCGAGAAACTCTTTGCATACTGGCCACCCAGTATATTATCTATGATAAAGCACTATTTAAGAGAAACTTCGATGGAATCCATTTACACTGCATCGCAGGGGATGACATTGAATAGATAATACAAAAAATCCACAGCGGGGAATGCGAACCCCATATAAATGGCGATATGCTCGCCAAAAAGATCATTCGATAAGGATACTACTAGACTACCATGGTTCAGGACTGCCCAACCTATGTTCGAAGATGTCTCAAATGCCAACAGTTCTCCAACCTACAGCATCTCCCTCTGCGAGAACTGTACGATATGACTTCTCCCTGGTAATTTTCCATATGGGGCGTCGACATCATAGAAAAAGTCACACCGAAGGCATCCAATGGGCATGAGTTCATCCTAGTCGCTATTGACTACTTCACCAAATGGTTTGAAGATGAGTCATACGCAGTTCTGAATGCCAAGAAAGTGGTCAAATTCATCAAGAAAAACATCATCTGCCGATATGGAGTCCCACACGAACTAGTATCAGATAATGGGTTACATTTTGAGGCGGAGGTTACAGAAGTGGTAGACGATTATGGAATTTAAAGACATAAATTCTCTCCATACCGACCTCAAACTAACGGAGCAGTTGAAGAATCCAATAAAAATCTCAAGGCCATTATTAGCAAGATGATCGAGAATTATCGAGATTGGGCTGAAAGGATACCTTACGCCCTCTAGAGCTACCGCACTTCAGTCCGAACCTCTACTGGGGTTACCCCTCACTTTCTAGTCTATGACATGGAAGCGGTCCTACCCATGGAGCTAGAAATACCCTGGCTGCGCGTCATGCTAGAAAGCAAGGTCAACGAAGAAGACTGGTACCAAAGTCATCTTGATGAGCAGAACCTCCTAGATGAAAGGAGATTGAAATCCCTATATCACATACAAGGGTACCATCACCGTATAAAGCGATCCTTCAATAAGAGAGTCAAGGACTGCGGTGTCCGAGAAGGAGACTTAGCCCTCAAATAAATAGTAGAGCTCATCTGAGACCCCAGAGAGAAATTTAAGCCCAATTGGAGCGGCCCCAATATTATGAAGAAGATCCTGTCGAGTAGTGCCACTATTCTCACCGACCTCGACGGAGAATAAATGGCACGTCTAGTCAACCTAGACCATCTCAAGAAATTCTACCCCTAGTCTAAAATCTCGGCGCGCTACGACTCTTCTAATCTCCCTTATATTCTAAAAAAAAGAAACTCTTATTTTCCTCCTACCCTGAACTACGTGGGCTGATCCTCTAAAAACATTTTCAAATAATGAATTTCAAAAAATTTCAAAACCCTCTGAGGTAAGTAGGTAGCGCGTTCGCTTCAAATGAGCATGACCCCCCTTCTTTTTCATAAAATGCTATTCCTTTCTTATCCCCGAGAACGACAGTTCATCTTAACATATACCTGAACAAAATGATTATGTATGCCTTAGCGATTGGTATAGACATTTCAAAATGCAAAAAGTCAGCAAAATGCACAATTAGGTGATCAAAAACTTATTTATTTAATTATCTGAAAGTTCCATACGATTACATCGGTGTAAGGAGTCTAACGACTTCCCTTGCCAACACTACACCTACTAAAAAGAACCCCCAGATGATAACAAGACCCATTACTCCAAAAAAATCACTCCAATTATTCCCACAAAGCACAAAAAACAACACACATTACAAGAAGCTTCAGAAGACCCTACCCACAGCTGTCAGAGGAACCAGCACCATCATCACTTGCATCCTGGGCTCACCAAACCTCCCCTGCCTGAATAGAGTATCACAGACGCTCCACGGAGCGATAATCCCAGGCCAGCTTGGGGTAGACCACAATGCCTCCCTCCATGGTGTCAAATATGGCAAACCATCTTTGACCAGTCTCCACAGCCAGCATCGTGGCCACTACCTTCTTCCACAACCACTTTATATAATCTCCGAAGACATGCCAGACTCGCCCAGTAGACTGAGAAGGACGGGTCAACGCACAATGATTCTCCCATAGAGATCCAAGCCACATGAGCATACACTCTCTTAAATCCTTCACAGGAAAGAAATTTGGTGTTCGAGTTGGCACAATTTGCTCCCAAACATATTGGCGCAGTAGTCGCTAGGGAAAGTAAAAAGAGGTCTGCCTAAGGCCAACCAGTCTAACATATTAGTGCTCCCCGAGTTCCAGAATAGGCAACTACTCCCCCACCAAGGCACAGACCAGCGTAAGCCTTAAGCCCTGTGCTCTACAAACCAGTTTCCCTAACTCTTAATGTCCAGGCCTACGCTAATGAAATAGCATAAGAAGACGTTTGGCATCGTCGACAAATGATACTCAGGTGGGAGCACTATACGACACCTCTCTCATGGCCATATGAACAACATTACAGGGCTACCCCTCAGAAAATCAGAACAACCCTCTCGCCAGGCATCCAGGCCAAATAAGGTCTTTGCCAGTATCACCACCGTAGGATTGTGATGGTACTAAATCTAAGAAATAATAGAAGCTAGCTGGGGGTCCACCAGCATCTTCCCGATCACTAACAAAACTTTTGGAAGAATGCCTAGGATGATGGCCCCGATATATCAAGCATCATCTACGTCCTGCGAATGCACGAACTGCAACACCGTCGGAAGGGAGATCGTTCCTCCCACAACCAATGGTATGGCCGCCGAAGGCAAAATATGAAGAAGCCCAATCAATAATTACATAGGAGAACAGGAAAACTCAGGCAGCGCTGCGATAACTCTAGGGTTTATCCCCAACATGGAAAAAAATTCCTCGTAGGTAGGACAAATATCATCGAACTCGAAGAGGAAGACATAATCCTTGGGATACCAAAACTTGACAGCCGCCATCAACATGTTCCAGTCAATGGGCCTGTTACGCCATAAAGAGACTCGCTGCATGTGAAAGGCGTCATAATCAACACTGTAAGAACAAATTTCTTCCAAGGCTTCGAGGTAGATACCAAACTCAATGCTACCAGGGAGAGGCATCTTGCAAGACTAAGAGATAGTAAGCAAGTACGAATGTGAAAAAGAAAGAAAGTGAAAGTGAGAGGAGTAAAGCCGTATCCACACCCTTTTTATACTTGGGAACTCTCAAGCCAAGACAAGGAACTCTGCAAAAATCGAAGTAAAATTGGCCCCACCAAGTACCAAGTAATTGAAGAAAGTGCAATCAAAGCTTTGGATTGATTGGACTGAACTGATATGCTGATAGGCAGGACAGGGGTCATGCCGGTCGGCGATCCCCTATGTTGGGAAAATTCCCTTTTTCCTCTTTTATAAAATAAAAAAAAAATCAACAAAAATAATTTTTATCTTAAGTAAATTCCAGATTTTCTTTATACTTATGATTTTACTAATTCTCAATTTAAATAAAATTCTTCTCAAATTAATTTTCAAAATTCTTTTTATGGTCTCAGTAGCAAAATAAAAAGAGCATGTGCAATAATCACAAGGAGAGAAAATTAACAAAAAATTTCATTCTTCATTTGCATATATGTTGTTATGTTACATTAACATTTTATAGGAAAAGCAGGAAAAAAAACGGGACTCAGTTCGAACCCAATTGATCTCTCTCTCTCTCTCTCTCTCTCTATATATATATATATATATATATATATATATATATATATATATATATATATATATATATATATATATATATATATATATATATATATATATATAGGGCGAGACAACGTACTCCCACTTCCAGAGCCAGACCCTTCCTCGGACAAAGTAGACGGCACCAAGCAAGAAGGCACCGGAACCGCCTCACGAATATAAGCGGTCTTCGAACATATCCAGTCCATGATATCCTTCAACCAAGTGATTGAAACACTAATGTGCTGCAAGGAAGAATAGAAAAGATCAAATCAGCTAAGCATGAGGAAAGAGAAAGAAATCAAGGAAATAAAAAAGACGTACTATAGGCCGAAGGACCTCCTCCGTCAGAACTAAGTCCTCTGGGTCCATCGCATGAGGGCGATGCGGTAGATGCACAGATCCCCCATCATCTCATCGAAGGTTATAATTAGGGGAATGAAGTATCACAAAAGAAGGCCCTGAAGTCCTCGACACGGCCGCTGAAGTAGCCACACCACCTGCGCTATGAGAAGACCCCACCTGCCGACTCGAGCCTGCCCTAGGGAGAGGCATCACATCATAAATGATAGGGGGCATCAGCCAACTCGTGAAGAAGTCCAGATAATCATACATCAAGGCTATGTCAGTATACAGGGAGTATGGCTCTCCCATCATCGCGACCACCCATGCATCATCAGATATCTCCCGTACGCACCTCATAAACATAGGGGGCCTTGCCGGCGATACTGCAACATCATCATCCATAATCTGCCTAACTACCCTCTCCCCAAGATACCAGGAGTAGCTAAACTCATGCGCCAGCAGGAGCCGCATCTGCGCATGCCCCCATTCACCCCAGTGTACTGAATAGTCATCCCTCAGGGATAAAAGGTCACCTATAAATCCCCCAACAAAAGCGATGGATCGGTATTAATAAAATGGCATAAAAGGAAAAGATCAGTCTCAAGGATAAAAGAATGCTTACCCTCTCTCTCTTTAGGCCATTCAAGACCTGATGCACTGCCTCTAGAGAAAGTTTCCTATTCGACTACCGGTTGGACCTCCGCCACCAGAACATTCGACAAAAGTCCCTAACGGAGTCATCCTTCAAAGAAATCAGTTGGGTGTTCAACCCAATCACCTCGTAAAACCACATCTGTAAAGGACGAGGATCAGCATTCAAGAAATCTAAAATGCATGAATGGAAAATGCAAATGCATAAAGGAAAGTGCGCAAAATAAAGAATACCTCCAGAAAATACGTGGCCCGAGTAAAAGTCGGCCGACAGCACCGACTGAATGCATCCAAAGAATAATAAAGGGTCGCCAAAGTCAGGCTCCCCCAGTCACATAGGTGAATGTTCAAAAACACCCTCAGAAATGGCAAAAACCACAAATGGACGACGTCGCCACTCATCGCCACCATAAAACCCCCTAATGCCAGCAAGATAAATAAATGGGCCATCTGACGCACTTCCTTTCCGTCATTCTCATCAACCCTCCTCCTCAGTAAAATCTCCCTTAAAGAAGACAAGCGGAGGGAATCTCTAGAAACCACCCTCTCCACGTTACCCAGATCGGCGTCATAGCCTCCGGATTCACCCACAACGTCCTGTCCAGCTCAATTTGGGCACCCTCCCCAATAACTGCTGAACATCAATGGGAGTCACCATCATCTCCCCGAAGTCAAAACGAAAGGTGTGTGTAGTTTCCCGCCACCTCTCCCCCAAATAACATAAAACCACAGTAGAGCGGGGCATCTCGTCCTATTCCGATGCAAACCTCCCAAAACTGGGGTAAGGACACCATCCAACGCACCACAGCAGGAAGGTGCTCCCAAACATCCTTAAGCCCTATCGTGCTGCGGGCACGAATAGTCGACATGGGGACGTCAAACTGTCAAGAAATGAAGAAAATCCTTGTCAGATTTAAGAAATAAAGCAATCTCATCAAGAAAATAAGAAAGGAATTCCAAGAGTCATGAAATACCAGGGTTCACCACTCTTGAAGAGAGATGATGCGAAGGCTCACACTGAAGATTCTGATCATCCGCCACCGACTCAAATGAGTCAAAAGAGTTATCGCTACCCAATGCGAGGGGCACCCCAAACCTCCACTCTAACTGCCTCGTCCAGTTATTAGCATTAGGCCATGGCATATGGGTCTCACTTCTTGAGAAGTCAGCCATTTAGAACGCTAGGATGATTTGCAGAGGTTTGTAGTAGAAGAAAAGAAGTCAGAAAGATGTGAAAAATGAGGAAAACCCGCCCCCTTTTTATACGAGGCTAAGGGTCATGCCAATCGGTAGTCCCCTCCTCCCAACGATCGACATTGCACTTTTCACCTACTCGAGGCACCCCAAAAGTCCATGCCAATGCCGATTGGCACACACACACCCATTTCATACAAAAAATCCAAAAAAATACCGAAAAATCTAGAATAATTCTCAAAAAATTGCTAAATCCATTTTAGCACCTTGTTCACCAAGGAAAATATTTTTTTACACCAGTGGAATTCCAGAGAATCATTCTCCCCAACAATGCCTTCAAAGGATGCTCCAAATATTTCCCCAGTTACAAATCCTCAAATTATTCACCATTCCCCAGCGGAACCTAAAATCCAATCATCATCCTCAGTGAAATTCCCAAATTCACCGAGGTAAATGTACACATCTCTTAGGTTAGAATTGACCTTAGTCTTGGATCGTCACATTAGTTAGGTTAGAATTGACCTCAGTCCTCAGTCGTCACCTCTTTTAGGTCAAAATTGACCTCGGTTTTAGATCATCACCTTAGTTAGGACAGAATTGACCTCAATCCTCTGTCATCAACTCTTTTAGGTCAGAATTGAGCTTGGTCTTTGATCATCACCTTAGTTAGGTCAAAATTAACCTCGATCCTCGGTCGTTACCTCTCTTAGGTTAGAATTGACCTCGATCTTAGATCATCACCTTAGTCAGGTCAGAATTGACCTCGGTCCTCGATCGTCACCTCTCTTAGGTAAGAATTGACCTCGGTCTTGGATTGTCACCTTAGTTAGGTTAGAATTGACATTAATACTTGGTCGTCAACTCCTTTAGGTTAGAATTGACCTCGATCTTGGATCGTCACCTTAGTTAGGTCAGAATTGACCTCGGTCCTTGGTCGTCACCTCTCTTAGGTCATAATTAACCTTGGTCTTGGATTGTCACCTTAGTTAGGTCAGAATTGACCTCGATCCTTGGTCTTCACCTCTTTTAGGTCAGAATTGACCTCGATCTTCGATCGTCACCTTAGTTAGGTCAGAATTGACCTTGGTTCTCGATCGTCACTTTTTTTAGGTCAAAATTGACCTCGATCTTGGATTATCACCTTAGTTAGGTCAGAATTGACATCATTTCTCGATCGTCACCTCTTTTAGGTCAGAATTGACCTCGGTCTTGGATCGTTACCATAATTAGGTTAGAATTGACCTCGGTCCTTGGTTGTCACCTCTTTTAGGTCAGAATTGACCACGGTCTTGGATCGTCACCTCTTTTAGGTTGGAATTGACCTCGATCCTCAGTCGTCACCTCTTTCAAGTCAGAATCGACATTGGCCCTCGGTCGTCACCTTCTTTAATGGAAAAATTGCAAAAACATAAAGAAGATGATGAACAGTACCATTTCGAATCAATTCGACCCAAGGCGAATCGATTAAGCTATTTGTCAAAAAATGAAATTTTTAGATCTTTTCATTACAATTGCGTGGGCACCGACCTCATATTTTTCAATTTTTTTTGAATTAGTTATGATTTTTCTATGGAAGGGTGTCCAAGATTGAAATCTTTAGTGAGTAGGATTAAGGCTCGAATTGTTTGGGCTTAAATCGTAAAGTAAATAATTCGAGAGAATGAGAATGGATTGTGGAAAGGATAAGGGAAATTATGAGGTAGACCAGTCGTTCAATTCTGGATTAACTACTAAATTAACTTATTGGTAACAATGCTCCCTTCGGATAAAGAATAATACTCGGTAATATACGATAGAGAGTATATATTGAATAAATTATGCGTTGAGTATTAGAGAGATAAATACTATGTGCGGGTGATGATCATAGGTTGAGTGTATAACTATACATATGGGTTATTATAGGTTGAGTGTATACCTGTACGGTTATATTATTATAGGTCGTGTGTGTCAATATATTGAATATACATCTGGATTGGTTGTGTGTATGCCTAGTATGTGCTGTTATGTGTGTGAACATACCTACACTACTTGCTATCATGGAGGTCTCGGGCAGTGAGCGATCCCACCTTGACGATTCTAGTGAGGTCTGGATTTGTGCCCCAAAATATAGTATTGTTAGTGGATAACAATGCGAGAGAAATAGTGAAGCCGACAGGTCGTTTGGGTACGCTAGGTATGTGCGCAGCCCCTATGAGTTAGTACTATGATTCGCCTCCATTGCTTGTGATTTGATTTTGGGTTCAAGGAGACATGCCGAACTATTTGTCCTTGATTTAGTACCGGAGGTACTTGGACTGATAAGAGAGTACGCGAATGTGCATCACGGTGGCCAGACCAATGGATGATATATATATACGGATGTTTTCTCCTACTTATGTGCGATAGTAGTGAGGCTAGATAGTGTGTATCTAAACAAAGATTTATCTACTTATGTATGATAGTAGTGTGACGAGATAGTATGTATCTAAGATCGATTAATATTCTAAAGAGTAAACAGTAGGGAGATTAGATAGTGTACAACTAATTAATGATGAATCTACTAATGTGTGAATTGTAGGGAGATATATAGTGACTATCTAAAATAAAGTTTAAGTAGAGAAACTTCAATGGTAAGGCTTGAACCATAATATACATGAAATAGTAACATGGGTTTAATAACAACGGAAGAGAGATGTTAGTTATTAAGGGTATTCTATAGCCAACTGTATGGGCAGTACGAGTAAGTTAAGGAGAATCTTAACTAAGGACTTAATGGTAATTAAGGGTAATTGGTAATGTACTGTATGGGCAGTACGGGTGAGCTAGAGTGATTTGAGGCTTATTAGATACTTGAGACTTGGTAGATTGGGTATCTTGACTAGGTGGAACATTAGGTGCACACTATAGATGAGAGGTGAGGAAACTCAAAGGAGTGTACGCAGCCTGACATGTGTATCTAATAACTGTTCATTTAAATTCATATTTAAATGCTTTCTAAATATTTTCAAATTATTTTTACTTAGGCTCTGAGTCGTACTTGCAAAACCTTTTTCCAAAATCTTTTAGGTGTCCATCCATAGGGACGCCAAGCAGGATGATCTGTTTTTGGGATGCATAGTTGCAGCACTTGTGGATGCTCGCAGGAGTTGGACTTAGACTCTTCAATAACTTCTTTCCTAGTGTAGGGTCCAGTTCAAGATTTCATTCGTGCGTGTTAGCCCTCGCTTATTTCATTATATCGATTAGACTTGTATTCGGATTTATTGATATTGGACTTTCATTTGGTTTTTGTAACCGATGGTTTATTCTGTACAATTTTATTTAAGTTGTCTAATATATGGTTGTTCAGCTTATTCATTTTTGCATGGATGGTTAGTTATTGTAATTACTTCCGCGTATTGTTATGTTTTAAATAAAAAGATAAAATTTGGCAACGAATTTTTGGATACTAGGTGGTTAGCAAATGTTTTAAAAAGTTTTTGACAGCGATGCTAAGAATGAACCAAATGAGAATCCTGTTTTAATTTAATGAAGGCCTGATCACCCGGTATTTAATTAGGCGATGTGTCATAGACTACTGAGATTGTTCCATTGCTGACTCTAGACTGCGTGTCTATGTGATTGTTCCGAGGAGTGATCATTGCACATTTCATTGTAATCATTCTAAGTATCATATTGATATAAAAGGTTTTACTCGTAATCATTGCAGATTTCATCTGTTTATCAACAATTATTTACGTTAGTTTGATTTATCTACACATAGTTGCATGTTTAGGTACTGAATTAATTTTGTTTGAACATTGACACCGATTAAATAATTCCAAACTAGAAATTTGCAAATTCGGTTTAATCAATATCGTGCACTCATATTTTACAACTTTTTCGGGCATTTCCTCATCTTCTCTTCTTTTTCCATTTTTTTCCTTCATATTTTTCTCATTTTTCTATTTGTTTGCCCTTTTTTATTACATCATTTAAATTACTTGATGCATTTTTTATTTTTACAAATCTGGTCTACTTGGGTTTTTGATTTAGCAAACGAAAAGGGAATAAATTACTCGGCTCGAATTGGGATTGCAAAAAGGGAAAATTTTCATAACATTTTATGGCTAATTTTTTTGGGTGACAAATGAGAGTGTGACCTCATTAACCGAAATGCTTATTATTTTACCATATGCGTCTCGAGATTAAATTTAATTTACAGATAATTTTAGCGCATTTTTAAGATGAGATCTCGATCATACACCCTTAACTGATCAAAATAAAAAATTTGATATCTTTAACGACTTATTTAAATGTTGAATTGAACGTTCAGTTAACTATTAACTCAGATTGATTTAAATATGCAGAAAAAATGATGAGCTCAAAATCTCACTAGGTTAATAAATATCCACACTTTTTTTGTTAATCGTCAATTTTTCTCTCAATTTCCATCTTTGATCAATTTCGACTTTGTGCATTTGAATTTTACAAATTGAGACTTTAAACATAATTTTTAGTGTTATTTTTGCAAAATTTAAATTTCATTTTTTATTTATTTTGATGAAAAATATTTTTGGCTTCCCAAAATTTTTCAATTTCTTTTGGCGATTTTTGAAAATTTCTACTTTTTATGAACTTTTTTACATTTTCAATTTTTGGGGGATTTTGAAATTTATGAAATTTTGAAAATGTACGTGTACTCCCTAACTTAGACTTTGCAATGTCCTCATGAAAAAGGACAAAAATCTAAACAGAAAAAGAAAGTGTGCGTAATAAAATAGAGCGAATAAACAAAATGCAACTTTTTTATATTAATTAACAAACATGACACTTTACAATGCGATAGAAAAAGGATAGAATGGCATAGTTATTTTAAAGATGAAGTACAAAGCAAAACTAAAGAACTACATCAAAAAGGAAAAACACCACACAAGAGCTTCACGAAGATGGGTCGGGCGCAAAAGGGTCGCGGACGTATGGGTCATAGAAGTAATCGAGAATTTGTGCATTCGGACCCATTTGGAGGCGATACATCTTCGCTTGGAGATGCACCATCATGCTGGTGTCCCGTTGATACTTGTGCCTGTCATTCCTTTGATTCTCCTGATATTCCGTGATGAACCCTTCGATCATATATTTGAGTTCATCAATACGACGGTTGAAAACCGTCGTGTCAGACTAATAGTCGAGATCCTCTCCTCATCGTATTCGTGTTCTTCCTTTACGTCTTCCTCCTCTTGCACCACCGGAAGAGGAGGATGAGCTACCCCTATTTGGCGAACACTCTGTGTGAGGGAGGTTTGCCCAATTGGCTTTGGGAGGCTGGGTTACGTATTGGGTACCCTAATACCGACATCATTAAAAACGGATGTGATGAAACATGTGTATGAGAGGGAAATTTTTTCGATCCGATCATAGGCGACATGAAGGATCTCCCCATAGAAGAGATGGGTGAGGTGGATGATGCTCCATTCGTGGAGAATATGGTATAGTAAATTGGCTTGGCGAATGCGGAGGGCAGAATTGTTGGAAGTTTGAAGGCTGGAGCTACACGTGATAAAAAAGGTTAATCGGGTCCGCTCATTGAGGTCACCCACGGGAACGGTATCC
Organism: Sambucus nigra; assembly: GCA_949130495.1. Lineage (NCBI taxonomy): Eukaryota > Viridiplantae > Streptophyta > Magnoliopsida > Dipsacales > Adoxaceae > Sambucus > Sambucus nigra. Next base: position 683,436,698 of record OX422209.1, read on the forward strand.
CAAACCCAATTGCGATTAAGTGTGAGTCAAGAAATGCACGTATCTTTGGGAAGTGGGATGTCGGGAGATGGATACTTAAAGTGTTGGGGTATATGTACCATTTTGGCACGCATTTTGTGGATCACGAGGTCAAGAGAGAACTCAAACTGAGTTTTATCAATGTACGCCTCAGATTCAGAATTTTATATCTTGATGAGTGTTCCATAGAAAGTGCAGACCTCGTCGACCCAAATGTGTTCACTGGGGTGCTCGAAGAAGTTACACCACCCCGGTGGTGGAATAACGTGGTCACCACCTGTGGGAGCTTCCTCTAAAGTATATTCTTCTCGATATGAATCGTTTGGGAGGTGGAGAAGAAATCTGTATTCTAATCCTGCTCTTGAACCGAGTGGGGTAAGTGGTCTCCATCGTGGAGAACATCAATTTCATTGTATTTTTCTACGATGTTACTGGCATTGGCCATGTGAGAGTATGGTATTTTCAAGAGTTGAATTTAGGCGATTTGGTGGTGGTGGGAAGAATGAGGGAGATGGGAATGTATTTAAAGGTGAGGGGAATTGGGTTTTGGTGGGAAAAGGGAAATAGATGAGTAGGAAAGGGTCGAGGGAGGGAAAAGGGTGAAAGTTTTTGGGTTTGAGGGATTTTTGGTGGGGAAATTTCGGATGGAGAGGGAATGAATGCGGGGAAAGGAGAAATGGTGGGAAAAAGAGAATGTGAGATGAATTTGGTGTCTAGAAATCCGAACTGGTTCATTTTTTTAATTCATGCTGGCAATATGAACCGATTATGCCTTGTATCTTTGCTAGGGCGAATCGGTTCTCTTCTCATCAATCCATACTCTCCATCCGAACCGATTCTTCCCTGTAGCTTTATCAGGGCAAACCGATTCATATACCCAATAGTGCACCTCAATATGTTTCTCCATATCTTAAAAACTAATGTTGGAAATCCTTCTATTCAACTCCCTAAATATGACCTAGGCTCTCTTACCCATTTTGATACCTCAAGACACCTCAAAATATCACTGCAAAGCAACTTATGCTCACTCGCATCATGCACCATTTTGGTTCTCCTATCATTTCTAGAATCGCAACTCAATGGACCTTTAACTATCCTAACCTAACATGACTTTCTACGATACAACAAGAATCACCCTATACGTTTCGGGGGTACGACGAACTCTCAAACTACTCAATCTACCTCGTAAATATGATCCGATAAACAGATTGTGTCAACTTCCTCAATGTACGGCTCAAGATATGGATTTAGGTGTTTTCCATTAACTTTAAACATGTCTCTCCCTTTAGGGTTTTCTAAATCTATCATGCTATTGGGGAACACCTCTCTAATGATAAACGTTCTCGTCTACCACGAACATAACTTGTTAGGATTGCGAGTTATCAAGGAGCACTTTTTTACCTGGATCAAACCCCTTACGAAGGATATTTTGCTCATGCATAAGTTTTATCCTTTATTTGGATAAGTGGGTGCTATTATATGCATCGTTGCGTATTTCTTCCAAATAGTGAGATTTAAGCTTGCGTCCTTCACCGACTTTATCTAGGTTATAGTTCAACCCCTTAATTTCCTAATACACTTTTTGATCATGCTTAATGGGGAGATGTCAAGGCTTTCCATAAACAAAGAGTAATGGAGACATTTCGAGGGGATTCTGTTAGGCGGTTCTATAAGCCCATATCATATCTTTCAATCGAATACACCAATCCTTTTGATTAGGATAGACGATCTTCTCAAGATTTTCTTTACCTCAGGATTTGCTAACTTATCTTCCCCATTTGTTTGTAGGTGATAGGTCATCCATACCTTGTGGATAAACCCATAATTTCTCATCAATTTTTTAAATATCTTATCGCAAAAGTATGTGTCTTTATCACTGATAATCGCATTCGGAGCTCCGAAGTGAGAAAGTATGTCTTCTTATATGAACTTGATCACCACCTTATTTTAATTTGTCGTAGTAGCTATGCCCTCAATCCATTTTTACACATAATCTACCGCGATAAGGATGTATAAGTAACCAAAGGAGGGAGGAAAAGGACCCATGAAGTTGATGCCCCAACAGTCGAATATCTCGATAAGAGGAATATGGGTTAATGGAATCATATCTCGTCGAGTGATGGCTCCGATTCTTTGGCATTTATCATAAGATTTGTAATGAGCATTTACATATTGGAAGATTGTGGGCCAATAAAGACCGCTTTGAAGAATCTTAGCGGTCGTTTTATTCGTGGAAAACTGGCCTCCACATGCTTTTATATGACAAAAATGGATGACACTAGGTATCTCGTCATTCGGAACACATTTTCAAATGAGTTGGTCCGCGTATTATTTGAACAAGTAGGGATCATCATAAAAGAACATGTATGACCAAGTGAAGAACTTCCTCTTCTTTTGTAGTATCCAATCAGGGGGAACAGACCCAGTGATAAGATAATTAACTATACCCACAAACCAGGGGAGAGAAGAAGTGTAAAATAATTTCTCATCAGGGAAATATTCATCTATGGGCATAAGATCACTAGGTACATCGGACGAAAGCATCAATAAATGATCGACTACGACGTTTTCAACCTCCTTTTATCTTTAATGGAAAGGTAAATTCTTGGAGGAGTAAGATCCACCTAATGAGGCGCGACTTCTCATCCTTTTGGAAGGGTTATATTTGAGAGTCGTGTTGTCGGTGAAACAAGTAATGGGTGAATCGATGAGGTATGATCAAAATTTATCTAGGGTAGAAACTTCCACTAGCAACTCTTTCTCTATGGTGGAGTAGTTAAGTTGGGGTCCGATTATAGTCCCTCTAGCATAGTAAATGACGAGAGCCTTCTTATCTTTTTATTTCACCAAAACAACCCCAATATTATAATCCCTCGCATCGCACATGAGATAGAATGGAAGGGATCAATCTGAAGCTTGCATGATGTAAGCGGAGACGATCATGCTTTTTAATTTTTCAAAAGATCCTTTGCATGCTTCGTTCCCCATAAAGGAGGTGTATTTCACTTGTAGGTTTCTTAGGGGCCTATAAATGTCACTAAAGTCCTTAATAAACCAAAGGTAGAACCCCACGTGGCCCAAGAAAGAGCACATATCCTTTAGTGACTTAGGTGGGGGAAGATTGACAATGACGTCAATCTTTTCCCTATTTACCTCTATACCTTTGGTTGAAACTATGTGTCCAAGAACTACGCCTTCGGTAGCCATGAAATGGAACTTCTCCAAATTAAGTACCAAGTTATTCTCCCCACATCAGGCTAACACCTTCTCAAGATTAGCGATGCAATGGTTAAAGGAGGAATCAAAAATGCTAAAGTCGTCCATAAACACCCCAAGGCCCCTCTAGATCATATCGCTAAAATGACTAATCATACACCGTTAAAAGGTTGTGGGTGCATTACATAATCCAAAGGGTATACATTTGTAGGCAAATGTGCCAAAAGGACATATGGACCTCTTCTTTTCTTGAGCTAGCATGTCTATCTCGATTTGGTTATACCCGGAATAACCATATAAAAAGTAATAAAATGGGTGGGATGCAACCCTTTCTATAATTTGTTCAATAAATAGTAATGGGGAGTGATCTTTCCTAGTGCCGACATTGGTCAATAAAAAGTAATATGATTTTTTGATTTTTTTTGTCTTTTTAAGGATTGGAGTCAAATTATTAGATTAATTCCCCAGAACGGAGCCAAAAACTTCACGCGACTCAAAAAATGTCTCTACTGCATGTGAATTACGGTTCAAGTGTAAGATGATCACAAAAGTAATAAATTCGAGAAAGTTGGGTGTCGAACTCAAGGACTAAGAATATCTCTCATGAAGATAACTGAAAAGACAATTATACCTAACGACTGATTCAAGAAGAGAAAAGAAAAGGTGATGATTGTGGAATAATTATTCTATTTCTAATTAATGCAAAGTAATTCCCAACTAAAATAACTAGGCATGCAAGACTTAAGGATTGGGATACAATTTCCTTACCTTAAGTAGTTTCACCAGAAACAAAACTTACCAAGAACCAAGTGTTTAATTCAAAAGAAACTTTTAACTTCTTTGAAGAATTGCATATATGGGGGAATTAACCATCATGATATATAATCAAGATTAAAATTACATTTCATGAGAAGATTGTCAATAGGCGCATCACATTCTTACACACTTCGGTTACCTAGGGCATATGGAGTTTAAAGACCTACGACGGTTATATTAATAAAATATCACATTTTCATTTACTCATTCAATTCTAGAATATGTTTTATATCCATGCAAAACACTTTAGTTTGGATTCATGCACCCCAACCCTTAAAAACCTAGCCGAACATGGCCATGCTACTAATTAACGAGATTTCTACGTTGCATGTAATTATCATCACCATCATGGAATTATATCTAAGCATGTAAGAATTGATTATAAAACATAAAACCTATCAATATCAAAAGAAAATAACAAATAATAAAGAACAAGGGGAAGTATATGTACTATATCGATTAATTGCTTGAGAAAGATCCAAAATCTTGCAAAGTTGATGAAGAAATAATCTTTAAAGTTTCTTACCTCTTTCTTGTTCTCAAAACTTAAGTCCCATCTGCCTAACTAACCCTGGAATAATGTGTGTATATCCTTGTGATGTTTTTACAAGTCTCTTAACAAAACAAAACTCTTAAAGTGAGGTGGATAAGTATAAAAAACCGCTCCAAATATCCGAATCGTTTCCCTTTGGAACCAAACCCGTTCGATCTTCAGTAAACTATAACTTTGCCCCTAGTTATCTTCTCAACTTCAAATGTGTGTAACTCTTCAACCTTAGCTCGGTTTTGGATGTCGTTTAGTCCAGTGTGTTCGTGAGACGAAGCTCTTCAACTTCTCTTCAGGCTCCAGACCCGGATTCCAATTGTAAAATTACTTTAATGCCCTTGACTTTCCTTCTTTATTTTCGGTTCTTATTCCGGTTTCTCTCTTGCTTTCGTGTGCATGAACTACCTATAAAATATAAGAGAAATACACACAACCCGATGTACTCATAAAAAAGGGTCAGTAGCAATAATATAAGAGAAATCTACCTAAATTACATCTCACATAGTGACAAAAGTGTTTACTTTATGGGGATGAATATGAATTTATGTTAAACACATATCCATTAGTCAAATCGATTGAAAAGTCATGTAATGCTTTAACATATATTAAGAACATAAGTTTTTACACCCATGGTCTTAGATCATTGGATATTAAAATATTCATATCATCCTAAAGAGGATGACATACATAAATTTAGTCCAGAAGTACCATATTTGCATGTTATCATAACATTGTTAAATTTGATCCACAAGTATCATACTTGTACATCATTACTATATTCTTATACATAACACAATGCATTATACCGAATAAAATTGTTTCAATCAATCTATTGGTAAAAAATAATTATCATTGAATTGCAAAGCATGGTACAAATATCAATCATATTATGTGGTATGTTCGTCGAATTATTAATGTATTACTTTTAAATCTAATAATTTATGTCTAGTTAGTTATATATTTGCAAGTTATCTCTCGAATTCTTATAGAGAACAATCAAAGCACTTATGACTTGCCTCAAGTAATATATATTACTACTAATACTTATGAAGGCAATGATGCTTGTATAGCCCAAACTCAAAAATGCGACCTCAAGGGAGATATGACCAACACATTTCAGTTCTTTTACATACATGAACTCCATAAGAGTTACGCAAATTAAGTTATATGAATTCTATAAATTAACATGTTCACCCATCTTCACCAAAGTCTTATCGAAGTCGAGATTATAAAGAAAAATGACATTGAAGTAATAACATATCAAATCTATACACCGAGTTAAAGTAGCATTTCACAAGGTTTTATATGAGATAAAAATGCATTGACTCAATCATCATAGAAATGACACAATCAGGGGAGTATCCAATCAGGGGAGAATTGAAGAACAAGATAATTTAGGACACATGCGCGCTGAACTCTTTTTCTGTAACTAGGTTTTTTCCCATTGGGTTTTTTCTATTAAAGGTTTTGATGAGGAAGCACTAAGAGCATCTAACACCAATTCAATGACCATAAAAGTTTTACCCTTTTTCCTTCACTTTGGTTTTTTTCCACTGGGTTTTTTCTTAGTAAGGCTTTAACGAGGCAAGAATCATTGAATGGTGGAAATAGTGTACATCCAAGCGGGAGTATAATAAAATATGTATTGAGTTGATATCCACTTGCATTCCACAACTAATAAGGGGCCTCTTAAGTTACCATCCTTTGTACTATAAATATGGTCATACCCTTTGAATATAAAATATCAATGAAATGAAAAGTT